>CAXITT010000291.1:60310-125233 GCA_964033795.1 Lymnaea stagnalis
CGTATTTAACCATCGGCACTGTTTCCCGGAAGCTATCCAGCTCCCCCCCCCCCCCTTCCTTCTTTCCGCCATGCCCATTTCACTTGCCCCCCCCCCCCATACACACAAAATAAGGGTGAGTTTATTACAATCTTTCTTAGCATATCCACCGGCCTCCCAAATCCTCCTTGTAACTTTCCTTTTGTTCTCACTACAACAGAGTGTAACATTCAATCGATAGCCTTACGTTGGGTTATGTAGGTCAAATTGGAAGCACGGGGCAACGGTCTGGGGTGAGCAGACGTCGTGTGACGTCAGCACGCTTGCTCGCGTCAATGCTTTCTTCTGGTTCTGGACGAACATACTATCAAATACGGAAATGAATTATCTATGTCAATGTTAAGCCACAGTTTGTTCAATCTCATCTTTTGATTCAGAGTAGACACTGTTGTAATCTTTACTCAATCTGATCAGTTGATTTGTCGTAGAATCCAAGCAATAAGTTTACTAATAATCAGCTCAATCCCCGGGGTAACATTTTGTATACACCCCTCTATCCTATAAAGTTTGAGTGATCAAATTTTGAATATCGTTATGTCCTTAATACTATTTACTATTATCTATATGGTAATTCCTACATGCCCAACCATCTTTCAAATACTTAAGTCATTTAAGATACAACTTAAGGGCTTCTCCTGTAAACACTGTATGATTATGAGTTCACCTAGACCTAACTAAAGGGGCAATGGACACACGGGGCCACGCGTTTGTTTATACTGAACCAGTGAAGAGCAAAGGGACTAACTAAGGCTGGGTGCAGATGTTGCGGCGTGCGTTCCGACTCAAACTAAAAAATCGATTGATCCAGCAAAGACGAAGATCCATCTCTGGACTCCTTTCGCACGTGCTTTACATTATAAGTATAAGCACTGCAGAGCTATTGATTTAGCTGAGGTCCTTGTAAAAGTAGAGCTGCCGAGGCTGAAATAGCTCTTATTGAAATTATTGTGTTTTATGGCAGAACATAATTTACAATACAATATTTATATCGTAATGTTCAAGGTTTTGTAACTTTTACTTTTAAAATTTTAAGTGCACGGCATCAAACGGCTGAGTTTTAATAATGCTCTCTATGATGAAGGATTTTTTTTTTTTTTGTGTGCAAAATATAAATTTTCATACTAAATAAATATAGACCTAGTAATACTAGTATATATACAATTTAATTGATAACAAAGTACGCCGTTAGTTATTAGGTTTTTACTCTTTTTCAGAAAATTGATTTCTTTCTCCCTGACTCCTGACACATAAATATGCCGTGGAAAACAAGCAACTCGTTTTTAAAATTAAACTATTAAACGGAAAAGACAAGTAACGCTTATGACTTATGGTGTAAAAGAGTAAGCATGGCTCATGGCAGTCGCACCCCTTTCGGGACACTCACCATAAATAAACTTGACGTTAATCAGTTTCATTACAACTACACAATGACAATGCTTGTTATTGTCAACCTAATTTAGTCTATATTTCCTTCCCATGTTACACCTATTCATAAATGGAGTTTCTTATTTTTGAAATAATTAGTTGGATGAGCGGTCAAATTAAGAGCTTTTCCAAAATTTAAATATGCAAAGTTGGATCTATACATGTACCGGTACAATAACAAATCAGCTTTCCCCACCTTCTCCTACCCGCCTAAACATTCAAGGCCAGTCATCCGCCAAATATTATAGTTCCAAAGTATTATTGTGTTAACGCGCGAAAACAAACATTGCTGCAATTTGTATCAATTTAATTTATTTAAATTAATTTCCAGAACTTTATAAGTAAATACTAAAGTAACGCACATGAGTCGTCAACTAACTTTAGAATTTTGACACGCGGACTAATATCTCCATTTTAAAAATGATGTGTACCACGCATCCATTTTCTGCCTTTGCCAGATTGTCAATACAAAATTCATAACTCTTTATTTTAAAATCCTCACTTTTTTTGTAATGGGGTGAAGGGCTTCTGAAAATATAAAATATAAAAGATGTTTATGGGCATTAATATTGTAAAGCAATTTATTTGAATAAATCTTTTGTTTAAGAGAAACACTAAACGAAGTGTTTATAAATTATTTATCCTTAAAGAGAATTCTCGTTTCCATAAAGAACATTGTTAAATAGATGATACTTTTCGAATCTAACACAAATAATTTATTATTGAAATTTATAAGTTTATAAATACAAAATTTTCCCCAAAGCATCGGAAAGTATCCGTCTTTCATTTTTGTCTTATTTATTATGTATTTACTTGGCGAAAATCTGGCAGGCTTGTGTACGCTTATTTTCTTCTTTCATAGTAGCATCTGACTAACTGCATGCAGGTTAGAGATAAAGTTCTTTATTAAACTACGTTGGAGACCAGTTAGTGTGAATAAAACATAATATATTTGTTTACTTTAATTAGCTATATAGATCAAAATTTATGAAGCAAACACTTTTTATAAATTTTATCCAAATCTAGTGATAGTGTGGTTTATTTATTAAGCTTAATAAATTATTATGACATGAATCGTGTAGCCTGCCACCGGCTAGAAACGCTGAGCGCTTTTTTCGCATTTTTATAAATTATTCCATTCACACTTCGGATGGCCGGTATCATTCATTGATGATTTTGCATCTGCAGGAATTGACATTTAGAAAGAAATGTTAAAGTTCTTCAAAAGACAACCTCCCAAAGAAGGGGAGGAACGAGAACGGCTTAAAAAGGAACTTTTCAAATTTCAGAAGGTAGGTCTTTGAGATTATTGAGCTTTGTAACTTTTGTTATAACTTCGTATTTGGGGGTTGGATGTTTTAGTTTTAGGCTGGGACACTGGGCTTGTTGGTTTCATTCCATCTTCATATTTCATTTAGGCATGGGATTTTTTTTCGTTTATGAAACCAATCAAATTTATAAATATAGCCTACGGTTGTATTAATTTCAAGGTAGTAAGTTTTAATAGTAGGCATAATTAAAGTAAAGAAAACAAAAAAAGTAAAAATTTTGAAAAGGGCTAAAATGCCGTTGGTGGTAGGGCCGCTGGCGCTCTTTTACATTGTATTTTATTATTATTATAGTACAGTGGTCTTATATAGTGCGGTTCCACAGCCTTGGTCTGGGCTCACCGCACTTCACACAAAAATTTGCAATGTTAAACATGACATTAAAATTAAGTGTCTGTTAGTTACATAAATTTATTTTAAAAACATTAAACAGCTTTGTAAAATATTGACCTTTCCCACCCCAGAACTATTTACCTGTCTAGCCATTGGCGGCACCCAGCAGTATCGAGCATCGTTAATGGGTTAGAGGGGGGTGAGAATGAGTCGGGATAGTAGAGTGTAGAGTTTGAAGAGATGTGTCTTGAGTGCAGTTTTGAAGGCCTGGATGGTCAGTATATTATGGATGTGTAATGGGAGAGAATGTCATTGTTTGGGGGTATCAGTTCACTCATACTACATAACAAACTTATCCGGTGGTACTGGATAACCTAAGTTGGCCCTGCTTTTATGCAAGTATAATTAATCTTTAATATCATATGTAATAGAATGATTGTTTTCTTTGTAGTTCAGGAGGGTTAAAAGAGTTTGGGTGGGCTTACATTATTATATTTTTTAGAGGATAAACTAGGTATTTCAAAAGACGCACGCGCATCCCTTCTGCGCAGTCGAAAAATCACGGAAAAACTTGAGCTGCAATATAGCTATACGGCATAGCGAGGGTGTCGTTTTTTTGCGTTGTACGTCACTGTTTCCTAATAATAGTATTTAAATTATCGGTGACGTAGAGCACATATTTTTCCAAACATGTGAATACCATATTTGCAGCATTTAGAATCTTGTGACCGGTAACGCATTTAATTTTTCATCGGTATGTACGTTAATTGCTTATTACTTTTTAATGTAAAACTCAAACACATAGTGGTTTAGCCCAATACTGCTTCATTCATTCACACATTTTAATAACTTTACTTCATTAAAATTAGCTCAAACGCACAAAAGTTATGCCAATCCAACTGGAAGGTGTAAGAAAATAAAATTGTTAGTAGTCACCCGAGTCATCCCCCCTCACAAAAAAAAGTGGGTTGTCGGAAATGGTTGTTATTACCAATTTAACTTAAAGATATTTTCATTTATTCATTATAGTTCATCTTTGATAATCCGTGGTAGACTAATTAGTTAATAAAGGGAAAACTGTTTTACAATATTATTAGAAAGTAGTACAACTTAATAAATTAAATAATTTTAAATAATTGTAGTTCGTGTAGTCCGGTGAATTTCGGACTTGTTTTGTCCCTTGATTTATATAATTATTATATGTAGTAGTAGTAATACTACTACTATAATATATAATGCTAGTTATTAGTGGTATTTATAAATTATAATTAATGATAATAACAAAATAAAAGCAGTTGCTACCACTATTAAAAATATACTATTATCAATTGTAATTCCAATAAAATATGGTAATGCATAATTATTTTTTTTTTCGTACATATTTATTTTTTGTGAAAATTGCGTCACTGAGTCACTGTGACTTGTTTAAAATTAAAATTAGATAACCTATGAATTAGTCTATAACAAGTTTATTAAAATAAATAAATAAATAAGACTCTACATCATCATAGTAATTATATCAAACTAGGACAGAGGCATAAGAAAATGTTAACATTTATATCAACAATAATATATTTCTAATTAAATAAACAAAACAAAAAAAGGAAATAAATTTAATAAAAACATCACTTGAATAATATTAAAAAGAAACTAAAAATTGTATAGATTCAGAATTATGATTAGTATTTAATGTTAGGCTTCTTTTGGGTGGAAGAGAAAATTTTACATTTCTGTTGCAAACTTTGGAATTCCTTCCATGGCCCATATCCAATAAGGCGGAATGTTTGGATGCAGATGGCGGCGACAAAGTTTATGAAGGAAAAATGTGTGGGTTTCATCAACAAGACAAAGAAGTCACTATAGGGCATTCTACCCGGAAAATGGCAGGCAGAAGATCCCCATTACCTTTTAAATATTTAATGACATACTCCGATAAGGGTATGCTTGTAATTAGTTTTATGGGTGATATTAGTATTTGTTATATATAATTACATGCGTTCAATTTTATATATAAAAAAAGACTACTTACCTTTTTATAAATATAATGATTTAAAATTTAACACAAGCATAATAAAATTAGTTAAAATTCAATAAACATGTTATTTTTTTCAATTTTTCCTGTATAAATAATGATTTTCCCAATTTTTCTGTTCACTTTTTTCTGAACATACCCTCGATTAAATATATAAAAAAATAAAAGTCTTGATGTTATATAAAAGTTTTGTTGTTTATTGTGTTGTATATTGCATTGAGAATGTCTCCTGAAAGTTTGGTAGCATTATCTTTTAAAATAAAAAAGTTGTGGACAAAATAAAGCAGAAATGTGGAAAGTTGGTCACAAGTTTTTTCGTTAAATACAAAGATAAATAAAGGGGTTAAAAAATTCACCAAAAAAATCATAACTTTTTTTCCATAAAAGATAGAAAGATGAAATTGGTGTTTTTGCAAAGCTTATAGCGAGCCCTTTAAAATGGTGTATCATTTGTGGCTATTGGACAATATTTAAAATGTGTGTCAAAGTACCTAGATAAACATTTCTCAAAACCCAATAATGTAGAAATGTAAACATCTATTCTATACACACAGTGGCAACCACATAGATATTTCTTCTTTAAAAAAAGGGAAGGTCTGATTCTGATTTACTATTTCCTAAACATACATTTTAAGGGAGTGGATCATTTTCGTACTTTTATTTTAATAATACAAATGTCAAAACTGGATACTGTTATATTACTTACATGGACCATTGATGAAAATAAGTAGATTCTGAAACTTTGCAATAGCAGTTTCCCAAATAAATTTGTCAGTTTGCATGAACATTTTTTGGTTTTTATTAGGCCTATTAACTTAATATTTAAGAAGTGTTTTAGTTTGTGTTTCTAATTTTCTATGTTATGTTTCAGTGTGTGGAACATGGATTTCCAACTAAGCCCAGTGCATTGGCGTTTGACCCAAAGCTGCAGCTTCTTGCCATTGGAACAAAATCTGGAGCTGTTAAGATGTATCTTTTTGAATTTTAAGTGCATTGAAGTAGATACTTCGATAAAACAAGGGAGACTACTACTTTTTTTGTATCGGAAATAGGCGTCGGCGCCGAAAAATCAGAGTTTTTAATTTTCCGATGTGTGTGTCTATTTATTATTAAATTAGTTATTTGGACATATATTTGAGTTCCGTTTCCGGCCTTATAATTTGGAAGACATCTTGCCCTACATTTCCATCCAACTATTTTGCTTTTTTCAATCGAACTTCATTTTGAAAATCTTTGGTATATATAAGGCATCTTCAAATACAAAATTTTTTGTGAAATCAAAGGAACAGGTCTTTCATATTAAATCGTGTAAGGCATTAGATATTGATATATATCTGTGCCAATTCTCATTGATGTAGGTCGTGTCCCACGTTCGCTACGCTTCTCCCAGTGACCCATATCACCATAAGGGGGCTCAGCCTTATTGCGACATGGCGTGGGCCACGCCCCCTTTTTAATGGCGGAAGTTGCCGATACTTAACTCAATCCCTCCTGCAATGCTACTTCCGTATTTAATTTATTTGCCTGAGAAAGGGAAGTAACCCCGTTTGGAAATTGTTTACATTTTTTAAAAAATGTATTTAAGCTACTAAATATTATTTAATGTTAATGAATTAAGAACAAATGCAACAAAAAATTAATAAGGTTTAATATAAATATAACATTAGCGGGGAAAAAATAATGAACAATGACCAAAAAATCGATTTTCGGCACCTCGGACGAACACATGCTACATATAGACGCGCCGTACTAAAGCACACGTAGTTTTAAAGCGAAACAAGATAAAAACTTCCGGTTTTTAAATTAAAATCACGCTGAACCACGCCATCGCCGGAGGTCTCGAGGGATGCGAGATTTCATTGCTATTTTTAAATAGATATGAGAGCGGTGTGTCGCTATGCGCCGGGACGCATTTGGACGCATCCGGCGAATCCCGAAAAGACGCATTTAGTCGCAACCGTCGGGAATGAGTTAAGAAATATTTAATTATTACCACTATATACATCAAAATATTTGATAACTTGTGTTTCATAATGCATTTTGAAGACATTTAAACTGGAATGTTTTAATTTGAGCTTTATAAACCCTGTAGAGTCCATATTATAAATGATCAGAAATTTCCGTGTGCTACACGTTGTCATTGGCAACCATTCTCAGCCACTTGCATAACGGTTATATCGTAGTACTATCTCAGAGTTTCATTCATAAGTGTTTGCCGTGTGCAAAAACTATTAAACCTTTGGTCAGGGAAAGCTTTAATTAATTATTCATGTGCCAAAGTTGAAAGTTTAAAATAAATCGACCCTAAACAGTATTTTAGTGATAAGGGAATGCCTTAGCTTTATATAAACTATATAGTCATTGCGCATGACGTGATCGGCGGAATGAGGTCACAGAATGTGGAGATGCAGTCCATGTTAAAAAAGGACAAACCAAGTCGTACTTTAAAAATTCATAACTTTAAAACTACAACAGCTAAAAATATAATTTTGGTGTTATAATTCTGTAAAAATTTAGCTCTATTCAACTATGCCATTGGTTTATTTTTACAAAATGTTTAAATTTTTGACCAAAGTATCTAATTGAAGATATAAAATATATTCCTATGTAACAAGCAATTTTCTACTACTTAGATATGCCTATATTTTTCTTGTCATTAAAATGTTTAACATACAGTCTAACCCACTTAACTCGCCAATTCTGTTCGACGTTTGTGATAAGTTCAACGTTGAACTTCCAAATTCTCTCTTTGTCGTGGCATTTTCTCCTTGGTTATGCTGACGAACCCTGATATCTCGAGCGCAAAAGGTGACCAAATTTGCCACTTAACCTCTGTTATCTCGGTCCCCCATGACCAATCGCCGGCTTTTGAAAATTATATACAACAGAAACGTGCCTACTTCAAACTGTTGTAATTGAAAAGAAATTACAATATCCTTGTCAGCGCAATTAACTTGACACAGCGAGGAGTGAGAGGCTTGCAAACAAAAGTCGCAATACCTGGTTATCGCTTAATATAGGCTTTCACACAATCTCAGATTGTTTTTTTTTTTTAAACCCAGAATCCTTATTTGAACAAACTGGACTGGAAAATCCAGAGCGAGAGAAAATAAAAAATCACGAACCCGGGGCTGAAAAATATTTAGCCTCGCGAATCTGGAATTCAGGGATAATCCGGAAAAGTGGCACCCCACATATCACGGTAACGCTGTTGTGTTAAAAAAAACAACAAAAGAACCTCCAAGAAAATATGCTTGTACATCTAATTTATAAATGCACATCGTGTACATAAAGAAATGTCAAGCACATGTTAATGTATTGTTGCCATATTGGTTTTCGTTAATCTCGATCATTGGTTATCTCGGTGCTTTTTGGGCCATCGACAGAACCAGGTTCTACTGTACTCATAATCCTTACTTGCTTTATATTTTGTAATTTTTCTTAACAATTCTAAAGCTATGGCGCCCCAGGTTTTGAAGTTTCTGCAGTGCATGAAGGAGATGTTTCGGTCACAAGCATGTTTTTTATTCCAGAAGAGGTATAAATGACAATCCCTATTTAAAAGTATTAATTAAGCACGTTACCTTAGATCCACACTACCAGGTGTTTAAGTGGTGTTTCATTAGCATGTCCTGCTCTGCCATGTCTAATGCTCACCCATCACCTAAACAACTTCACCGGCTGTTCATGGAGTGTGCTTGAGTCATAAGCGTGCAATATTATTTTACCTCTGCATTCAGGCTCTTTGCTTATGTTACCCAAGGAGTGCTCGTTTATTTCTTTCATACTCTGATAACATTTGCTGCCTGCTTGCAGGGACACAGTATTTTTTATAAATTTAATTTTATATTAATTGCATCTCCTGTTTGTTTTTTGTATGTTAATTATTCCATTTTTAAATAATTTTTTGTAGGGACGTCTTATCTCTGCCTGTAGTGACAGCTCACTTCACCTTTGGGAAATTAACAATAAAGGTGGCACTAGTGTTTTAGAAGAAAAAAAGTCTGATGGTGCTGAATCACTGTGAGTCAAAGATTCTGTTAACTCAGTCTATTATAATGCCACTTTGTTTTATTATAATTGATTTGTTACATTCATGCCTTCTACTTTTGTGGAAACAATAGAAATAGTCCAATTGTTTATGTCATTAATGATTTTATTTAAGATTTGTATTTTCTCAACAGCAAAGTCAAGAGCATGTCTACATGTAGTATGAGCACAGACTTTAGCACTCTTTATGTTGGTACAGAAACTGGCAATGTTCATCTAATTGATGTTAAAACTTTAACAGAAGTAAATGTCATCATTTTGGATGCCATCATTCAAAAGTAAGATGTACTCTTGCTTCATTAATTATATATTCTAATTTATATATATAAATATTTTAATTATTTTGAATTCTGAAAACAAGCATAAAAGAAGATATTGGGAGGTTGCTGAGGGACAGAGTATATTAAAAACAACTTTTCTTTCACACTTTAAACATTATGCTCCCACAAATCTGAGAAAAAAATTTGACAACAAAGCCTTAAGTCAGGAACACTCTGCAGTTCACTCGGTTAATTCGTCAACAGAAGACAAACGCAACCAAGGAGCGCCTGGTCGATTGGTAGTGTTGCCTCTACAATATCTATTAGAACTTCCTAAAACATCCGATTATCCAACCCTTTCCATCCCGGTGTATCATCGGACGCCCTCTAGGTTTTCTTCATTATTTTTTACCCCATGACAGTAACTGTGACGAAACAGTTGCCTAGAAACGGTCCACTCACAGCTTGTATATCTTTCACACCCAAATCATTTGAAGAGTATTCTTAGAAAAGCTTATTTTTGTTGGTAAATTGGATTACTTTTTAAAAAGTCAAGATTCCACCAACATTCATTCATATATAATTTGAATTCAATTGCTTATGCAAATATTTATTGCAAAATGAGAACCTTGTTTATATAATTTTTCAGTGTGTCAGATGATTTTAAAGTAAGTCCGGGGGCTGTGGAGGCCATTGCTAGCAGTCCAGTTAATAATGATAAGGTATGTTTTGTTTTGTCTTTTTAATTTTATTTAAATATTTAATTTCACGTTTTAAAGTCAAATATTTGCCTCCCCACATCTGGGTGGATAAGTTTATGTCTACTTAAAATGTTAATAAATTCAGCCTCCATTTATTTATGTAACTTTGTGCTTGCACCAAAGCCTGTAGAACAGGTTTTGCTTTAGAGGTATGCATATTTATTTTAATGGCATTAACATTTATGCGAAATGTTTTGCATATAAGCACTTGAAGTAGTTGTCATTCGAGCATGTCAACACCATTTTTACTATTACAGTATGGGCAATGATGTGGACAATAGGAAAGAAATAAGTCTAAGTGTATTGACAATTATAAATTTATTGTACTTAAATTTTAACTAGTCATCTTTCATTTGACATTACAGATATTGGTTGGATTCAACAGAGGGTTAATAGTCTTGTGGAATACAAAGGATAATGTAGCAGAAATTAATTTTAATGCCTCACAGGTTTGTAAATATTTGCTTCTTCCTGTTCACTGAATCTCAAGTTATTAACTGCTTAAAGATGCTGTGACATAAATAGTTTTGAATTATTATTATTTTACAGACTAAGTAGTCCAAACCAAAATTTGTATTCAATTATCTTTTGTCATGATAATGTTTTATTCACTTGAAGCCTCCTACCCCAGATAATAATTTGCGTCGGCCCACCCACATGCAGTCTCGCCGGTATCCTTTTTTTTTTCTTGATCGGACAGAAACCCCCTTTGAAATCAACCATAATAACTTTTTAAAATCTTATATTTATAAAATACAATAACATATCAAACATTATCATGTCTTAAAATATGTTTATCAATTTTTTTTATTGCTAGACTGTCCTCAATTAAATACAATTTGTCCGATCGACAACATGACTCCCAGTCAAGTTCACAATCAACACAATGGTTCAGAATCTTAAAATGTATAGAATATCTGAAAAAATCTGTTTAATTCATTTCTAACCAACATTTTCAGTATTAGTATTATATGAAAGTTTAATTCTCCTGCTTACTTGTTGATTATAGCCTCAAACATGGCTAAAAAGCTCCCGCCGTGACGCTGGTACTTGTTGTCAAACGCGCGGCTAGTGCTAGCGGTGTGGAACTGAAAATGCGGGTGTTTTTTGTAAACATCGCCGCTTCGCCCCTATCGTTCCCACTCATTTGATCTTATGATATTAAATAGTAAGAAGCCTGAGCTTTCCAACAGTGTAAAGAAAGTACTAATATCTTTGTGTCCTCACCCATTTTTCTTATACAAAAGTTTTCAACCGGCTTTTTCAAAGTGCAATAAGCAAGGTAGATATACTTTCTATATATCAAACGAAAGCCCATGATCCCTACTTTCAAATGGTGGTAAAATTATGCTTCTCGATTGATTAGGCACGGAGCGCCGCTCAAATAACACGAGTCAAAACAAAAATTTTACGGGCACATTTTGAAAGTCGCTGCCGAAATTTTGTTAAAGAGTTAAACTTTAATCTCATATTAATTTTATTTGTGTATAATTAGTACAAGTGAGTAAAAAATCCATCTCATAAACAATAAAAATAGGGGAAAAGACCGATTTTCCTGGTTTGGATTATCATGTGTGCAAAAGCAAAATTTTAGTACTTAAAAAAGCATTTGATAAATCTTAACTCTTTCTCTCCGGAATTATTTTCCGCGTTCTGACGGAATTATCTATTTTGCGTTTTTGGAACACACTACTGTGTTGTCTCTAAACCTTCATAACTTTTTTGTTTTTCATCAGAAAGTGCTAAGTGTGGTATGGATTTAAAGGAGAATGTATGCCCTTTACAAGCAAACCAGACTTGGGTTTACATTTTAATATATAAATGTGATTATCATTTCAGAAAAATAAAAATTTAAGATAAAAAACTTACCAACTGTTCTCAAACGCTCATTCCAAGTCACACGAGGAGAAATATATATTCCAAAGTGTAACAAAAATGTTTTTTTTTCTGAACTATATCCATATGTGCATCACAAATAATAAAGATCAACTTAAAAAACGAATAAAATTAAACCTCAGAGCACATTATCCATTGTCACTGTCACACAAAAAATTTGCGAAAATTTTGTTACTATTTCCACTGGAAACAATTTGTTGCTATTACAAAATATTTGCACTGTATTCTTGTATGTACTAACATTTATAATGGTAAATGGAACATTTACAATACATTTGTCATATCTTTTCATCTGTATTTAGCTATGCTAAGCCTAAAAACTATTCATATTGATGTGCACTTTAGCTGGGGGAGGGGCTGGTTGTTCATCAGCTGATGAATTACCAATTTCATTATTTCGTCACTAGTACTACTAATACTAGTAGTACTAGGATTATAATCATATACTATTCAAAGGAATCAGCTTCTGCATTTGAAATAATAAAATCACTGTCTGAATCATCATCAGAGTAATATTTTCCACCTTTATTTGATGGGTCACCAGATGGGTCAGGTCAAGATTTCATGTTTGTAAACAAAAATACAATGGACAATCCAAACAACCGCTTCAAACAATTCGTTCTTCGTTCAAACACAGTAAAACCGGATGTTTATGAAAGGGAAATCATTCTAGAATTGATTTAAAATAACTAAATACCAATAGCTAAGAAAAGAACCGAAATAAACAGGTTTTTATACATCGACGATACGCCAAAATCTTCATTTCAAATCGACGATGAGAGCATTGTTCCGGAGAGAAAGAGTTAAGATACCTGTTCCTATTTTAATTTGAATCTTAGTTAACTTTTAATTTTTATTTTATGCAATAGGTTATTTGGTCTCCATATTAATTTGATTAATTCTCCATGCTTTAAATTTTATAAACAGCAACTTGAGTCTCTGACATGGCATCGAAATGGCGAGGAGTTTATCAGTGCACACAATGATGGTAGTTACATCACTTGGAATGCTCGAGATACTGAACCAAAGGAGCCTGCAGCCACACCTTATGGTTAGTTTTCATTAAGACATTGACACACACATCTGGTTTGCAATATTAATAAATCAACTTTGGAAAAATACTTTTATTCAAGTTTGTATAATTTTTAAAACACCTGTCTGTGAAATGGAACAAACGACTGCAAAAGTCAAGGAGGTTTTTATGTAATCTTATGCAGGGCCAGTTTGATGCCAAAATGTCACTGAAACAGACTTGAAAGTATATTCATTTTACTGATATTTGTTTGACTTAGAACTATTGATGAAGAATTTTTTATTTATTATTTATGTTTCGATAATAACTTTTTTCAAGACAATTCAGAATGTTTTTAGTTGTCTGAAGTGACCATTTTTTAAATTTGGCTATTAGCTCATAAAGGTTGGATAACATTGTAATAGTTACATTTCTGTCTCGGAAGTAAACAACTTGCTTTAAATTACGTTTATTAATCATTGAACATTTATTTTCAGGGCCATTTCCATGCAAGGCAATTAATAAAATCCAGTGGAAAATGACAAAGAAGTAAGCACCCATTCTGTAATTTGCCTTAGTCAGTGATCTTTGTCAATGTGTTATTCTTTAAATGTTTCAAACATTTAAAAATCTGTCTTTTATACAATATACAGCATTTTCATGGTCTCTACACAATTATTTGGCTGACAATGCACTGACAACCAAATACTCATAAAGAATGCTTTGAGTTTTAGATGAATTATTCAATAACTCTTCCCTATATGTTAAAAATAAATTTCTTTTTAATAATCAGTGAACCACTCATCGCCTTTTCTGGAGGTATGCCCAGAGCCAGTTACGGTGACAGACACACAGTGAGCATTATGCAAGGAGAAAATCATGTCGTTTCTGATCTTACATCCAGAGTCGTTGATTTCCTGATAATTTGTAAAGCAGATGAGAAAGATGCTATTGAAACAGGTATGTATTAACATTTGAGTAAATTCTGGTGATTTAATGGCTATGATTTAATAGCTATGATTTAATAGCTATGATTTAATAGCTATGATTTAATATCTATGATTTAATAGCTATGATTTAATATCTATGATTTAAAATTTTAGTAAATTCTGGTGAGTGACAAACAAATCACCATTCCTTAAAAGATAAGCATTTTATTCAGGGTTTCCCCAACCTTTTCAAGGACCCCCCCCCCCCCACCCCAAAATTGTTTCACCAAGTTAAATCTCAGACCCCCTTAAAAAGAAACAACGCATTTTAACCCTTTACGGGGCAAAGCGGCCAAAAACGACTTTACCACTTATAGGGCAAAACGCCCAAAAGCGTTCGTGTCGACATAGTGTTGTTTTCTCGTGACCTCCGAGGCTTTACAAGACTTCCTATTGTTTACATCCGGTTTTTCCAATAGCTCAATAGAGTAGGCGCCAGTTACAAGTATTTAATCGATTATTTTTTTGTAGTTTTATGGGTTTAAAAGAAATTTTTTTTTTCGAAATGTATTTTGCCGATTATTTGCCTTTATTATTCCATTGATTAGCGGAGATTTCGCTGGATTCAATTTCAGTGACATTAAGTGCACGAATTGACTGTAAATTGGAACTAGATATTAATATTATTAATAATATTAGTGAAATCAGCGTAGTAAGCAGTGTTGAATCTTACAAACTTCGATTTTTGGCAGTGTTTGTCAATAGTGAATAGATAACTCACAATCACAAACAATATGTTGTTTTTTTGCAAATATTTGTGTTCATATGAGGATTAATGGCAAAATGTGAGTACAATAATAAATCTGCATTCATTTTCCTTTATTTTGCTTTTTATTTCACACAAATTTGTTGACTAACACCTTAGATTTGATTTTTTTTTGTAACGTAACCCTAAATCTTAACTAAAAAAGCGGAAAAGTCATGCCCGTTCATGAAGTTCCTCTGCCATAAGGAAAAATTGGAATGTTGTTTTTTTTTTCAAATAATTTTTTTAAGTTATTATAGCACAATGAGAACTCTAGAAATGAGAAAATAGCTTACAGTTTAAACAAATTTGAATGGACAAATAAAAATAAAAAATAAAATTATATTTAAAGTCAATGGTTCTTCTGTTCTATTCTATAATATATCCTCGTATCCCAAGAGATGCCCTGGTTGAATTAGAATTGAAAATAATTCAGTGGTGCGAAATTCTATTCCATATTTCAGACAGGGATGATCCACATGCTCTGGTGATTTTAGCAGAAGAAGAACTGGTTGTTTTGGACCTGGAATCTGAATCCTGGCCAAGCTTCAGACTGCCTTATCTCAACAGTGTTCATTCCTCAGCTATTACATGCTCTCAGCACATTAGCAATGTACCAGAACAGTTGTGGCAAAAAATGACAGATGCTGGAGATAACCAAAACAAGATCCACTCTAACAGGGTAAGTAAGAACTGATGATGAACAGCCTTAACTCTCAAAAGACTGTAGATTTTTCCATTTTTTAATGTCCTTGAATATATCTTATTCTTCAAAGTGTCTCATGACTGTAATTTTGTAGCTACCTCCAAGTATTATATATGATTTTAAAGGTAATTGAATGCTCTTTAATTGATACTTGGTGTTTGTACAAAATATCCTTGCTAAATTTGATGTTTTATTATTTTTGGGCAAAAAAATTATTTTTTTAAGTCGACAAAAATATAACATCACAGTTTTACAAAGAAGGAAAAAAAAAGTGTTTCCAATTAAATCAATAAAATTGATATTTTATTAGAATCTGTTCAATACTATAAAACATATTCAAATTTCAAAAGAATAGACTCATAAATAAAAAAGTTATGACTATTTGTAAATAACATATCATTCAAGGAAATATTTCTCAAAAAGTCAAAATTATTTTTATTTTTTTTAATAATTTTTTTTTTCAAAGGAAAACATATACTGCATCATATTATCCTTTAGAGGGTTATTAGTAAGTATTATTTGAGAAGAAAAGTGAAGAAAAAAAGGCAAATTTTAATAAATAAATTTTTTTATGCATCCCCGAGATACCGATCAAAGGATATAATCCTTCGCCAAGACCATGCATAAAAATTCTTGAAAACAATTTCTTTATTTATTAAAACATACAAATGTATCAAAAAGAAAGCCTGTGACATATGCTCTGACCATTTTACCCTGTTTTGGTAACCCACAATTACATTTTTTGTTATTGTCAATCATTGTCATGTTGCGGCGCACGATGTAAAGATTTCGGGCTTTACAGTATCAGGTTCATCATCAAATATGTCAATTGTTCCCTAAATTGTTCATTAATTGCTACATTTTCTTGATGCTGATACAGTTGATTGTATTTTGCATTGAGATACAGAAGTGTCTCCCAATTTTGCACAGCATGTTTCCTTTATTTTCAGTATCAGAAACTTTTAGGAAACTCAATATAGCCTTGAATATGTCCTTAGTACTAATGGCCTTGCTCATTGTCCATCATAAAAGGATTTCCTGGACATTTCTTGTAAAATTAAGAGCTTGATAAGTCCTGCATTCATAATAAATCCACTTAGTAGCTAACATTCCCCTTCAATGATGTTATAATGGTACCAATTTTTGAAAACACAAAAGTTCTGCAGTCCATTGTCCTGCGCACAAGGCTTACTAATAGCCAACCAAATCTGTAGTAAAGTGGTTGAAAATGTCAATTTGCTTTTAAAATCTCCTTATATCCTCTCTTGTTATAACATCAGGAAGCAATAGTGCTTTTCACCTCTGGTCTAAATGCAGCAAAGAGTCCCACAGTCTTTTGTCATCATAACCCATTGTATTGACTATGTTTGACATCTGCCCTTCATAGATGCTGTCAAAATATAAAAAAAAAAATAGTTTAGCTAAAATTAAAAAAATACAATATAAATAAAAAGAAATCAAAATAATAAACAATCTGCCTAAATTACTTTTACTTCAAGTTTTCATTGAAAAGGGAACTCAGCTGATTGTTACAGTGTAATAATAGTAAATAGCCTTGGCCTTGAGAACCATTGTTTACATTTTGCTAACTGAAACGTAATAATATTAAAATAATATTATAACTACAAATTAGTTTCAAACAAATAAATAATTTAATCTATTTAAGAATTTTATACTACTGGAACTTGAATAAAACTAATGTTAGGGCTAATAATAGTGCTAAGAAGTATCACAGTATGCGTGAGTTGAGTATGAATGAAAAAAGTAAACAAACCTTGGATGCTATTATTATGATGATAATTTACAGAATTCTCGGTATCAGACACATCTGAAGTGCTATCTTCATCATAAATATTCTTCTAAGTAAGAATAGTCGTCCATTTCAAGCTTATAATCAGAATCAGACTCCATAGCAATGTTTTAGAGTGTAGTAAAAGCGAACCGGAATGGTGGCAAAATATGAGTAAATGGCGAAAAGTAAAATTTATGAATGGATAAGTTGCTACCAGATTTCTTCAAGAACTAGTAAAATAAACAATTTTTCTTTCTTGCCAAATAGAAATTTAACATTCCAAAATAGTAAATCTTTATTGTCGCCTTTTAATATTATTTTTATATATATTTTAGGGGTCATTCTTTTCACCCGCCATATATGACAGATTTTTCAATCTCCCGTCTTTTGAGAGTTAAGAGCAGATTTTCCTTTACAGAAGTAAAAAAAATTTGCATGCAATTTAATAAAGGGTGGCAAACTTATATAATAGCTTGTTTCAATAAAGAAGATATTTTTGAAAAAATGTAATTCCTGATAAGGTGTAAACGTTTTAAAAATTTTTTAATCTAATTATCTTGTTTTAAAGTACCCTGCAACATCTTTCAAAAGGTTGATGTATCATGAAAATCATTTTAGTTTTTAAAAAAAAATGAATATAAAATTTTTTGTTTAAGGAATGGCCTATAAAAGGTGGAAAGAACCTGACACAGTCTCCAGTTTCAAAAGACCTTCTTCTTACTGGGTAAGTTTTTTTTGCACAACGGTGCTGATTTATTATTATTTTGATCATTTTAGCTAAAAAGCGGTGTTAATAATTTGAAAATTTTTCTTCTTTGAAATTTAGTATGCAAGCAATAAAATAATACTTAAGTGGGCATATTGACACAGGTATTAGATCTTTTTTTTTTCTATTTTATGCACTTCAACATGAATAGTCAGCATTTTGTTTAATGAGCTAACAGTTTTAGAAAAGTTTACACGGGTTGGGTGGGGGGGGGCATTAAACATTTTTAGCTATTTGGTGGGGCATGGGCTAAAAAAAGGGGGTTAGCTTCTTTTATTGATCCAATTTAATGTTTTTAGAATTCATGTATATTTTCACCTCATAAATAAATCTATATCATTTTAACCTAGACAACGTTTTACAATTAGAACAGTTTAAAATAGACTACCAAAAATGACACCCGAATAGGATTGAGTCTAAAGAGACCCGGGTCCAAATAGAGGTGATGCGTTTCCGATTCCATTTTGACTAAATACTATTCGGATGTCATTTGTGGTAGTTTATTTTATTTAAACTTAAGAAGTAAGTTTAGAAACATATAGTCTATTCATTTATCTTTCATTTGATACCAAATTTTGTCTTACAAACCCTACAATAATTTTTAAATATTTTTTTATAAAACCAAACTCTCACTTCTCGGAGCCGCAGCCTTTTTTTGAAAAGTCTTACAACAGCATTTTCTGGGGTTGGAAAACATATTTATTAAGTGTTAAGTTGTATTATTTTAACATATGTTTATAAATAAAATTATTTAATTTAGTCACGAAGATGGCACTGTTCGATTTTGGGATGCATCAACCTCAAGCCTTAGATTGCTTTACAAGCTGAGTACTGCTCCTGTATTTGGAATTCAAGACCATACGTCAGATTCTCATAGTCCAGAAGATGAAGAGTGGCCTCCATTTAGAAAGGTGGGTTGCGTTCTGTGGGTTTATGTTTTGTTATTCGATGAGATTTCCTTGTAGAATGATCTTTTAAGGTGCATGTAATTCTAAAAGCACATAGCACATTTTCAAATATATCTGACGTGCACAGATAGCTTTTCAAAGTCACCAAGATATCTTTTTATCACAAATAGAATTAAAGATATGAAAATTGTTTGGTCAGTTTTTTCTCTCACTGATAAATCTTAAGAATTAAAATATAAGGTAACACTAACTTTACATTTTCAACAAAATCCAACAAGAGCAGCATTATAATTATTATTAGAGGGTGGGTGTGGGATCCAATTATTTAAAGTCCTTCCAATAAATTTGCAATCCTGAGAAAATAAAGCATGTCTGTATCTGAAAAGGTATTCTTATAACCCCAAGTCATAATAAATACATTATGTATTATTTTTAAATATATTTTTAGAATGTTTATAATCACCTCTGTTAAAGAAAATCTACACAGATTGAATTTAATTTGAGTTAGTTTGAAGAGAGCATCATTTATTTTTGAAGTACTATTTATTTTAATTCTCTAAATTGATTTGCCAGTTTTCCAAAATTATACTTGTACTTCTTAAATTGATTAACATTATTGAATGCCTTTAAATTTTACTTTCCAACTATACATCTCAATGAAGTCTGCTGGACTAGTTATACATAACTAAGTGTTATCACCAATCCCTTACTACACTTAAATCATTCATACTCAGTGGTTCTTACAAATTTTTTAGCTGACACAGCATGATATTTTGTAATGTTTTTCGAAGCCAGAATTGCATATAGCTACTAACTGAAGGACCCTACTTACTACATACCAGAAGCAACGTACTTGACATGAAGTGTATATTACAAAATGCTGATGCTAATTCTAACTATTCCTGTCATGAATGCACTGATGAGTCAGTATTTGTACTTTTTATATAGGTCGGTACTTTTGACCCATATACAGATGATCCAAGGCTTGCTATTCAGAAACTTGCCTTATGTGCACTAAGTGAAACCTTAGTGGCAGCTGGTTCAGCTGGACAAGTGCTTATCTTCAACATGGAAAGGCAAGAAAGGGAGCAAGACTTAAAGGTATCTTTCTGCATATTTATACTATTAAAAGCTTTATTCCACTCCTGCATTACACTTTTTTCTATAGCTAAAGACCCGCATACTGCCCCATCATGCTCCTTTTGCTGCATTATGCTCACTGGAGCAGTTTGATTTCCAATCTGTTGAATCAGAAAGTTAGATGGTTGAGCATATTGTTAAAAGATATTTCTGAAACAATATTTAAAATTGGTACATCAATAGTTTGAGGCTTGAGGTGGGCGACAGTGATGCAGATATTAACATCAAATGTAATAATAGAATGGTCATTATATTTATAATCCTATTTGATAAATATTAAAATTTCATTCGTTTTATACTTGAACAAAATTCAATACAAAAAGACTTCCCTTTTTCATTTTCATTTCTTTGTTTTAAAAATGTATATTTCTATTTGCCTCTTGCATAAAAGAAGGTTAAAGAATTTTTTAATTTATTTACAGGAGTGGGTTAAAATAACGAAAATGGTGTATATTACATATAAGTTATTTTAATTTTGATAACTTGAATCATTATCCTCATCTTTTTGACAGGTGGTCAAAGTAAATATCATGAGTGAACACGAAGGATTTGTTTGGAAAGGGCATGAAGCCCTTAGTTGCAAAGTAGATGATCTAAAATACGCTGCAGGATTTCAACCTACATGTATTATGCAACTAGACCCACCTGCTGCATGCACAGCCCTAGCACTTAACTCAGAGTGGCAGCTGTAAGTAAAAGCAAAATTCAGCAAAAAAATATATTTTATATTTATTTCTTAAACTCAAGTGAATGTCTTTGTACATATTATTTTTTATTACAAATATTAATTTTTTTTGTATTTTTTTTTGTATTGGATTAAGTCTTCATTGTACAACTTTTGAAGGCAAAAGGATTGTGCAATTTCAAATATTCTTTTCTTTGCAGTGTTGCTGCTGGTACAGGCCAAGGATTTGCACTATTGGATTATGCCCAGAAAAAAGAGGTCGCCACCAGATGTACACTTAATCCAAATGGTAAGGGGAATGAGGCGGATATCTCATTATCAAGTTTACTTGCTTATAACAGGCTATTTTAATGCAATTAACTTTAGTATCTTTATTAATTGAGATATTATTATTTTTTTTTACCGTTAATTAAACTTACATATGATATTAAGAAGGTATGTTTAAGGAAATGGATTTTATTTCTGCAGACCTGCATGGGACTTCAGAAACAGCAATGTCTCGCAGAAAATCTCTCAAGAAATCACTCCGTGAGTCATTTAGAAGATTGCGCAGGCGGCGGTCCGAAAAAAAAGTAAAAGAGGACAGAAGCAAGAAAGATGATAGCAAAAGGTAAGTTCATTGTTAGTTGTAGTTTCTCTTCCTGTTCATACCTTGAGAATCAAAGTTGTATGAAAGAATGCAATGTAATAATTATCCTCATTACATTATTATTTCAAGATTTTATTATCGCAATCCCTCATAAATCTTAAAGTTTTTATAACAGTTTTGGGACAAAAAAACTGAGACATTCATCTTGAATAGCAAGTGTAAAACTGAACTTCAAATACTATACTTTGTTCTTAAATGCACAGCTTAATTATAATAAAGATTTTAGATTTAGTTCTTTAAAAAATATTTTAGATTACCTACCCACGTCTATTTCAGTTTTTTAATTCCAACTTTCCTATTAACAGTCCAACAGAACACATTGAGGAAACACAAGCAACCACTGGTACCTCTGCTTCTGCAGGTGGTGCTAGTCCTGCTGTTGGAGCTGGAGATTGCAAACCTGAAGAAAGACAAGTTGAAGCACGTAGTGGAGAAGACTCTATGGCTTCCATGGTGCGATGCCTCTACTTCGCTGATACATTCATTATTAATGGTATATACAGATTAGTTCACCTTTTATTAAGATTCACCTTTTTCCTCATCTAAATTCTTTTGAACACTTTCTGATAATTAAAAGGCGACTTTTTTTTCCCATATTTCAAATTATAATTTTTTAAATTTTTTTTGCAGCTGTTACTCAAAAGGTAAATTAACAGCTGTTTTTGTAAGGGCTATTGTTAATCCCATGGCCAAGTTCTCTGCCATCTTCCAACTGTTTTTTTTTACTTGGTGTTTACCTCTTCCCCGAGAAAAGCTGTCATACTTCCATTCCACTTGGTTGTTTAACCACAGTTAGGGATGACCTCAGATCAATTTGAACACACAATATCCTAGATGAGAGAACGGGGACGCTACCATTACACCAAATAAATGAGTCTAAATGATATATGCCCTACTATCTGCCTAAATGTGATAAACATATTCTATTTTGTTACACTATTTTGTTGTTTTTTTTTTCTTAAAAAGAGTGGGACCCTTATGAATTCATATTAGTAATTTATAAACCAGTTTTGAATATATATTTTATCAGGTTTTTAAGTGTATTTTTTTCATACTTTGAAATTAAATTTTTTGTCTTTCTTTAGGAGGTTCTCACAATCCATCACTCTGGGTAGGAACAAATGGAGGGCATATCTATGTCTATAATTTAACCGTTCCCCCATCAGACAAGCGGACATCAGATTATGTTGCATGTTTGTTAGCAAAGGAAATCAAATTGAAACACCATGCACCAGTTTTGAGTATGGCTGTTATTGATGGTAAAAATACTGTCCTGCCTGATGCTTTTGAAGTAATAAATGAAAGAGCAAAGGCTCCAGACATGGAAGGTCAGCATTCTATCATCATATGTTCGGAGGAACAACTCAAAGTAAGCAGCGTTCAAGTTTTAATACCTGCTCGAGTCAATTTATTTGTTGCTCCCTGAGCCAGTCAAACTTAAATACTAAAAATTGCATTGGATAAAATTAAGTAGAATTGTTTGCTTTGGGATTTATGTTTCGTTTTCATGATTTACTTGATCTTTTTCAGACTTTCTCTCTGCCAAATTTGAAACCTAGATGGAAAAACAAAATAACTGCAATTGATGGAGCCAGACTTAGAAAAATCAACTTTGTACATTTTAGGAGAGAAGGTATGACTAATTTTCCCATTGACTTGTCAGCACTTATGTCAATCTTAGTTTCTGTGCTTTGACATAGATTTGAATTGAAGCTTAACAGCCATTTAATTGTTGCCATTTTTACAAAAGAGTGAATGCACTTTTTGTTCAATTTGAAGTAATTAAAACTTATCACATTTTTCCTTAGCTGATACCTACAGTGAATTTGACATAGCTTGTCTTACAAATACTGGAGATCTGCGAGTTTACTCTGTGTCAACACTAAGAAGACAGCTTACTTTACAGTCATTAAGAAAAGAAGACATCAAGTAAGGTTCATTTATAACACAGAAAAGCTGCTTAGTTCTTATTAGTTATTCGATGGATGTTTTTAAAATTAAAATTGGATTGCATTAGGATGATTTGTTCCATTTTCTTTTTAGTGGAATATCTTCTTTCGTGTTCACCAAAGATGGCCAAGGTTTCTATTTGCAATCACCTTCTGAGTTTAGTCGGATTACACTTTCGACAAGCACAACCACAGCCACACCTAAATGCGAACTTGAACTTGCTGAAGGTCTCAGGCCACCACCTGAGATAAAAGAAGAGGCAGCGGGAGGTGCTACTGATCGGCCAACAGTTGAAGTGACACCTGCTTCAGAGGAGCAATCCCAAGAAGCTCAAGGGTAGGGCTCTTTGCCTTACAAAATTGATTTTAGCACATCTTTTTTTTTCTTTTCTTTCTGCAACCTAAGTAAACATTATTCAAAGAGAAAAAAAATTAGAGTTTGGTGAAATTTCATTTCTTCCCATCTCAGAAAGTATGTGATACAAATAACGATCTAGAGATAAGCAATAGAGATGTGCCTTGACCTGTTCCTTCCTCTGGTAAAATAATGTGACTTAACAAATAAAAAAATCTGCCGTTGATCTTACATGCAGAAAAAATTATACTATGCTTAGAACTAACCAAAGAAAAGACAATGTATTTGAATTTTCATAGTTTTGTAGAAAGAATACTCTTTTTGGATTATTTTTGTGCAAATGTTTTGACGGTTGAATACAACCTAGTTAATCTTAAAAATTCTGATTAAAGGGTTATCATGATTTATATTCTTTTTTTATCAAACAAATTATCATTAGGTTTACTTAATGAAGAAAAGTGGATCAGAGATGTAAGTTTAGTCTGAAGCATAACTATTTGACACAAGACATCTTTGTATGCAAGTCCACATCGTTATTCTCCTGATACAAACTAATAATTCTGCACGCTTTTTATTTAAAAAGGGCTATGGAGAAAATTGAAATGCTTTTACTAATCCCCTGAGTTCTGACTAATAATTAACCCGACTAATCTCTGTTTTTCCATATTAACATATTCACCCTTTATCCCAACACCTTATTATTGACAGTGAAGCTGATGGCATAGCGGTTAATGCAGATGATTCACACATGAATATGTCAGCAATGTCAGCAGATATAACTATTGACAGTGTCAGAGATGTCATGTGAGTGAGAATGATAGGCTCTCATGTTTTGGCCTCAATTTCAAGTTTTAAAATACAGCCAATATTTTGAGTTTTATGAATGGTCTCATATATAATACAGCTGACTTCAGCAATTAATGAGAAACATTCTTTTATCATTATAAACTTCATAATTTGTAGTTATCATCTAATGCATTAAAGCAGATATTTCTTCATCTGTTTAATGTTTATTTGTAACCTGCTAAACACTGACTTAACACTATATAGAAAAATCTATGGTTACCTGTAGCATAACTGAGATAAGATTTTCTGAAGACAGATTAATATATTTTACTGTTAAACTTTTTTTAACAAACTCATTTATATTTAATAATAATAATATACCTGAATAAACAGTAAACATACTGTACAATTCAAAATGATAGCGTTATATATTTAATGTATTCCTCGTAGAAATTGTAACTTTAATACATCAATATTTTTAACATTGTTTTATACACCTAACACTTTCAGCTTTTTTTTTTTTATGCACATACATTCAAAAATCAATAAAATTTTATTTCCAGTGCAGAGAATGAAGGTACCATAGTAACATCTGTAAGAACCATCACACAGACAACAACATCAACAGTCTCGGAGAGTGCAGCATCAGCTGCACAGGAGGCTCATCGGGAAGTCACTACAGGTATTTCACTAGATTTTTGTATGTTCCTCCTTTTCTCCCAATGCATGATTGAAGATTTTATTCAATAGTGATAAAATATATTTTACAGTTGTTCCTGTGTTAGTTTACAGTGCGAAATATTTTTAAATTGTAATTAAATCAACCAGCACAATAAATAATGATTACACTGCTGCTATTTTGCATCACTTTGCAACGCCATATTGTATTCAAGATAGGACAATGTCCCTTTTAAATTTTTATCTAGGAATGGCGATTATTTAAAATTCTCAATTTTTTTGAGTTGACAAATAGCTCAGCAATAGGTTTTATGCTTCCGAGTCAAGATTTTAATTTGGTATTCATCAAAACTAAGCTGGTAAAGATTTTCAGACATTTTATTTTCATTGAACTTGCAAGGTGATGCCTTTTGCCATTTGAAACTCGCTGTAATTTTAAGCATTACCCTTTACCTTGAAATTGCAATTTATCAGAACTTTAACCTTGAATATTTTGATTTTTTGTAGTTGGTCAAGAAAGTCTGAAATTAGAATGCTAGATTTTTTGCATTGTAGTTTTAATCTGAATTTTGATTTTCTTAAACCTTTAGTAACAAATGGGCATACAGAAGAAGGTGATGGTGTGACTGATGTCCTGAGAGAAACACAGGTGAGGAAGGAGGTTGATAGATTACATATGAGAAATACATCCCTCTCTTTCAAAACTTATTGGAATAGCATTTCCCAATCCTTTCTAATGGGGTTAATTATCTAGAGATAGCAAAGGCTTTGTTATTTTACAGAGGTTACCTTAATTATTTCCATTGAAATGTTTAATTTTGAGAGATTTATTTTGTTTGTTTGCCCTTTTAATGGTTTGGGGGTGGGGGGAATGTTACATGTTTTCTAACTCTAAGATAATGGGAGGCAATAGAAATTTTGGCTCAAAGATGTCAAAAAACCAATTATATATCACAAAGGAACACTGGCTCATGTGAAGTATAATAAATATTTTTGAAATGATAAAATATGTACTGGTACCAATACCAACTTGCACACGTCTCCTCCCCTTCTCCTAATTGCAAATCAACTCTTCATGTGGAAATGCTGTTCTAATTATATCACTTGCTTTTAGAATCAAAATGTTTGTTTATTGAGATTTCCTGTCCTAGATTTGTTTGAAAGGTGCAGCATGGATAAAGGGGAGGGGGATGTAAAAAGTCATTGCTAGGAAAGTGTTGAATCCTTAGTTTCCCAATTGTGTTCATTACTGTACTGTTATGTTTTAATTTTGCTTCACTAAATTTTGTTTTGGTTATTTATTTTGTTTCTTCACAATATCCCCAACACTAAACAGGATCTGCATGCATAACATTTTTTTTTTCCTTTTTATAATTGTTAACCCATTTGCAGCCATATGGTTATCTCATATGCATCCCCCCTCCCCCTTCTTGCTTTATTTTGTTGCATTGTCTTGATAGCAGCCAAAGGGAGGGATGTTTTTCATATTGAGATCTAGCTTCTTTCCTGACTCTGTCGGTTTAGTAGACCTTTGGCATGGTCATCTTTTAAATTAGAAATTAATAAGCAGCATGTGGCATTCACTTAAGTCTTTTAAGGGGGAGGGGGGGGGTGTGTTTGAAAAGCTTTTCAGCTCTCTCCTCATTTATTGTCCTTTCATGACATAAGGGAAATAACCAATTTATTTATAGTGTCGGGTAACAGTTCTGTCCACTTTGTTACAATCATCCGCTATGTTATGTTCCGTAGTGCCCCTCATCACATTTGAGCATTTCTAATTATTTATAAAAATTAGAAGCTGATGTTTATATATAAAGTCACATTTAAATGTTTTGCTGTGTGCTTACCTTGGGTAAGGAGGGCTTGATGATTTTTAAATTCAATTAGGTACAATTTTTTTTTTAATTGCAGCATGAGATTACAACCAGGACCAGTGAATTTGTAACTAAAACAACTGAAAAGGTTACCCATACTGGTGAGGAGGTCTTGAAGCAGCTAAGTGAGCTCAAGATGACCACAGCTGTCATTGAAGATCCATCATTATTGAAACAAAAATTGGTTGAGTCCAAAATGACAACTACTACTACCACCACCAGCGGTTCTCTAGCCACCACCAATGGTGAGGGAATTGAAGTTGCAGAATAAAGTTAAAGCAGAAATGCATTGTCAATTTTATTCAATATTTTTCTGTATAAAGTGATTTTTACTGTCATTGACACTTAGCTGCTGTTCGGTGATGGTCAGATGTCGTGGAACCTTCATTTCACAGTCTTCTGATAAAATTAAGTTTTTGGTAAATGCAACATTTTTATTGTGGCTTTTATATTTTTGTGTATTTTATTGAATAGATTTTAAATAATGGAGGAACCCTTTTTATTACTGTCAGCGAATCTTTTTTTTGTTAAACATGAAAAAACATGTATTTTTTTTAAATATATATTTTTCAGTTTTCATATTTTTTAAAACCAAATGTGAACGGTGGAGGCAGAGGTAATGGTGATGAAATTAATTTGATATAAGAATAATTTGAACATCAGTTTGGCTAGACTATGTGTCCCTCAGCTGTGTTCCAAAATAACACCATGCATTTTACACCCTTGGGATGCTTATTTTTTTAAATTTCCAGTCATAGCATTGAGAGAAATTCCCGAAAGAAAAATTGGAATTTTGTAGTTTAATTTTGTACTTGCCTCCCACTACATATGACTTATTACATGTTCATTTCTAAAATGTATGCTAGTGTTAAAGGTGGATGACTTGGATTGCTTGTGTAAATGGACATTCCTGATGTGTTACAATGTAATGTTAAAATTTTTTCCCACTTGCATTGTTTTCATGTATATTATTTTTCTTAAACATTTCCTTATGGAATTAAGTGCTGACAAGGATGGTGTGGACATTATTGCTTGCCATTTTTGTCAGTAAAAAATGTAATATTTTTTTAAAAGTCTAAAATAAAGTTGATCATTCACAGTGATTAAAAATTCCACTTCTTCTATAATTTCAACTTATAGCTCCACACAAGTCAACACATTTCATTAGTTCTCTCATTTTATATATCAAGTATTCATGTTAACTTTCATCAAATATTTGTCTTACCAAATTTATGTTTAACAATACATTAATACTCTTTTTGAGCATCAGACCTGCCTGCCAATTAATCTAGGATATTTTCAGTATTTTTTTCATAAAATTATTTATATCTCTATAAATTCTATGAGTATCATAGGAAAAAATGTATTGTTTGTAGCAACTATTTTAAAATTTAAGTTTTCTTAAATTGATCATGTAAAATTGATCTTTTTTAAAAAGAGATTTTAAGTATATTAAAAAAGGATGCTTGTGTGTAACACAATTTATAATTTATAGGGTTATTTTTATATAATTTTTACCAATTTATTACATTGTTACCAACCTACAAAACATTAATTCATGAAACAAGTTGTTTTTAATATTGAAGAGTTATGTTCAATTGTGAGCTTGCATTTTCTGTACAAAATATGTGATTTGTTTTAAAATTTCCTTCAGTTAATTATAATTAATTGTGCAATGAAGACATATTCCTTCATCCCAAATTGTTGTATTCATAAATGTAGGCTCATATCTGGCACTAACCTTTTACAAGTATGGTAAATCATATTAATATTATAGAACTATTTACATCTGATGTGTATTCTTTTCCAATCAATCAATTTGAGAAATTATGCTCAATCATTTCCCTTCTTCTAACCAACCATTTACACAATCTAGTTCACATTTTATCTTGTACAAATTTTAATAAGAAATTATTGTTGTGAAATTTTAACATCCTCTTGCTTTGCGTGATTCTTGTTGCCAATTAATTTTTATTTGAAATGATCATCAATTTAATTGATGAATATGAAGTCGCCAATGTTGTTTTTTTTTTTTTTGCAGAGTTGTGGCAGGAATTCAAGGCCACTAACCAAGTCTTAGTCTTCATAATAAATCATCCTTGCAGGTTTTAATTGTGTAATTAACAGGCAGCAGTTTTAATTAATTGACTTTAATGAAGTAAAGATGAGACATTTTGTTATTCTCATTTAAAAATGGTGGTATGAAATTGGAAGAGAAATGGATTAACTAAATTCAGTTATAAAGTTATGAAGTAATTAACTAGGAGGATTATTAAAATCTTATTTGTGAAAAAGATCAGAGTTGTTAATTGTCTCCATATTATGTTAAGAATATTAACAAATCGTGCTGAAAGAGGCTTAACCCTTAGTTGACCCCGTTTCATTGGAACAGCCATTTATGTGGAAAAGTACAAACACAAATGTTTGAATGTGAGGGTCATGGTTTTTACTGCAACATGCTAGTCATTTCCAGTGACTATGTTGACAGTTTCATCCACGTCTCATATGTGCTGGCTTTTCACCTGTACTAACTGTTAAGATATATAAGGTCTGGATAACAAGCCTTGCCAGCAGTTACACATGGCCTTATGTATTTCTGCTTGTGCCACTTCAGCCTTCTGCGTGGAACATTTTTGTTCCTTGACTCCATTGTGCATATGTGCTTCTAATGGCTTTTATTGCTGCCCATCCTCTATAAGTCAGAGCTAGAATATTGTTCAAAGCTATGTATTTTTTTTTCCAACTTATAATTTTCTATTAAACAATTAAAATGTGTATGATTAGGCAGTCTTCTTTGTTGTTGTTCTTTTGTTTTGTTTTCTCAGATATTCTCTGCATACCTCTATAGATGAGTTCAATTGCAAAACCTGCTAAGTAACATTTGGTTTAATTATAGAAAAAGCTGTTTTTTGTAAATTAAATTTATATAGCATTTTGGTTTTGGTGGCATTTTAGACTTAAACTTAAATGCAACTTTTAATCCATTAAATACACTAAATACAGTAGATTGACACTTTACAAACCAGCCAAAAAAGTGAACTCATTTTTTAATTTTTTGAAGTGACAGCATTTTTTGCAATTTGACACCTAGTTTATATGTATATATAAACTCATGAAATGGTCAGTCCAAATGTGATATTTTGCTGGAAATGTCTGATCAAACTATAAAGCCTCTGTGAAGTGTTTTTTTTTTTTTTTAAATGGAGAATCTTAACACCACCCCCCCCCCCAATTACCTGACNTTTTTTTTTTAAATGGGGACCTTTTCCCCCCCCCCCCCCCCCCAATTACCTGACTGGATCCCTCCCTCTCTCTCCCCCCCTCCCCCCAAGGGTTTTCTTCTGTAATCTTTCCTTCACATGTGGAGTTGGTATGGCCTGTCCTGCTGTCTTCACATGTGAGAGCAATTCTCTTTAATTAGTAACGTAGCAGACAGACTTGAAATACTTTTTTAAAATTAACGCAACTATCCTAAAACAAAAGGAGAAAAAAAAGCAAATATGTGTCACCAGTAAACCATTGGACTGTTTGGACAGAAAACATTCGGTTACCTCCATTAATTTCATTTCCGAGGTTGAAGAATCATTTAGGTTCATGTTGAAATTAATTGTAAATGGTTGGCCTCTCTCCGAATTGATTTCGTGGAGTAACGGTAACAGTTAAATACTAGAAAGAACAGCTAACACTTTTGAACACTTGTGGACAAGGCGAGTACCAGTGATGATCTTCAAAATTTTCAGTGTTATACAGCGCCCCCCTCAAATCATTGAGTCATAGATAAGTTGGGCTTACCAGTTACCGGAAATTTGTTTGAAAGATATTTCGTCAACGGAAAAATGATCGAACGGAAATTTGGTCGAATCCTTTTTTCAGTTCACATGTTAAAATTTTTCATACAGTTCCTTTTTGAACGCACTATACTATATAGTAAAACTACATATTGCGCCCAAAAAGAAATTTCACGCAAAATTTAACGTGTGAATTGAAAATAAGATTCGACCAAATTTCCGATCGATCAAATTTCGGGGTACGTTTATTAACATATACCGTTTATTAACATTAAGTACCCACCGGTACTTTAGGGAGACTATACTATAATCAAGATTGTAATAATTACTATCGAATTTCCCAACACTACACTAAAAATAGTTTATTTGATGCGGATACCCAAAATCGTTCAGCTAATGAAATTTTAAATTGTGTCAATATTTTTTACTCAGACAAGCTGAAATTTCTCACTGTACTGGAAGTTAGCAAACCCCATAGGCTTTTACCATAAGACATACGTCCTGGTTTGTTTTTGATAGTTACAGTCCCTGTTTAGCAGCGCTACATCAGCTCATTTGTTCAGTCGATGTCATATGTAAGATAGCCTCTTACACATTAATAGCGTGACTGCACGATATCTTGACTAAATGCCACCTGGGGCGAACTCCCGAAATTCTACCTCACCCCTGCACACAGTGATACAGATTACACTACAATCATGGGCGCCCGCAGAAAACTTTCTTAGGACAGGACAGGACATCAGCTTACTTACTTTCTCTTTATTTTCTCTTTATTTTAATACATTTTTTGTCTATTTTTGTCTAAATTTTTTTATCCAATCAATCCAGGGGGGGGGGGGGGCAAGTGCCACCCCCTGTGGGTGCCCATGTCTACAATAGTAATAATGAATAATGTTTAACAAAATTTCCCCTGGGGGGTAGCCCCCCCCCCCCCCAACCCGGTTCATGGGAACAATGTAAGATAACTACTAACATAAACCCTTAGAATTATGGTAAGCCCACCTAAAATGTCTTCAGTTATCTAATTACTAATTACCAGTAACCTACGCCTACATTATAGTTATAGCATTAAATGTTAGTTTTTGTTCCGTTTCCTAATATGTTTGCACGGTGTTTTCCTCAAGTCTTAACGTTTTAACGAAATTCAGTTTCAGTTCAGACTTAAACTCCACTTTTAATAATTTATCAATAACATAGATATAATGTTTTCGAATATAATTTTATGTTATTTATGTAATCAATATCAACACGAATTTACTGAGGCTGAAAATAATCCTTGAAATTTATGTAATGATTCTAAATTTAGATTAATTTTCGAGATCAACTAATTTTTAAGCATTAAAATAAGGGAGATCACCACAATTTTAATGCCCCTAACAAACCTTTTTCCCTGAAGTCGGGAGTGACAGTGGGTGTCAATAAAGCAGGATGCTTTTTTCTAAAAATAGTTGAATTATTTTAAAAAATACTATTCATTGTTTATATTTCAAATAAACAAACTGTTGATGTTGGGGAGGTAACATAATGGGAAACACGCTAAGTGACAGCGATGATGATGGCAAATTATTGGAAACTCATGTCGATGTAAGTATTTAAATTTTTAGTATTATTAATGAATGTATTATTTAAGTTTAAGTTACTGACTGAACTGGTTACAATTTCGGGTAGACCCAATTTCGTCATCCGTGATGAGTGCGATGACCATGACAAAATAAAATGAAACATGTTGGCTAAGCCAACAGTCACATCCTGCCTTGAGTTAGTCTATCCCAGTGTTTCTAAACATTTCTTTGGCCATGCCCCACCTACTCAGGCTACTCACATCAAAAAAGTTTTGATATCCCTACTCACTTAAAACTTAATTCTAAAGTTAAAAAGAAAAAGAGAAAAAGGAAGGGCTAAAACAAGTAAAAAAGATTTCTCCCTGCTGCCATCAAGTTCAATTTGGCAGCCTATTTAGACCCTGTAATTTTAAAGTTGTTTAAAAGCTAGGGTAATAGTAATAGCAATTGTACGCTTGACGTTTCCCTCTGACAGCATGGCATGAAGAGGATGATCTTGAAAAAAAAATCGGTGCAAAAAACATGTCTCCTAAAATATCAACACATTTTCAAGGGAAAAACATAATTAAAAAATTAACGAAGTGTCTACACGTCCGGCGCGCCGGACGTGTAGTGCGCAAGATACACGTCCGGCGACTTGTCACGTGACCGCCGGACATAGCCGGACGGCTAGTAGTTTTTATAATTCCAAACGAAGTACGATTTAGTACATCTTGTCTGGTCTTGTGGTAGAGTGGTTGCTTGACGATAGGAATGTTTGAGGGTCTATACCGGGGATAGGTCGTTTTTTTTCTTCCCATTTTAATTAAAATATTTTGTATACCGGTATATTTATATTATCATGTTCCTCAGCAACAGTATTTTCATGAGAAGTTTTTAAATATTTTGTAGCAATTGAAATAATTTAAAATGAAATCTTTAACTTTTATTGGTTGCCACACTGGCCCCTAATTTATTTTATGGATTACTGGTACACAAAAAATAACAAACTAAACAAAAATGTTTACAAGCCACTTTCACTTAAGTTTCTTTTTCTATTATTTGCATTCAAGATACTCAGTACATTACTTGGTAGAGAAATAGATTTTAAAATTAACAATAGTTTTGAACTATTCGCAGTCACGTGACAAGGCTGACCGACACGATATCTCTCGCCACTTTGTTACGGCGGTCATGTGACTTGGTCGCCGGACACATAGTGCGGGAGATAGACGTCCGGCGCGCCGGACGTGTAGACACAGTCACGTGACAAGGCTGACCGACACGATATCTCTCGCCACTTTGTTACGGCGGTCATGTGACTTGGTCGCCGGACACATAGTGCGGGAGATAGACGTCCGGCGCGCCGGACGTGTAGACACTGCCAAAAATTAACAATAAAAAAATCATGCAAAAGTAATTTTTAATGTAATTTTTTTATAACGAAAAATCTGTAATCTAAACCTTGCAACTATACCTAGTCACTGAATGCTAAGTCAGTACCCCTAACTCAAGTGTAAATTCACCTCAAAATTTAGTACCCCCAACTGAAGTGTAAATTCATCCCTAAATTTAGCCCCCCAACTTGAGCTTAAATTCAACCCTAAATTTAGTCCCCCCCTCAACTTGATCGTAAATCTTCAAAACTAAAATCTATGACCTAACGGCTAACCTGATCCCTAAAAACATGTTTTCATGCTCTACAGTACTCACTATTGAGAAAATTGTAAATTTTAATAAAAAGATTAAAGTTATTTTTAAAATATAAAAAAAAAAATGAAAACCTTACTTACAGTTACATCAAATACAATTTTACACATCTTTATAAATTCAAAAGGTGTCAGAAAAGTCAAAATACATTCTACAAAATAAACAGATGATGACCCAATCAAAATGGATATCCAGTCAAATGTCAGTTATTTTGATTTGAAATATATTTAATCACCTTATGCAAATGAAATATCAATCAAAAACATTCCATCCATTTATTATAAAAAAATAAATAATTACCTCTAGTAACAATCTGCAACTTTAAAATATGAGGAGAGGTAACTTTTCTAAATGTTTTCAGCTTTTTTTTCAAATTTTTCTTCATACAACACAAGTTCTTCTATGCACAACACAAGTATTAATCAAAACACCAGCTATTTTGGTGAGGGGCAGTGTCCAAGCAAATTTATATTATTATTATTAGATAGATTGTATTAAATGTCCATCGTACATTGAATGTTGAATAATATTTCTGAAAGTAGAATGAGAAATGTTTTTCATTTTCTCATTGACAGCCAGAGGATGATGTATCAGATGGAGAGGATGTCAGTGGTAAGAAGAAGATATTGGTCTAACTTATGAAAATTTACAAATATATAATACTTATAAAATATTTTGTTCATAAAACACAAATGAGTTAATAATTTTAAAAAATCAATAGGTTAAAATACTGCTATCAAAGCAATTTTTTAATATTTTTCATAAACTGCTATAAAAAATACATATGAATTGAAATTTGTAATCATGGGGTTGTCCATGGTGCAAAGTAACGATTATTTTAAATGAATCTTCTTTTTTACTCATGTTTCTAGACATTGAAAACAAGCCTACCACTGATTTGTGTCATCTTTTTGGGGATAATGCCACTCTTCGTGCTACTGCAACCAAAGTCAAGTAAGCCTCTGACTGAGATATGATTTATCTTGAATAGATGTATCAAATAGTTTTGTTCATAATTTACAGAAACATCTTAGGGAAGATGAGTATGATTAAGATCTGCTGAAATGGTATGAAAATGAATATGCTACATATATTAAAAGCAAACTTTTGTTGGACCTATAAGACTAGAGAGCAAAATGAATAGCTTGCGTATCTTTTATTTCCGAAAACAATAATACTGCATATACAGGATAAGCCTCAATTTACCTGAGTAATATGCTGAAGTGTTACCAATTTAAAGATAACCAGTAAATTTTAAAAAATCCAATTACAAGCTTAATTAAACTGGATTGGTTATTTTAAAAATTGACCGGTTTTGCATTAAATAAAATAGCTGCCCTGTGTTTATTTGATTAACTATTTTAATGTTATATCAAGCTTTCTGTTTGTTACAGGGAGAAAATTCCCGAGAATGTTATATTACAGCACAACTCAAACATAATGCAGTGGCTTGAGGGAAGACATGAGAGGATGGAAGTAAAAAGTTTTCTTTAATTTAATATATTTTACAACTCTGTAATTCTAAAATTAAATTGCAGACCTTCTCACTTGTGGTTTGAGCTTTAAAAATTCCGAAGCACAATTAATTAAACATACAAATATGATCAATGGAATATCGCAGTATTATCAAGTTTTGTGAATTATCCCTGGGCATTTATAATGTATTTAATCTGTGTTGTGTGAAAGCTGCAACTGTAAAATATAGCAAACGTTAGCTTTAATATGTTAGAATAAAATTACTTAGTTTTGATTTAAAAATTTTTTTTGTTGCACGTAAAAAAAAATAAAGAAATCAATATTTTTTTTTAAAAATCTGATCAGTCATTGCAAAATTTGCAAACAAAAATTAATATATAACCTTAAGTTCATGTTAAAAATAAATAGATAACACAATTTTTTTTTGAGTTTATAAAAAATATTTTAAAGAAGTTTTCAATAATGGATTAACCAATCACTAACATTGTTTGATTTCTCTTTAGGACAGCATTACCTTAGCACAGTTCTGTGATATGCTTATGAATCTAGGTGTAGAACGTAATGATGCCATCAAGGTAAATGTCAACATGTCAATAAAAACTTAATAATTAAAGTATTGAACTATTGTCTGCAAGAAATTCAACATTGTGAGGTTTCAAGTTCACAGTTGTTGAACTAATAAATACCTGTACGCGGTAACTGATTAGTTTCTAAGGTATTAAAATTTTTTTCCCTTTTTTATAGAATTTCTTTCTACTCTTATTTCCATATTGTGGATGGAGCATTATTTCTTTATTTACAGATTTAACATTTTCGCTCAGTTGATAATTTTCTCATGAAGTTATCACCTGAAAGATGTTGATCCCCTAAAAATATCACAAATATGATAAAATGCTAAATTTGTCCATGGAACTAAAATTCAATGCTGTACTTTGTTTATTATCTAAATAGATTTAAGGATAAATAATAATGTCCATTCAAACATGCATAGCTTAAATAAAGCTCATGATTTAATTGGGCTCTCTCTCCTGTATCATGGCAGGCTTTCCTCCAGTTTGACTGTGATGGCAGTGGTGTAGCTGATGTGCAGACCATTATTGAAGCATTAGGACAATACTCAAACCGCAGTGCATTAGGTGAACTGGGCAAGTCTATTCGCATTTTACAGTCATGTTCCCTGACACCTGGCTTTGTGGATGTCTATGCTGGGACAACCCACCCTGTGGACAAACATGGAGCTCGAATATTGAAAGTATTGGAGAAAATATATATTTTTTTAAATTTATTATTTTTTTTATTTTTTTAAGTTGTCAGATAATTTGAATTTCTTAACATGTTTTAAATAAATATAAAATGTTAGATATAAAGAAAAATATCCCTATATTTAAAAGTAATTTTTTTAAAAATTAAAGACCTATCCATTTATACTAATTTAAGATAATTAGCCATAGGATATTAATGTGATTATTGGGTTGTGGGGAACATATAGATGAATTTCTTTTTATTTCTAAGCCCTGGATCTGCTAGATAAATGCAGGACAGTGAGAATAAAATTCAACTTTAACTTCAATCATACTTGTTCTTTTAACTTTTTATTATTTAAAAGACATACATCTTTACTTGTTTTCAGTACTTGCATCGGAACCGTGCAGAAAGCTCAAGCCTGCCCTTTCCATACCTCAACAGCTTCAATAATATATTCACAATGAGGTCGTCGGTATTGAAATCTATGCTGCAAGCTACTAAGGAGGAAGGTGATTTAAAAAAAAAATTAATATGGAGAATGGTAATAGGACTAGCAAGGCTTGATAAACAGTGCTGTTTCAGTTATCATGTATATACGTATATTTTTGTAAATAGTAATAATGTAAAAGTAAAGTATACTCAGGAATGACATGAGTTGAAAATATCCTTAGATGTCAAGGTTGCACCAATTATTTGGCAGATTTATATTATATTATTCCTCCCTCCCACATCAAGACAACTGGAAATAGATTAGGATGCAGTAGATGACCAGCAGTGTGTCTTGTGTGTTTCACTGCGTTCTTTATGCATTGTACATCACAGGAGTTGTCAGAATTTTCATTGTGTCAATGTCATACCGCCTATGCACAATTTTCATTGTGTCAATGTCATACCGCCTATGCACTCCATCTCCTGGTTGGAGAAGGCAAACTCTGAAATCAGACACTGAGATTTCGCGCATAATTGGTTATTGACGCTCTCATTCATTTTTATGACTTATCCATTTTTGCCTTTTATACTGATCAATCAGAGAAGCCTAACCAGATATTGGAAGTAAATCTATATTGTTTTATAGAATCTTGGATTTTTAAATAGGATTTTTATCCTTGTTATAGAGAGCTTGTTTACATCATATTTCTCGTGCGTGCCCTCTGATTGACCCCGCATGAGACGCTGTGTTCACAAAGGGGTGTGGCTTAGGCCTTTGAAGTAAATTGTTTACGCCGCCAACGAATAAAAATAATTAATCTGTTCCAAATAGTATTTGGTAGAATGATTGGGATTTTTCTCGAAATGTCTCGAAGGCAGGGCTTGGGCGTCGGTAGACCCACCTATATAAGGGATTGACAGGCACGGACGAGGGACGGAGATTTCCGATAGATTTTCTTAACATTACGAGGCGTGTTTTATTCTTTGTGTATTTGTGTGCTCCTACTTATATGTGTTTATTTCGCATTATTTATTGGCATCATTATTTCTAATTGTATTAACTGTGTACCGGTACGAGATCTACCATACTGTAAGTTGAAGATTGTAATTTTATTTTATTTTCTTTTGTAATTATCTTAAGACATAATAAATCTTAATTAATTGTAACTAGAAACTGTTTTGGGTCGTATCCTTAATATTGTTGATTATATGGTATTGTCCTTTGTTAGGCACTGTTTACAACGAGCCAATTAAAATTAAAATAGGAGATTAATTTCTCCCAATACAAGTCAGTGCGTAACAATCCTATTATTAATTAATTAAGTAATGCTACATATATATAGCACACTTTTGCTGGACCTTTAAGACTAGAGAGCAAAATGAATAGCTTACTTATCTTTTTATCACTGACAATTATAATACTGCATATACAGGATAAGCATCAATTTAGATGAGTAAAGATATTCTGAAGTGTTACCAAATTCTCACTCTCAAACGATGACTCATGAAGAATCGCACCCCTGGACCTGAGCTCAACCTTTGCAACTGTTAATGTGAAACTCAAGATCGGAGGCCAACCCACAGACTTATTTTTTGGCTGCGTGAACAGCCTGGCTCAAAGCGCCCCCTCATATATTTGGCTGCTCTATTTTCAAACACACAGCCCTTCATCTTCCAATGGGGCCTTTTGACTTGTATTTAAACCATATGTTCCAGTATTGTCTGTTTTGCTTTTCGCCTGCCCCTGGATCATTTTTGGATATAGCAAGTTGCCAGTCCGAACAATGGCGCATCTCTATTTACCAGATTGGTCTCCCAAGAAAGCAAAGTTAATTTTGTTAATTTTATTGGTTTGGTTATATTAGTAAGATTTGTTTAAAATAAATAGCTTCCAAATGAAATTGTGGCTAAATTGAAAAACACCTTAGATTAAATTATGCTTTGAAAATTCATGAATTAAAATTGCTTCTTTTCAGTTAAAGACTTTGAAGTTGAAAATGAGCTCAATGAAATGGAAAAGAGAACAATCTATAACTGCTTTAGTTTCATAGAAGTGTCATCCAACCCAACAGAGGCTCATCTGTGAGTTAATAAACTGGACTGGATAAAAAAATTCTATTCTTATTATTGCGCAAATGTTACATCTTCATTAAGATAACAACTAACAAGTTAATAATATGATGGATTCCTAATGGTAATTTTTTAGGCTTAGAAATAATTCAGGTTGAAATAATTTCAGGCTTAGAAATAATTCCACATTCTGGCAATCTGATGGTGCAGCAAGATCACATTGGATAAGGTATGTTTTAGAAGTGATAACATTGAAAATAATATTTACAAATATAAATGCATTCAATATCATTATACAAATAAATATAAAATTACTTGATACTATAAATTGATTCAAATTTTCCAATAAGTATGGTGAAACAAGAGTACTCTATCACCAACATTTGAATTATAGAAATTAAAAATTTTCTTTTTAAATTTAAATTATGCTATACATTTATTAGCTTTAAATAGTTAAAGTTAAAACAATGAAAAAAATATTGAAGAAATTTACACAGAGACTGCAAGAACCATGAAAGCACCCAATAAGCCATGAAAAGTTTTTCTTTGATTTTAATGAAATCAATTAAAAGCATAATTGAAACATTTCTACCTGATCTCTGGGTATCAGATAACCTTCATCAATAAAAAAAAAAAAAAATCCACTCATCACAGAAAATTATTTTGTATATTTTGATAAAATATTGGATTTTGGCACTTTGTATCAAAAATTATTTTGAAAATGTAACAAATTTATTAAAGAATGATAGAGAATAACGCCCACAAAATACTAACATAATATTGTTCTTGAAATATTCAGTTTTTTAATATTAAATTTATGACTCAAGCCTTCAGTAATTTGAGATGCAAGCAATTTAAAAAAAAAGATTGACATAATCCCGTAGTGTTAAGTGTTTCAGTTTGAATTTCATCTCTTTCTTCTCCTTGTTCTCTCCAGGCTTCACATCAAGAACAACATAATGCTCAAACATTTATCCATTGGTGTTGTGTCAACAGATCAAAGCTACATGCCAGAGTTGGTCACTGTGGCTGTAGGGCAGTCACCAAATAAGCTCAGGGAAATTAAAGAAGTCAAGATAGAAAAGTCAGTGCTTGTTTTTTAAGCAAAGAATATTAGAATAAGAAAAATTTTATTCCAATAGATGAACAATAATTTGAGTGTAGACAAAATTTCTGTAATTTATCTTAATTACTAGTAGGGTAAAAATATAGATCTTGATCACTATACAATCAAAAGAAAGGCCGTGCCCACATAGAAACTGCAACCTTAGGTCATGGCCTCTATACACTAAAAGTAAGGCCATACATTTTGAAGCATAAATGTTCAGTAAAATTAGTAATTGGTGTTGGGGGGTGTATTTGTTAAACATTCAAATTTTGGTGTTAATTTGTTCATTTTTGAAGAAGAAAAAAAGTTATTCATGTAATTGAATTTATGTTAATTTCAGCCATGTGACTGGGCGTGTTGTGTTGTTGAGAAATATGAAGGTTCACTATCCGTGTAAGTTATAAAACTTTTATTAAAATGATATGATCTCTGTAATCATATAGCTATTTATTTCAAATGATGGTCGATGCAAGGCAGAAACATGTTGCTGATTTCATTTAAAGTTATGGTTGATAGTTTTCTCTTGACGGTTGAGACAATGCTAAAAATTTATTAATTTCTGTACCCAGAAGGGAGTGAGAAAATGGATGTTTGTTTTAATCAGCCAATGTTGCACTAAAGCTCAAATTACTTTATTTAGTGTTGAGTTGAAGATATGATCTTTTTGTTGTATTGTGGTTAAAATAAAAGCTTTATCATTGAACAGATGTACAGATCAATATCAAGCGTTGCCATGGAGATGGCTGTGACACCAGGATTCATGGGATCAAAGCTATAGGCTTCAAGTAGGGAGCTATTTTTTTATTTGATACTGATATTGAAAAAATTTTATAATGAAGTCATTGCATGTGACACAGCTCAGATCTACAGCTCAGGCACAAAATCAAAAAAAGGATTTCAAGACAACCAATAATCTGATAACTCTTTTTCTGAATGGAAATAATTTGTTTTTAGTATCTTGTTTTAAAAAATCTATGCATTTAAAAAAAAAAATCTTCAACTTCAAGCTAGAAATAAATAAGCTTTTAAAAAAACTAAAAGTGTGCAGAATTTTTAGGAATTTATGAATTATTATTCTTTGAGCTGTTTTTAAGCAAAACTATTTATTTATGACTTTTTTGTTTGGCATAGAGGATTTTTATTGCCCAGATTTGAATGACCAATTGTCATTATTGAGAATAACGTTAGATGAAAACTTGTTGCATTGCATTTCTAACCTCATCAATATCCAGACTTGTAAGGGAACAAGGCGTCACCACTGTGATGGATGCATCTGCCCTTTGGTACTTACAGATGTTAACCACAACTGTGTCATTAAGCTTGGCCCAGTCTCAGGGACTCAGGGCGGTCTTGCTCGGCAACACAAAGTGAGCACCCATTTAAATTTAATTTCCTTTAATCTGGTCTTGTTAAATTAAAAATGAATTCCTGAAGGATCTCCAAAACTGTATGTATGTTATTTATTTTAGAAAATGATTTCTTTTTCCTTATAGTATTGTAGAGGGGTAAATAAGCATCTGCTCTTTGAACTAATTTTGAAGCATTAAGAAAATTGTTAAAATAATTTTAAATAATTTCAATAATATCATACATTTAAAAAAAAAAAACATAGCATCAAACATTTGTTCAGTTGAATAGTTTAAAAAAATTAAAACACAAGGCTCTAACCCAACCAACTTCTCAACAGGAGAGCTTTAGAGTCAATGCCTCCACTGGTCCTCAGCACGTCCAGCGCAGAGAAGCCAGCATTCTTGAGCCGTGCTGTCCTGCAGGAGATTGAATCATTCACCCATCAGCTGGCTCACAGGTGCTTGTTGTAAATTTAAAAAAAAAAATTTTGTATTCCCCAAAAATTGACTCAAATTGTATCCTGCTTTTTATAGCTCAATAGTAGTGGCACATCTAATAATAGCTGAATACTTGCATTCACCCTCTCCAAAGGTTTTTAAAACTTAAAAATTTACTCCTTGTGGCTTAGAGGATTTACGAGGGATTGGCTTTTTGAATCCTTTATATTAACTTTGCTTTATTGAGGCAAAATATTTGGACGGCTAATTGACCCACTTCCCATCATCCTGTCCAACTGAAACTTGGCACATGGACTCGTCGCCGAGGACAACACATTCTTTCAAATTTTCAGGCTCACCCCAACCCCCAAAAATCAGTTATTGAAATATGATTTGTTCCGTGGGGGGGCTTTGTTTTGGTGTGGAGATTAATTGTGCAGCTGTGGCTACATGCTTTGTATTTGTGACATATTTTGGTATGCAGTGAAAATGAAATGAATTTTTGTAAGGGAAAATGAAGGAAATATGAAACATTTTTTCACCAGAAGTTCACCCATTTACTTAACAGCTTCTTAAGAAATGATAACTCATAACAATTATACAAAGTCAAACAAAAATGCATTTAAAAGATTTATTAAAAAATCTTTGTTTTTAAGGGTTGTTAATTGTGTGGGGATTCTGAATTGTTGAACAAAAATTTGCTTGTAAATCACCTAAATTAATTTTTTTAAATGTATGGTCAACACTAGTTAACTCGTGAATATAATGGTCCTCACTTATTCATATTTCTTGTGTGCCTGATGTTTTATATAGTTCTGATATTCAAGACCAGACAACATTGGAAGGTCTTCAAGTTATTTTAGCATTCAACCTGGCAAGAGGGAGTGTTGTTGGGCTGATAAAACTACTCAATAAACTTATTGGTGAGTGGCCAGTATTTAGCGGGTCATCATGATCACACATAAAGTTACGCAATATCCTTTTTGGTGAGTGGCCAGTCATTAGTGGGTCATTATGATCACAGATAGAGTTATTACTCTTTCTTCACACAGTTAAGATTTATTTCTCTATTTATTATGGGTTGAAGTAACTGTTAAACCATTAACAGTATTTTGTGATTATAATAAATATATTAGAACATGTTCTGTAATGCATGCAGTCAAGGCTGTCATTTTGGAATTAGTATAAAATCAGGTTGTATGAAACGTCTCTTTTACCACAATGATAATGATTCACACTGTCTCACTTGTAATGAATCCTTGATTTACTAACACCAGAACTTCCCAGTTTGAAGCTGCCTTGTGCTGATCTCCTATTCAAAGCTATTGCTGCCAGAAACAACTGCTGGGAAAAGTTAGGTAAATATAGTTTTTATAGTATAATATATATTTTTTAGTATAATATAGTTTTTTTGAGTATAATATAGTTATTTTTTTAGTATAATTCATTATTTTAGTATATTATTTTTTTTTAGTATAATAGTTTTTTTTGTACAATATAGATTTTTTTGTATAATATAGTTTTTTTTTAGTATAATAGTTTTATGTATGTTTTAAATCTTGCTGCCAAGGGCACACTACCCAGGTGGAATGATGTTCATCCTCTAACATTTTGAATATTACATTTGAAAATGAGATTTATTATTTACCCTAAAGTCAGGTTGTGCACCATTTAAAGACAAGATTATTTATTTAATTATACAAAATAATTTATTCAACTTGATGAGTTTTTTTCTTTCTAATTTCTGTGTGTGTTTTCTTAGGTGTGCACATCCCTGTGTCATTTGTTACATCAGACGGGGGTCCAGGTATGTCTAACATTGGTCCAGATGCTGTGATTGAACCCCCGTCTTCCAGCAACACTAGCCGTGGTCTCCTTTCAACTGCCACAAACAGAGGTATTCAGATTTTCACCTGTTAATGATAATAAATAAAAAATAGAAAAATTTACCTGAATGTGCAAGCAAATGTTTTCTAAAAATCATTACAGTATGTTTAATCCCCAAGTTACAATATGTAAACGTTTGTACCATCTATTTTCGCAAATTTACATAGGTTGTGTTACAACTATATTTCTGTTCAAATTTTGATGGTTTAAGGAATGCTGCTCTCGAATGAAGCTTCTTACTAAAAATCACATTTTCCATGGCTACATTAAAAATGAATTAATTAAACGATTTGTTTACCCTTTCATGACAGAACTGTTCTCAATTAGTGATGGCACTTTAAAGCAGTGTTACTCAACAGCTAAGAAAGTATTCCAATAGCTTACTGAAATTCCAAATAATCATAAAATTTTTAAAAATTGTTTTGAGGGCAGCTAATGTTTGATCCACCCCATGATAAACACTTACTGGAGGGTAATAAACACTCACCGGAGGGTAATAAACACTCACTAGAGGGTAATAAACACTCATTGGAGGGTAATAAACACTCACCGGAGGGTAATAAACACTCACTGGAGGGTAATAAACAATCCCTGGAGGGTAATAAACACTCACTGGAGGGTAATAAACACTCATTGGAGGGTAATAAACACTCACTGGAGGGTAATAAACACTCATTGGAGGGTAATTGAGCACAGGCCTGAAATGTAATGGTTAATTATCGGGGTAAATGAAACTTTTTGAAAGCTCTGCCATAAAAGCTGAAGGCAGTTGTAACTCTCCCATGGCAGTTTACCTGACAGACGAAGGCAAGACCAAGTGCACCATGATTTTTAAAGCTGAAGACAATGTACAGCTCACCAAGATCAGAATTCAGGTTTCTCATTTTGTTGTCCTTTATAATCACTGTGGTATCCTATAAAAAAAATTAAAATGAAGTGATCATCATAGGTTTTCAGCCTGAACTGAAGTTGATACACTTGCACCAAAAGTTTTTTTTAGTGCACTATTAGTTTTTGAATGCAACATATTTTTTAAAGTATTTTTTAATCCCATATTTTGACTGGCTCAAAGCAGTAATTTTGTTTTTTAATTGTTCCTTGATAGGTATCCTCTGGAAACAAAGGTCCAAAGCATGGTCTTATATTTGTGTACAACCCAGAGTAAGTAGCCATGTGCACTCTGTGGTGTTGTCGTTTATGGACAACCCAAAGCTAGTAATCATGTACACATGTTGTTATCTTTGTGTGCAGCTGAATTGTAGTAACCATGTAAACATGGTGTTATTTTTGTGTACAACACTAGGCTAGTCATATTGTACAAATTATGGTGCTGTCTTTGTGTACAACCCAAAGTTAGTAAACTTACTCAAAGAAACACCATAAAGTGTAAGGGGGGTACTCATGGGAAATTGATCAATTACAGAATCATGTACCAGATGTACACATCTATCTTAATTGATAAAACCTGGTACACCATGTGGGAAACTGCATTACTTGACATGCATGAGTTTAGGTGTGATTTATATATTATTTCATTTAATTGAGTCTTGATTGTTGAACACTCCAATCAGGTCTATACCTGACCTGAGCTCCAAGTTTGATCCACAAGAACATATAAATCACTTCAGCAAGTATGATTTTTGGAGGGAAAAAGAATTTGAGTTCAGCATTACATTCAGGTCTGTCTGTATTAAAAATTTAACTAATGTAATGAATTTCACTGCTACGTTTTTAGTCGTGTGAAACTAGGCTCAATCTGAAGGCAGATCTCAAAAGAGATTGGGAGGGGGAGGGGGTAAAAAAGAGGGGTTAACAAAATATTTGAAAGGGGCTAGATCAATAATGAAAGCTATTCTTAGAACAATAAAAGGTGATCTGGTAAAACATATCTACAATTCATCTATTATTGGAACTATAAAAGGACAGCTGGTAAAACATATCTAAAATTCAGCTATTCTTAGAACTATATAAGGACAGCTGGTAAAAAATATCTACAAGATGTACTGCTTCTCCTGCACAGATATTTACTTATCAACACTTGAGTCATTTAATGAATTTAACTTTCAGGAATGCTGGACTTGGTGGACAACCTGACAACCCAGTTTGTTACTTCCAGCTAGATAACGACTGGTGAGTATTACATTTACATTTAATAAATACACCCACTTATCCTTCATGCATAAACCGTGGCAGGCATTAGGAATATCACTGTCTCAATTTCACTACCTCTGAGATTGTATGCTGTTACAAGTGATATTTGTATTTCACAGTTAATAAAATAAAATGTTGAGAAATCAGTATTAAAAATAAATGTGCCACTAAACTAATCAATAAATTTGTTTATTCAAATGGGATTCACTCTTGTGCAAATATTTCTGTGTACACAAATTTTTATACTTTCAATTTTATTAAACGTCAACTGCACAGCCACTAGCATGAACGCCATGTTTATGATCTTACATATTACAAATTTTCTCGTACAACATTGATAAATTCTTGCAGTGATGAGATTGATGCTCCAGTACATTGGAATGCTGTGGGCAAGGTAAGAAATGAAGAACTTACTCGCTTTAAATCTATGAACTTTATTTTAACTCTGAATCCAAATGTCACCTCAGGTCTCACCCTTCAATGAAACAAAATATGGACTCTAGGAATCCCAGACAGTATTTAGGTTCAGTTGTAAGATAAAGTTATAAAAAATAAAAACTGGCATGATTAAAGATAGTTAATAATTTAAAATCTTTTAAAAGTCATTTTACAGTCATACTGAACATAGCACATACAATAAGGAATGCCACATTTTAATTTTTATTGATTAAAAAGAAAGGTGAACTATATTTAAAAGTAAATGTAAAAGTAAAAGACCCTAAGTAACAGACACATATTATTTCATTAGTCTATTGATAAACTACCTTGTGTAATTATTATATTATTTCATTAGTCTATTGATAAACTACGTTGTGTAATTATTATATTATTTCATTAGTCTATTTATAAACTACGTTGTGTAATTATTATATTATTTCATTAGTCTATTGATAAACTACGTTGTGTAATTATTATATTATTTCATTAGTCTATTTATAAACTACGTTGTGTAATTATTATATTATTTCATTAGTCTATTGATAAACTACGTTGTGTAATTATTATATTATTTCATTAGTCTATTGATAAACTACGTTGTGTAATATAATATAATAAAGTAATGTCTATTGATAAACTACGTTGTGTAATTATTATATTATTTCATTAGTCTATTGATAAACTACGTTGTGTAATTATTATATTATTTCATTAGTCTATTGATAAACTACGTGGTGTAATTATTATATTATTTCATTAGTCTATTGATAAACTATGTTGTGTAATTATTATATTATTTCATTAGTCTATTGATAAACTATGTTGTGTAATTATTATATTATTTCATTAGTCTATTGATAAACTACGTGGTGTAATTATTATATTATTTCATCAGTCTATTGATAAACTACCTTGTGTAATTATTATATTATTTCATTAGTCTATTGATAAACTACGTGGTGTAATTATTATATTATTTCATTAGTCTATTGATAAACTACGTGGTGTAATTATTATATTATTTCATTAGTCTATTGATAAACTACGTTGTGTAATTATTATATTATTTCATTAGTCTATTGATAAACTACGTTGTGTATAATAATATAATAAAGTAATCAGATAACTATTACTACGTTGTGTAATTATTATATTATTTCATTAGTCTATTGATAAACTACGTTGTGTAATTATTATATTATTTCATTAGTCTATTGATAAACTACGTTGTGTAATTATTATATTATTTCATTAGTCTATTGATAAACTACATTGTGTAATTATTATATTATTTCATTAGTCTATTGATAAACTATGTTGTGTAATTATTATATTATTTCATTAGTCTATTGATAAACTACCTTGTGTAATTATTATATTATTTCATCAGTCTATTGATAAACTACGTTGTGTAATTATTATATTATTTCATCAGTCTATTGATAAACTACCTTGTGTAATTATTATATTATTCCATTAGTCTATTGATAAACTACGTGGTGTAATTATTATATTATTTCATCAGTCTATTGATAAACTACGTTGTGTAATTATTATATTATTTCATTAGTCTATTGATAAACTACGTTGTGTAATTATTATATTATTTCATTAGTCTATTGATAAACTACGTTGTGTAATTATTATATTATTTCATTAGTCTATTGATAAACTACGTTGTGTTTAATAATATAATAAAGTAATGTCTATTGATAAACTACGTTGTGTAATTATTATATTATTTCATTAGTCTATTGATAAACTACGTTGTGTAATTATTATATTATTTCATTAGTCTATTGATAAACTATGTTGTGTAATTATTATATTATTTCATTAGTCTATTGATAAACTACCTTGTGTAATTATTATATTATTTCATCAGTCTATTGATAAACTACGTTGTGTAATTATTATATTATTTCATCAGTCTATTGATAAACTACGTTGTGTAATTATTATATTATTTCATTAGTCTATTGATAAACTACCTTGTGTAATTATTTTTGGGTTCCTAGTATCTGTTGGTGACTTTCCTGGAACCAAGGGATGAGTCAGCAACAAGAATGGGTATCATTTCCATCAAGTTTTTTGGCCTCACTAAAAATTTAGTACTTGATTTCAAAGATCAGGTAAGATAACTCTCTAGACATGTATCTCTTACATACATTTTGCTTCTGTTGTGGCTGCTTCCTAATGACAATGGACCCTCCCCCTACTCAACATGTTTTATATTAATAGGACTGAATTTAAAAAAAAAAAAAAGCTGTCAAGCAGCTAGTGTCATTGGTGATGGGTAAACTCAGGTGCAAAGATTGAATTTTTTCAAAGGCGACTATTGCCATTTGTTTGCTGTCATCGGCAATAAAGTAGTTCATTTTTTTACAATTTATTTTTTCCTTGGTTTACAAAAATAGTTGACTCTCATCATGTTGGCATCTCAGTGTTGATTGGTTACAATCTTTTTAGATAAATATTAGAAGGGTGCAATGGGTACTAATATGGTTTGTTTCAAGGTCTCCAAATAGGTTATTTATGCATTCATCATTGCATGCAAGGTTTTTACAAAAAATATTTATGTAAGGAGGCTAATCATATGCTACCCCACAGAAGCCACTGGCCATCCCTGACCCATCAAAAAGACAAGCCTGTGAACTTCCAGAGATCATTAGTCTTGTATCAACTTTTGTCACAGACATAGCTACCGAGCAGGTCTGTCTTTATCATTTTTGTCAATTTTAAAAATGATCTTCAATTGATTTAAAATGTTCAAACACATTACTTATTAAGTCTTCATTACTTACATTGTCATTTTTCAAGCCATGATAAATAGTGTCTTGTTCCTAGAAGTTTTCACTTCTCTTAAACCTTCATCCAAAAAAAAAAGTAATTTCAAAGTTTCATTTCACATCCAGTTTTTATTAACCCTCTTAGGACGGAGGCTTTTAGGGGTGTATGTGCCAAAAAGACGGAGCACTTTTTACGAGCTCGGCACTCGCATTGCAAAAAATTTTATAAAAAATAAACTGTTTCCTTAATATAGGTGAAACTATATATATATTCTTAAAGGAAATTGAATGAACTAATACAATCTTTATGAATCAACCTGAAATATCACCATTTATGCAAAATGAGGTACCCTGATTTGCATAATTTATGCATGTAATTTTTTGTTACACCTAGAATAAACATGACATTACTTGTATCAATTGTGTGAATTTTTTGATGGATGAAGTCTAAATAAGACCTAACACTTATGTTTTTGGGAAGCAAGGCCCATGGAGGCCCTTGAGATACATCTGGCACATAATCCTACTCCTTTTCAATCCCCCCTACCCTATTTTTCAGTTGTCACAGACACACTGTAACAGGCCCCCCATTTAGGGACCTTCTCTTAAGCTGGATGTTACTGAGAAATTTGTCTACTTATCTATTGGTATCTCTCATAAACATTTGAGTGATATTTAGTGTAAAAATAGCATTAAGTACTCAAATGGGGTGCTTATGCCTTATTTATAGGACCTATGTTGTCTAAAAATTCTGAGGGGTCATCCCTGTCCCCTTGAGGACCCCTAATACTAGTAATACTAAACCAAGAATTCACAACATTAGCATTACCCTCAATTTGAAAGTCTTCATTAATTTCCTGGTTGTTTTCATCAGTTTCAGTGTCAGATTCACTGCTAGAATATCAAAATTACTAAGCACAGTTTGATCAGAGTCACTGTCAGACATGCTCAAATTTCACGATATAACTATACACACACACAAAAAATTCCTGCACATAAATAAATCTAGTTCACCATCAACGAACGCCGCCATTACAATGCCGGGATGTGCAGGAATACGTAAGAATAATTTTGATTCGCTGGTACAACGCCAAGCCAGCCAATCACGAGGCTCGATTTATAGGGCAGATGGTTCGGACTTACGTCTTTCTCGCTAGTCAACCTTGGGCCGATAGATTGGCCCTCACGTCCCAAGAGGGTTAAACTATTTTTCTTTTTTTGTAAATTGAATGTCTACTCCAGTTTAATCTATTTTTCTCTTTTGTAAGTTAAATGTCTTCAGTATTTTATGAAAGCAAGATATAAATAAATTTTAAAAAAGCATTGTTATTTGAAATAAAATAAAATAATGCATTGTTATGTGAGGTTTGAATTAATTTCCTTGAAGATTTAAATAAACAACTGAAAAAAATATACCCCAAACTATAATCCATCTGTTTTACCATTTATTCTAAAGTAACTTTAACTGTTAAAACACAATATCTCAGATTGTTATCCTTCTAATCTTCAGGTGAAGAAAAGATGTCGTGTTGCTAAGCCTCAGTTTGAGTTCCTTGACCTGGCTGACCTGGATGTAACTCATTTATGGCATTTACATTTGGCTTGTGAAAAGAGGTGAGAAGAGTAAAGAAATTGTATTTCTCTTTTTCCCCCCATTTCACTTGTTAGGTAAAATTGTTAAATGTGGCCAATCTCTGAATGTTATGCTAAACTAGTTAAACTGGCTAGATCAGAAATAGCAAAGAAACTTTAACTAGAGTAAAACTGTTTGTTAGCCGATGTTGTCTCCAGTAAAATTCTTAAATCTGGTATCATTTAAACTTTGCACCATTTCTTGTTTCAGTCTTTAGGCTGGCCACTGATGGCTTAAGCCGATGATAATGATTGCATGCATCAGATGTTTTAATCCTTAAAGTCAGTGATTGTCTTTGCATGTTTATATTTCAATCTCAGGCCAGTGATAACAATGTATTTGATGTTTCAGGATAAATGATGAACCAGGGAACCCCAAGGTTGTTGACCAGTGGAGAAGGTCCTCGGTTCTAATTCTGCAACTCATTCATGGTCTAATTCCTGTCTTGGCCATCAGTAAAGGAACCACAGAAGTAAGTTCACAAGTGTTCTGTTCAGAAACTGATTTGACATTTTTTTGGTCTTTCAGGTATAAGAGAAACTATCATCTAGCTGCCGTAGTCCACTTTCTGTCCATGATGCTAAGGCTGGACTGTCAGCAAAAAGAACATTATTTTTATGTTAGGGTTGTCCTTACTACAGTAGGGGGGGGGGTCATCCATATAGTACATACACACTGAAGGGCGAATGGTGGTTGTTGATGTTGGAGATTTTTGCCTAGGGCACAGGGAAGGGGGTGGGGTTGTAGTCTTGGCAGAAAGTATGTTCATTTATTAAAATTTTTTACAATAATCATAAGGATTCTCTGACAGTATAAACGTGGCATATTTATATCTCTAATGCTGTAAACATATCAGGCAATGTTTTGTTGGGATTATCATCATAATGTTGCCATGCGTTCTCACAAATGAACTGGATAGATATTGCTTAAATAGTAATCAGTAGTAGCAATATTATAGTAATATTTAGTCCGCTGTATGTTCAAGTGTGGAATATTTTGCGGCGTCCCATTGAGGAAGCCGAAGCAACCCAAGACAGGGCCGTGCCAAGAAAAAGCGGGACCCAGGGCGAAGCTTGAAAATGGTGCCTCCCAGGGTAGGCCGGTGAGTGCCCCCCAGGGAAGACCGGTGAGTGCTCCCCAGGGTAGACCGGTGAGTGCCCCCAGGGTAGACCGGTGAGTGGCCCCCAGGGTAGACCGGTGAGTGCCCCCCAGGGTAGACCGGTGAGTGGCCCAGGGTAGACCGGTGAGTGCCCCCCAGGGTAGACCGGTGAGTGCCCCCCAGGGTAGACCGGTGAGTGGCCCCAGGGTAGACCTGTGAGTGCCCCCAGGGTAGACCGGTGAGTGCCCCCAGGGTAGACCGGTGAGTGCCCCCAGGGTAGACCGGTGAGTGCCCCCCAGCATAGACCGGTGAGTGCCCCCCAGGGTAGACCAGTGAAAATATGATTTTTGGTGCCTCTTTTCATTCTTAAGTGTATGGGATTTTATATTTTAATTCAAAAGCTCATGGCCCCTAGCCTCACTTTACACGTGTCTAACCACAAAGCAAAGCAGTGGAGGGAATTTGAAACTAACCAACATAATCGTCTCTCTCCACAGGTCAGCCGTGATGCTCTGTTTCAACAACTGTGCAACATTGTCAACAGTGGGGGAAGTGCTGATGCCCCCAGCAGCCACAGCAACAACAAGCTGAAACTCATGAAGCAGATCATCATTGATGGTAAATAGAAGCATACGACTTGGAAAGTTTTACACCATCTAGTGGTCCTACATCAGTCATAGTAGGCTCCTCTAACAATCCCTTCAAGTATAATTGCAACATTGCCATCCAAGTAGGAATGAAATCATGTTCCCAAAAGTTTGAATATCGGAAGCCTTGCATCTGTAGAAGTAATGAAGTTCATCTTGAATAAAGGACAATTTTAGCCAACACAATTTTTTTTTTTTTAGATCGTTTTATTTTGATCAACTGCTGACAATGAATACATTTTGTGACTTAAAATATTCTAGCGCATTTGTCAACCCACTTTAGAGTTGATACCTTGCAAACAAGACTCCTAATCCGCTGTAGCTGATTACCAAAAACCCTGTACCGACCACCTAACCCTTAATCAAAATTGAGAATCCATTGTTACTCTTTTGAAGAGATTTTTGTGTTGTGACTCTATGTAGAATGAGTATCATGTGGTATTTCAGGTGCACCACTCTTCTTTCCTGAAAAGACCAAGAAAAGATTGGAGCTGTTTAAACTTCTCAAAACAGTTTCAGTAAGTTCTTCCATATCATTGAGCCTGAAAATAACATTGCATTGAAAGCTAAGGAAAGGATAATCACACAAGAGGGTTATTACAATTCTCTCCCTTGATTTCTAAAACCATTATTTTAATCACAGGCACATATATATATATATATATTAAAAAAAACGGTACATAAATCTAAATTATACTACTTACTTGTTTCCAAATGTTTGTCTCCAGGACCAGTCCAGCATGCCTAGTATGTCTTTAGTGTTCCAGTCACTTTGTCAGTTCTTCAGCTCTGTTGACCCCAAAGGTCTTCTTGAACTGCCCAACAACCCATCAGATGTGAGTAGGATTTCAAATGATGTGTGGTTTCCCACTCCCACATTGCTGGGCACAATTTGCAATGTTTTGATTTAGCAGAGTTATTGGACTTACAAAGCCTATGGCCCTGCACCTGGTCTTAAGTCCTGGTTCATAGCTGCTCATGTCAGTTGATATAATTGATATAATTGATAACATTTCCATGCAAGTAATAACTGTGAATATTGTTATGGTATTGTAGTATTATAATTGGCCACACACATGACCCTCTATTGAATTAGCAGTTTGGGTTGGCCAAGATTTTTAAGGTTTAATAATTGATAATTGTCAGCATTTGCCATTTGATTGCAGGACTTCTCCTCTAGTGGCACGTTAGACATGATGAGGTCCCTCTTGTTGGTGGCTTGTCAAGAAATGGAGGACATCCGCCCTGCTGAAGTGGACGTCAAGGATGAGAGTCGGATTACTCCTTCTGACAATCCCAGCTCAGGATCTGAGGAAAACAAAGAGTCACCTTCACCCCATACCGAAGTACCCCCAAGTACTGGGTCCTCTCTTAACTCCCCTGATAAAGTAGCAGGAATGGCCTCATCCCAATTGGGTGCATATGCGTTAGGAAACTTTCTTCCCCCGGGTGACATTGGTGAGACTTTGAACCTGGTACCAAAGGATAGTAACTCCTCTGCCAGACATTCGGACACTTTCACTTCCAAACAAGATTTGTCAACAAAAACAGCAGGTTCACAAAGTCCAAATTCTGCTGTGAAACTTAATGAGCTGACCAAAGAATCCCTGGCTAAAGTGAAGGATCCTCCAAATAGGGAGGCAGTTCCAAGAGGACAATCGGAGGGCACAAGGAATACAACTGTGCTATCACCAAAGAAAACAGACTTCTCTTCAGTTGTGCCGGACAGCGGTCATCAGATGACCTACCTTGTTAAGCTGACAGCATCACTGCAGACGTCACTGGTCATGTGGTGCTGGCAGCAGCTGGAGCTGAAGGGTGCACCAGAGAATAAAACATTTGTTGAGATGGTCAATACAATTGTCCTGGATTGTAAGTACACATCCTCCTATATGGAGCATTACTTTTAAACAGCAGCTTTATGTCAAAAACTTCATCTTGTAGCAGTGGCGTAGCGAGGGTGTTTGGCGCCCGGGGACAAGATCCATTTTTAGCGCCCCTTTTTCTTTTTTTCAACTCTAAAACCCATTATTTTCATCAATAAAATAATATCAAAGCACATTTTGGCGCCCCTAACTAGCTGGCGCCCGGGGACATCTGTCCCCCCCTGCCCCCACCACACTACGCCTCTGTCTTGTAGCTTAACTGTACATAAAGCATGCTTTTCTCAGTCATTAAATACATTTTTCAGTTTTGTTGGACAAAGTGTACTTAAATATTTACAAAGTCTGACTCCTAAGTATTGTATTTAAATTAAATGTATATTTTTGTTATACAGACAGTAATCATGATATGAATTTATAAAACTCTGTGCCTTACATTTAATTTTGTGTTTGTGTTATATCCAATGCTTTGTTTTTTTATGGCCAAAGCCTGAAGTTCCGAATTGCCAGCCAAAGAACAAAATGCCTTAGAAGTGTGGCCAAGGTCTGACATAATTGATGTGACCAGTGTTTATGTTACTTTGGGCGGCTTTTTCACGAGTTGGCGGGAAATCCCTGGCAAATTTTTATGTGATGATGGGAGACTATCTTACAGTTGTCATGAACCTTCGAGGCCACTTTGAACAAGCTAGAAACAGAACATGATGCTCTCAAACAACTGAAGTGAATTTAGCACTCTGCAAGTGAAACTGCCAGTGAGCTCAAAACAAACATCACTACAAATCTGGCTGATTGCCTCAATAATATCACACAACTGGCCAGCCAAATTGCAAAATCAAGAAAATTTAATTTTCAGCGACGTTGGCCATTTCCAGATTTGGCCAGCCCCATCCCAAAATAGACATTTTGATTTGGCCGTAACATATACATAGATGATCATATGCATTTCTAAATTTCTATGACATACATATTATGGTGTAAGATGTTATACATACTGATGATTATATTCATTTCTAAATATATTTGACCCACCAATTATGGTGTACGATATGTCCTACAGACACCAGGGACGTAGCTGAGAAGGCCCATGATTTTTTAACTATCTGCAAGACACTTTCAGCCAAAGAGCTTGTGAGACTTCTTCTTTATTTCACTTCTTACATAATGTTAGATTCACTTTTAAAACATACGTTACTTCAGAAACCTCAAAGGATGATTTCAAATTCCTACTTTGTATTCCATTTATATGTCAATACAAGTTAATCATTTTAAAATTCAATAGGGTAATTTTTTTTAAAGGATGAATCTAATAACCCTGTCCTAGGATAAGCTAGTGGTAAAAAATTATACATTAATTTTCATCTTTTAATTTACTAACCATTTTCTCTTTGTGTTGTTCAACTGTATGCAGTTTTGCCCATAATCCCCAATGGGTCATCCCAGAATTTACATTGAAATGATTATATCTGCAGAAGCAAAAGACTGATGCTGAAAGGCCGTCATTTCTTTCAATCATCGCCCGTCAGCTGGTGAGTGTCATTGATGAGGCAGAAATACTGGTGCAGAAAAAAATAATTTACAGTAAAACTAAAGTTAAATTTTACAATTTTTAAATTCTGAAATGTATTAATTAATTCTTTAATGTTGGCCTTAGGCCCTGAATACAGTAGACCAAAGAAATGTGTTTGCTGTTAGTTTACAAATTGACAATTTCTCCTTTCCAGATGCTACTTTTGACAAGCCTTGTGAACAAGCTGAACACAGAGACCAAGGTGGCCATGTTGCACAACTTCAAGAAACTTGCTGTCACCATCTGTGAAGTGGCCAAGGCCAACCCTCAACTTTTCTCAGATGTGAGTTGGCTGACCAATGGCCTCTCCCCCCCCCCCCCCCCCCCAAAAAAAACAAAAAACAATACCTTTTATGGTTTTCTACCCCAGAATTCTTATAGCAATCATTCAGTCTTTAAGATAATTTTCTTAAAAATGACTTGGTTTTCTTTATCTACTTGCTAAATGCACTGGCCTTTCTAATTAAAAAATTCCTAATGAAATGGAACAGGATTGAAACATGTTTAAATGAATGCAAATATTTTATAACAACTTATGTTGTCCCATCTTTCCTATAGATTTCTTCTGACTGCTGGAACGAGGTAGACACAGAGGAGACAGTGCTGAGGACATGGGATGTTGAGTCCCCACATGATTATTTAAACCATTCAAATATTGTACAGGTCTGGCTCTCAACTCTTCAACTTCTTGTTTTACATAACATTTTATATTGTTTGCCTAATAGATTTATTTCTATAAAAAAAATCAAAACCCCCATTACAAATAATGAGACTACCATTAGTTTATAGCACTAAAAATATTGCATTATTGATACTCTTTGTTTCACTGTCCATCTAGATGTTTCATTGTCCTGGTGCCTCAAAGTTGGTCATCGAGTTCGACCCCCGCTGTGAGACGGAGAGAAGGTGTGCTGGAAAATTTGAAACAATTTAATCTGCTCTTTTTAAAGTCATTTTAATTCTGTACTTCACATCAGCTCAACATGAACAATTTATGATGTTTCATGTATAGAAGTGAGAGTAAACTCAAACTCAACAGTTAAACATGTACTGACATGTGGGGAGGTCTCAAAATGGGTAGATATGACAGTTGCAAACAGTTCATTGCCTTTAAAAATAACATGATAATCAACCAACTGTTTAACATGTACTGACACATGCGGGCAGGTCTCAAAATGTGTAGATATGACAGTTGCAAACAGTTCATTGCCTTTAAAAATAACATGACTATCAACCAAAGTTTGGACTTGAGATGATTATTAACCAAACAAGTTTCCAACACACAGGTATGACTATTTAGAATTTACTGATGCCAAAGGACTGAAACTGAGATTTGACCAGAAAGTTGGCTCCCTCAAGTGGCCCAAAAAAGTCACCTTCAGTGGCCCCTACGTAGGCTTCCTGTTCCACAGTGACAGCAGCAACACAGAATGGGGCTACAAGTTTACCGTGAGTTACTGCCAGTGCTTAACATTCGGTACCAGAATACAAATAATTGCTCCGTTCCTGGCACCTAATCATTAGTACAGAATTAAATAACCGGCCTTCATTTTTTTTTTAGTGTGCTATTGTGAATGGTTTGGGTTTCTGAGAATAGCGTAGATTGATGGATAGACTAACAACTAACAAGTTATGCTGAGAATAAGACTGACTCCCAGATGAAGGGAGGCAGGAGTATTGAAAATTACGGCCCATGGCTCATATATAACACTCACAACTAGTTGCTTACTACCCCAAAATGTCGTATTACTATCAAAAAAGAGAGCGTGTCTCAACAAGGCAATACATCAAATTCAGGTGACTGCTATCGGGACTCCAGACATTCAGAACTCTTGGTTAACAGATCTGCAACTGGGTTTGGTCAAAGTTTTAGGGCAGCTTGCCGGCTCTACTCTTAGCTCTAATCCAAGTGAGTTTATTTTAGACCACATATTTCACTGGGTTTTTAATTATAATATGAGGGATTAGTAAAATTGAGGTTGGAGAAGTTTTAAAGAAATAAGAGTTTAAAGCTGTGTCAGATAAAAGTAACAACGAGAATAATAACTACACGTCATCACATGTATATGTAAACATATTTGTATGATAACTTTAAAGATTCTACAAATAATGTCAGCATGCTCTGTTCATCATCCTCCCATCCAGAAATGTTGAGAGAGTAAAGTTCTTGTGTGCCATTGGAGTAAAACCAAACATGGCGTAACTAAATTAATTTATACACATTTTCATCTCCATCATCTCAGGTCTTGCTTAGAGCAAGGGCCCTAACCTGCGAATATATTTTTTTCTCTAGTCGTGCCTCAAGAATACCTGCTCAGCTCGGACAGTTCATCAGAGCAAGACATTCTGCGGAGTGACCTGTGGACATCATTATTCAGGGGAGGCTACACAGTTGGCAAGTTACAGAGATCACTCTCAGGGAAATTCGTAAGCAGAAGATGTTAAAACTTTAATGTTAAAATGTTTGCATATTTGGAAATTCAATTCCATGCATTGCTATGCACATATGAGTTTAGGATGCTCCTCACGTTACGCTTGTGAGTGACGCTTGAAGGGATGACTTGTGCTTCTATCTGTGAGTGACGCTTGAAGGGATGACTTGTGCTTCTATCTGTGAGTGACGCTTGAAGGGATGACTTGTGCTTCTATCTGTGAGTGACGCTTGAAGGGATGACTTGTGCTTCTATCTGTGAGTGACGCTTGAAGGGATGACTTGTGCTTCTATCACCCCTCTTTCTTGGACTTACTCTACATAGACTCGGGGAGGGGTATCAGTTTTGTACTCTTTATCAGATTAACTGCGCTATTTGTTTTATTACATTACCTGCTTTATTGTCTCAATCAGACAACTACTGACGAGGGAAGAGTGAAATCTTTTTTGCTGACAGTTGTTCAAGCAGCAGAAAATAAAACGGGAGATGCATCAGATGAGCGATTAAATCACTTCAGAGAACAAGCCACGAGGTTCTTAAACAAGTAAGATACATTGAACGGTGAACGCTGTGATAATGAGATGATCAATCATTAATAATCAGATGTAATTAAATAAATACAGGTTGGTTGGGGAGGTGTTTTGAAGCATGTTTTAAAAAAAACCTGAGAACTGAATTTTCCTGATTTTCCAGATGCAGGGAAGTAAACAAGGCCAAAGGTCATGTCCTAGTTGGAGGCAGCCGAGTGGATGCTGCTGTAGCTTCCTTGTTTGTTGCCCTTGTATGGCACTGCCAGCAACTACGGGAGGAGGCGGACAAGTTCTGTAAGTAGAGCCAGACTGTGGCGCTGTTTGTTGTTGTAAGACACTGGGGGTTTGTTATTGAAAAGCTGTGGGCTATTTGTTATTGTAAGACACTGGGTGTTTGTTATTGAAAATCTATGGGCTATTTGTTATTTCACAGACATTTAGTTTTGTCAGTGCCATGTGGTATTTATTTCAGAAAAATTTGTCTTAAAATAACTACTGGAAAAGGTTCATAAATGCTTACCAATTGTGTTGAAAATGTTTTTATGCTATCAGTGGGACCCCACACATTGTATTTTCATATTCTGTATCACATGACATTTGATTATCACACATAGAGCATGGGCAAGGTGTCATATAGGCAGTGAAACTTTTCTTTAAACATTTCCCAAATGGAACATAGCAAGTGTAAATATTAAGTGAATTGTTGTTCCTCCAGTGAGCAGCGGTGAAATCACAGAAGGATTAGGTCAAGCCTACACCATGGCAGAAACATTGAGGATCAACCTGGTGAGTGCATCGTTGTAACTAAATAATGGGTACTCCAGCCTTCGATTGTTAACACATATAATTATTTTATTGGTTAACGCATTTATTTACAGAAATGTTTGCTGTTCTTTTCATTTAGGTTTGTGAGTAATAACTAAATCATATTTTATAAATAAATCATATTTTATAAATAAATCATATTTTATAACCAAGTCACATCTTGCAACTAAATCATAAGTTACAATTAGGTCATATTTTTTAGCACAACAGTAACAAAAGTAAAATCCCCATGACCATTATTTTTTAATTAAAAATTATTTCTAAATTGTGCAATATTGTGGCAATGTATTTCATTCAGTTTCCTAACTTGTTCTAGGCATCTGACAGACAAAAATGGAACACATCTCCAAACAAGGATGAACTTGCTGACCCAGGTATATATATTATTGGATTTATTATTTTCTAAAGTAATTGTCAGATTCCATCTGGTTGAAGGTTTAATATAATTCTTTCAGAGCCACCACATTTCAATATTAATAGGTTTAACATTGGTATCACAATCCTTGTACTTAAACGAATGCTAAGCCATTCCTGGTCTCCTTTAACATTGGTATCACAATCCTTATACTTAAACGAATGTTAAGTCATTTCTGGTCTACTTTAACATCGGTATCACAATCCTTATACTTGAACGAATGTTAAGCCATTTCTGGTCTCCTCAAGTAATGGATTAACTAGTTGATGTTGAGTCCAAGGTGAAGATTTCTTGCTTCTGCTTATTCATTTACCCCTTTAATTATTAACTCAATTTAGTCCTTTAACTTTGACTTGAACCAAACATTTTCAGCTGAGCTGTTGGCATCCAAAGCCATGTACCTACTCAAGTTTGCTGGGTTGACCAAAGTACAGCTAAAAAATGAGGTTCTTCCTTTTGAATACTTTCCAAACATTATATCTTTGTGATTTTAAATTTTTTAAAAATTTTATTTAATCCCAGTAAATTTATTAATTTCCGATTTGAATGTTTTTGTGTTTTGATTAGTCAACTTACGCATCAATAAATTGACACACTGAACACTAGTTTCCATGTAAAACTTATAAGTGCGGTATTTATTACAGATGCGCTCCAAATATTATAAACAGATGGCAATGAAGAAAGCAGGAAACAAAAGACCAATAGTTCGAGTAAGTGACTCAAGGAATGATGCCAGTAGTGTATTCAATACAAGATTGTTTACAATTTTGTGTGTCAAAAAAAAAATCATTCTTGAGATCTAAAGTAGTAAAATATATATTAATACTAACTCGTACAGAAATTGTGTTCATGTATGTATTTTGTTCATTGTCGCAGAATGAAGTCATGGAAAAGTTTCCTTCCTTCCGACTGGTCATGGAGTTCATACAAGACCAAGCTTGGACAGTTGACAGGTGACCTATTGGCATTCTTAGCTCATCTTGTCATCAGTAATGTCTTCTCAGTTTACTCAATTCATCTTCTGATCAATGAATGCTAGATTCAGCATAAAAATGTATACATTTTGTGTTTAAATGTCCCTCATAATATTTAAAGCATCAGCAAATAAAGATAATTGTATGATCTGCTGGATTTTTATTTTAAACTGCTTATTGGATAATTGATGTTTCCCTCCAGAGTGCACCAGATGCTCCAAGAGAGAATCAAGTTTGCCAATGCTATCAGTGATGTTTACATGTTTGCTGCACAATTCATCAGGATCATATCCAACACAGATCCATTTCAGGTTGTATTTTTTATATACAAGTATATACATCATTTGTATAAGTGGCGGTAGATTTGATCTCATATATGGGAACATCATAGGTTAATTAAGGATATATTAGTGGTGGTAGATTGGATTTCATAGATAGGAACATCATATGTTTATAAAGGAAATATTAGTGGTGGTAGATTGGATTTCATAGGTGACCGGACAACTGAACGCACGACAGGTGAACCTACGACAACTGAACCCAAGACAACCGAACCCATGACAAGTGAACCCACGGACAAGTGAACCCACGGACAAGTGACCACACTGACAACTGAACCCATAGACAACCGAACGCACGACAGGTGACCACAACAAATATTTAAAAACATTAATAAGATAAATATAAAAAAGCCGAAATGTCTAGAAAAATACATTGTAGTGATTTTCTACTGCTGAAGTATACAAATACAACAAAATCTGAAACTTTAGTCTGAGAAAGTGGGGCAACAAAGTTTTATCCAAGGAAAAGAACGAATAAGAGCCATCCTCCCTAAAGTTTTGGACCAAAAGCGCAACACTAATAAAAGTGAGTATTTTCAAAATCATTATTCTAGTTCCATTTTTGCTATTTAGCTTTTAGCTCTAGGCCATAGCCTCACCATCACTTTAAATTGTATTAATTAATAAATAAATGAAAAGTGGTACTGGTCACTCATTGAAACATTGTCATTCATTGAGTGTCATTGAATAGTATATTGAGCATTCTCATCATTGAAAATCATTTTTTATTGGTGTCTCATTCATAGGTGTCTTATAAATCATGTGTTTATGTTGAGTCATAAGCACTCTTCAAAATGATTAGACTAAAATTATTCTAAAAATAATACCTACATAATTTATAAATAAATAAAGAAAAAATATTATAATTTCATCTTTTGCAAAATTAATAGGCTAATTGTATAATTGTTATATTATAAAGTTATTTTGTTTATACTATAGTATATGTGACATTATATTATCATAAATAAATTTATTTAGATTTTCAATTGTATTTTTAAGAAAGGCATATGCTAAAACTGATAGGTGATAGTTATAATAGCCAGTGGTCGGCAAATCGCGGCTCAAGAGCCGCATGCTGGTCTTTAGTGACCTGAGGGCAGCTCGGCCAGTCGTCCACAAAATCGGTTTTGACTAAGAAAAACATGGTTCTTAACAGGTTCTTGAAACGAAATCTGGCTCTCAAAATTTTTTTAATGGTCCTGCTGCTGATAATTTATTCTTTTGACTAATGAGTTTGCCAACCACTGGTATAACCTATAGCCCTTTGGTAGTACAGCCTGTGATAAATATTAAGAAATAAATTATGATCATATTTATTAATAAAAACAACAACTTAAATGCCAAGATTTTACCTGCCTAAAACCAAAAGAATGATATCTTGGTACTTGATTCTTACAATTTTGTTATAAATGTTTATAGGTTGACAGACATTATATAATAGAAATGATTTTAAGATCAATTCTATTCAGAAAATGTATCTACAACCTCTACTGATGAAATTCAAAGCATTCCAGATTTTTTTTACTCTTAGGGTAGATATTTGTGTCCTTACAGGTTGATTAAAAATGCTTTTGAGCACTTTATGTTTTGGATAAGTCATACATCCTTAAAATCAGTTTGACTATATTTCATGAATTAAGATTATTTTTTCCTTTCATTAAAATATTATTTTGTTATATTTTTTTTCTTTTTTAAGCTTTTCCTAATGGCTATGGAATTTTCAAAGACTCAAAGAGGAAATTAAGTATTAGTATACAAAGTACTTGATTATATAATCATAGAGAAAGCAAAGACAGTGCTGTGATGACTTGGAGATGCAGACAGTATCATGCCCCGACTAGTAACTGCACAGTGTTTATAAAAACACATACAAATAATGTTATTGCAGAGCCAACAACACACACCCATGATTCTTGTCCACAAAAAGCCAAGGCTAACATTGCTGTAAGCAAAATGAAAGAAGATATTAAGGCTATTGGTGCAACACCTAAAAACATTATAGGTAATCTGCTAATAAATTTTAGCAACGATGTCCTGCAGCATATTCCCAAGCAATCATCCATATCAAGAACTTTAATTCTACACAGAGAAGAGGTGCATTTTCCTATACCAACTACTTCTTGTTTTGACATCCCACAAAAATATCTTCATTTAAATCTGTATGACTCAGGAAGAAATGATCCAAACAGAATTCTAGCAATTGGGAATAAAGATTTATTACTTGAATTGGACAAGAATGAAATTTATGGGGATGGAACCATTTGACAAAGTGACAAAATTGTTTTACCAACTGTACACGTGGCATGCAAAAGTTGGTAATGCTTACCCTCCATGCATATATTTTCTTTTGCAAAGAAAAAACCTTCAAACATATACCAACATGTGTGAAATTTTGAAACAACTTTTGCCAAACTTATCCCCTCAAAAAGTTTTGGTAGATTTTGAAAAACTATATGACTCAGGAAGCAATGATCCAAACAGAATTCTAGCAATTGGGAATAAAGATTTATTACTTGAATTGGATAAGAATGAAATGTATGGCGATGGAACATTTGACAAGGTGCCAAAATTGTTTTACCAACTTTACACATGGCATGCGAAAGTTGGTAATTCTTACCCTCCATGCATATATTTTCTTTTGCAAAGAAAAAACCTTCAAACATATACCAACATGTGTGAAATTTTGAAACAACTTTTGCCAAACTTATCCCCTCAAAAAGTTTTGGTAGATTTTGAAAAAGCCTGTATGAGAGCAGTTCTTACAGCTTTCCCAAGCGCAGAGGTTAAGGGTTGTTATTTTCACTTATGCCAGAATTTGATAAGAAAAATTAGTTGTGTTGGCCTAAAATCTGATTTTGAGGCAGACATTGAACTTAAATTGAAACTAAAATCTCTGGCAGCCTTAGCATTTGTACCCATAAATGATGTGAGAGCTGTGTTTGATACTCTTGCTGCAACATTCCCAGATGATGGAAGGTATAATGAAGTTCTGACCTA
>CAXITT010000291.1:127508-140503 GCA_964033795.1 Lymnaea stagnalis
TCATACATAGGAACATCATATGTTTATAAAGGAAATATTAGTGGTGGTAGATTGGATTTCATACATAGGAACATCATATGTTTATAAAGGAAATATTAGTGGTGGTAGATTGGATTTCATAGATAGGAACATCATAGGTTTATAAAGGAAATATTAGTGGTGGTAGATTTGATCTCATACATAGGAACATCATATGTTTATATAGGAAATATTAGTGGTGGTAGATGGATTTCATACATAGGAACATCATATGTTTATAAAGGAAATATTAGTGGTGGTAGATTGGATTTCATAGATAGGAACATCATATGTTTATAAAGGAAATATTAGTGGTGGTAGATTGGATTTCATAGATAGGAACATCATATGTTTATAAAGGAAATATTAGTGGTGGTAGATTTGATCTCATACATAGGAACATCATATGTTTATAAAGGAAATATTAGTGGTGGTAGATTGGATTTCATAGATAGGAACATCATATGTTTATAAAGGAAATATTAGTGGTGGTAGATTTGATCTCATACATATTAACATCATAGGTTTATAAAGGAAATATTAGTGGTGGTAGATTGGATTTCATAGATAGGAACATCATATGTTTATAAAGGAAATATTAGTGGTGGTAGATTGGATTTCATAGATAGGAACATCATATGTTTATAAAGGAAATATTAGTGGTGGTAGATTTGATCTCATACATAGGAACATCATATGTATATAAAGGAAATATTAGTGGTGGTAGATTTTATCTCAAACATATGAACATCATAGGTTTATAAATGAAATAACAATGTGGTGTGAAGATAAATAAGATAAAATAGGGGAAAGTACCAAACCTCTCAAACAATAGATAAACAAAATTAGTGTTATTGAGTTTAAACATTTAGACTTGTCCCATCTCATTGACTGATTCCCACAGTCGTGTTCTTCATTATTTTGCCCTCCATCTTACTGACATATTTGCATAGTCTCTTTCGTTAGTCTTTGTTCTCCATCTCAATGAAAGATTCCCGTAGTCCTGTTCTTCCGTGAGATGTTTGCCTACCAGGAGAAGTTTGCCAAACATTATGCTGACAGTCTGGATGGCTGTGGCCTTGAGCAGGAGTCCAGGGTCAGGCAGTCTTACTACACTCTTGTGCGCAGATTTGTTGATGCTTTCAGGCAAAGCCAGTGTCAGGACAAAGACAGGTGGGTCAATTTGTCATATGTTAATTGTATGCCAGCTCAGGGCAAAGGCACAAGGGGCTGTGTCACTTGTTAAACTGTATGCTCACCAAGTTTAGGACAGGCAGCTGGGATATTATGTCACTTGTTAACTGTAAGCTCACCAAGTTTAGGACAGGCGGTTGGGATCTTATGTCACTTGTTAACCTCAACCCAATTTTTAACAAATGCTCAGAGATAACATTAACATAATATGAATAAATGATTTGGGTTAATCTTAACGATACCATACAAGAAGTATTCCTCTTAAACTATTCTGCCATTAACTTTGACAATGTTTATTGTCTACTTTAAATTTTTAGGATATCAATGACTTTCCTTATGAAACAGCTGTGCATTAGATGGGAATAGCTCAATTCTAATGAAATGTTTGCCATTTCAGCAAAGTTGTGCCGGCCTATGATTTTCTTCAATGTTGTTTACTTCATCTAGTGGATGTTGAGTGGCAGGTAAAAATAAATAATGATTTCATTGAACAAAATATAACTTACAAAGAATGTACTTATTGATACTGTATTTTCCTTTATGCTTGCCAGAAATTAAAATATTTAGCAATTAAGAATCAAATTAAAATTTGTGTAAGTGACCCCAATCAGTGAGTTCTAACTTATCTTTCCTAATGTAATAGAACATGTGAGTTGAAATGCTGATTGATTTTTTTATCGCTGACTTTCTCTACAGCCTTATGACTTATCATTTGTCAGTGAACTTCAGCTTCCTCAGCTATATCTCAATATTGCCAAAGGTTAGTTTCCTTTTTAGGGACTTCAAGAAATCTGACATTTTTATAGTGTTGGCTTCATGGCTCCATTGCCCCTGGAAATTAATAGTTTTAATCCTATTTGGAAGCAATAATGTACTTGACTTTTCATAATGTTATATTATTATTTGCAAAAAGTTATTTCTTTGGCTTAGTCAAACAGCATAATATTCTAATACAGATTTAGTAAAATAAATTTTGCATTTAATGTTATATTAAGTAATGTAGTGAAATATTTAAAAATATTTACAAGATAATTTTTTGAAGAATTTAATTGCATACAATTTACTTTATCAGAAACAGTAAAAATGAGAGATTTCAATCCAACCGACATCAAGGAAGAGGAAGAGATGGAGGACTATGAGAGGTCCATGCGGTGGTATTCAGAAATTACTCAAAGCGAGGAAATCAACGACTGGTTTAAGCAGAAAGAAGGAGGCAAAGATGATAAAAAGGTACTGTGCATACAATTTGTCTTAACGCGATATACATTGACACATTTTTGTCTAAAAAATGTTTTCATCAGGAATATGAATAAATAAATTTTGATCAAGGGGGTGTTGAGATTTGCCTGATATTTTGTCATGATGATACAGTTTAATCCAAAACTATATCTGTTTCCATCCGTTTTAGTCCGTCAAGATGTTTGTGGCCAGGTTTTCTGATGTGCTGGATGTAGAAATCAGCTGTGATGGCTGTGGTGTGACATTGCCTGGTAGGAGGTACAGATGTTTACAGTGCATGGATATGGACCTGTGCACTTCCTGTTTCTCTGGAGGGGTGGAGCCCGAGGAGCACAGAGACAGTCATGAAATTGTTCACCTTGTGTAAGTTGTGGAAAACCTTCAACTTTATTGTATGGAATACCAAGGTGATGGTTACGATGTCCAGGTACAATACCAGTATTGCATACTTGTGTTAGACTCCATAGAGGATGCCAAAGTGTTCCAAGGATAGACTAAATTTCATACTTTCCCTGTAATAATCTAGTTGTAATGAGCTACAGAATTTACCGGCTGGCTTCCCTGTCTGTTAAAATTTTTTTACATTCTTCAGTCAGTTTGGTCATTGTAGAGAGTCACATGACAACAAAGAGTGATTGGTTTTTGTGATTGAAAAAAAATTCACTTAAAAATTTCATGCCATTAAATTTTCCCCTTTAAAAAAAAAAATTAACTTGAGAATTTTTTTTAAATAAAAAAAAATTGTTTATGTGTTATATAGGGTAATAAGGGGAGAGACTGCAATCAGGTTAGCACAATAGGAAATTAGTAAAACAAAGTAAGGTTAGACATGAAAAAAGGAATGAAAAAAAAATTAACGAACGTTTCAGCAGGAAGCCTTTGTCAGCGAGAAAACAGAAAAAAACGAATAAAATTAAAAAATAGCTCTTATTGTTCGCTGACGAAGGCTTCCTGCCAACACGTTTGTTGTTTTGTTGCGTTCCTTGTATTTCCTCTGTGTTATATAGCATTCTGTAAAAGAGTATGGACAGTGTATTCAAATGGATAAAAAAAACAAACGCACCCATCTTATCTTATCTAATCTTTACAGATTGAGTTGTTTGAAAGTTTTGTTTCATTTCTCCCCAGCTTCAAGTGCAACCACTGTCAAGCTTTCATTGTTGGCACTAGGATACACTGTAACCAGTGTGATGACTTTGACCTGTGTCTTGGCTGTCACATCAAACAGAAGTTTCCTTCAGGGTACGGACTTGAGTCTCTTCACCATTTTTTACCAGTTTTTTTTTTTTTCAGTACAGTAATACCTTGAGTATAGCAGGGGGTTTTGTTCCAAGACCCTACCCAGCTTTGTGTGAAAAACCACAAAGTAGGATTAGCGAGGTATTACCGTACATGTACTTCTGTAATGGTGTAGCGTACATCCTACTTGTTAAGTTAACCCAAGTGAAGTCTATAAAATAAGTTGATCCTAGTTGTCTGATGGTTGTATATGTACTTCTGTAATGGTGTAGCGTACATCCTACTTGTTAAGTTAACCCAAGTGAAGTTTATAAAATAAGTTGATCCTAATTGTCTGATGGTTGTAAGTTGAAACCTGTGGAGACTTCACAGATGTTTCCATCATAAATACCTGATCAGGACACTGGCTCACTGGTCAAACAAAAGCCTCGTCCTATTAAATGTAATTCCCATTGATTGTTTTATGTCACTGTATTCACAGGCACACTGACAAGCATGACGTCACTATGATTCCAATGATTAAATGTAAGCCAGACCAAATATATTTACCAAGTTACCTATTTATGAACTGAAATGTATATTACATTGCTTCTGCCAGACAAAAGTCTGCCGCACCGTGTCTTTGATCCAATAGAAAGTATGGTCACACCTTGTTCTTGAAGCAGGCTAAGGACTTGTGCACAGACAAAAGTGAAAGTCAAATGTTGCAAAAGCGTTAGGATGAATAAAACAATGTCAACCACTAAAATACACATCACTTTGCAAAATGTTTGCAACAACTTAATGACACTGATTATCACTGATTAAGCTATTTAAGACAAACTGTGCAATGCCTGATTTTTCAAATGGTTTATTTTCAACTTTTCATTGATGTACAAGAAACACTGTTGAAAAATATTCAAACTTTGTTTCTGTTATAGTGAAAACAAGCCAGTCCAGCAACTCATCTCTCAAAGCTTACATCCACCAACACGTCTGGCTGCTGTTCACATCCTTGACCCTGACCCTGAGTGACATTGTTTATGGCCTGGATACAGGCCTGTCCTACATTGATGTTGACTACATAAAAATTGCAGGAAAACTCCAGCAGCAGTGTATAATGGCTGCCACCTCCTGCCTGGACAACGTGACTGGGGAAGGAGATGGTATGTTGGTCACACAATAAGATGCAGCTACCCCCATGATGTGTACAGCATTTGCATGGATAACCAACATGCATAAAGTGCAGGAATTTAAATTATATTTCAATATTTCAAATACTTTATGCCCGAACTTTAGGAGAAAAGCAAAGGAAACAAAATTTAAAAAAAAAAGAGTATAAAAGATTGAAATGCCTAAGAATGTGTGGGTTTTTTTTATTTTGATATTGTACAGGTGTTTGCTTAACCACTCATCAAGGCAACACACTGTCTCACCTATTTAACACTTTCAGCACTTTTTCAATATTTATATCTTCTGTTGAGAGCACTGTGTTTAATATTGAATGACGTTTTATGTTTTGTTGAACTTAAGGTGAGGCATTAAAAGAGATGCCATGTGAGAAGCGTCGAGAGCAGACGTTTGCCATTCACTCACAAGAGAGGATTATGGGACTGTTGGGAGCAGTCATGCCTGATTATGAAAGAAAGGTCATTTGAATTTCTTAATTGATTTTAATTTACATTAGGTTGTTTGTATACTTATCAAATTAAAAAACTTTATGTTTTCATATCTAGTTAAGCAGAAAGCATAGAAAGTAATGACAAAGGAACAATTTAATTATGTCTAATGTAAATCTTTTCATTTTGTCTAAAATAAATCTTTTCATTTTGTATAATATAAATCTTTTCATTTTGTGTTATGTATAATCTTTTCATTTTATCTAATATAAAACATTTCATTTCATAGGAACATCAGGCAGGCGTTGGGTTTAACTTTTGCACTGAAGATTTCCTCACTCATTTGCTGGATGTTTCAAGGTAGCCATTTAAACCCTGCCACTTTTTGATACCTTTTATACATGTATGTGTTAATGTCTTGTTTTGAATGTATATGTTCATGTCTTGTTTTGAATGTATATGTTCATGTCTTGTTTTGAATGTATATGTTCATGTCTTGTTTTGAATGTATGTGTTAATGTCTTGTTTTGAATGTATATGTTCATGTCTTGTTTTGAATGTATATGTTCATGTCTTGTTTTGAATGTATATGTTCATGTCTTGTTTTGAATGTATATGCTCATGTCTTGTTTTGAATGTATGTGTTCATGTCTTGTTTTGAATGTATGTGTTCATGTCTTGTTTCGAATGTATATGTTCATGTCTTGTTTTGAATGTATATGCTCATGTCTTGTTTCGAATGTATGTGTTCATGTCTTGTTTTGAATGTATATTTTCATGACGTATTTTTTAAATTTATATTTTGATGTCTCATTTTGTATACATATTTTTATGTCTTGTTTTTTATTTATATTTTCATGTCTAGTTTGTAATTTATATTTTCATGTCTGTTTTTTAAAATTTATATTTTCATGCCTTTTTTTAAATGTATATTTTCATGTCTTATTTTGTATGATTACTTTCAAGCTAAGACAATGAATAATTAATCACTAATTAATAATTTTTATCATGTAATTCAAAAAGGCAACACTTTCTTTATGAAAGAGTTGTTCAAAGAATGTGGTTTAAAAAAATTGTTCATTCAAGGCTGATTTAATGAGAATTATTCAATCACTGCTGTCCTTGTACTTCAGGGGAACTTATGGACATGAGCTCAATACACAGCATCTTGCTTTGAGACTCATGGGAAGATTGCTTGCTAACAGTACTCCAATGGTCAGTAAACATACTGTTTAAATCTACTCTGATGTGCAAGCATATTTTCCAAAATTGCCTGTTCAGTAGATTTTGAATTAAAGTTTTAATGAGTTTTAATGTTCACATGAACTTTTATGTTGAAACACATCAATTTGTGTCAGTCTTGAATGGAGAAGCATGTTTTAAAATGATTTTTCTAAATAGTTGGCAGATTCATCGACCCAAAAACTTCTGGCTGTTGAGAGTGTGGCAACAATTCCTGGCCAACTGACCATTGCACATCTCTTCTCTGTTGGGACTAAAGCTTTTGAGAAGTGAGTCGCTGCCTGTGTTTAGACTTGACATTTTCAAGACATTTTTTACCCTGCTCTGCTAGTGTCTAGTTAGTTTTTTAAAATATGTTTTATTTCCTCTTCTTACTTTGGAATCAAATTTATATTTGATGAAATCAAATCTGTTACATAAATATATTTATTATAAAACATAAAAACAAATTCTTTCTGATTGCAATGGCTGGGAACACATAAGTGAAGTTATACACGCACTACAGACCTGAATCTGAAAAGGGAGGTCCTTGTATGGATTACGCCTTAGATCAGACTCATGAAATGCAGCTCTGTAAATTACCTCCGTCTCCACAGAAAAAGCCTTTTAACTCCTCACTCTGACAGTGGCTTTGGAAGATTCTCTGAAAAACATGGCGTTGCAGGACAATGTTGAGTGTTATCAAATGATTCTTGCACAGATCATTACTTATGGATAGATGACTCTGCATATGGCTCCTACAGTAGGTGCCAGTAGGCAAAAGTGGTGTTCCTTGGCCATTTCCTCAGGCACCGGCCAGCCCTTGAGGACTGAAGGAAATGAATGAATAGAAAGATTTAAACTTGGTGTTTTTATTTTATTGCAAGAACCTCATCTTTTGAAGTGACACATCTATGAGAGGTTCTCATACCAGCATCATTTGACTCAAACAGAAAAAAATTCTAGCATTTCAATAAAATGTAGGCTTGAGTACCCCCCAAAATTGATCTTACTCAATGTTGTACCGGTACGTCATTAAACCAATTTGGATGAGCAATGAAATTGACATAATTTTGGTTATAAAAGTTGATTATTTTTTCTATTGTTTCATGACTTGAAAACAAAAATGTTGATGAGACTTGCTGAACGTTTCTTTTCAGGAGTGGTCTTGAGTGGGCGTGTTCCGTGGCTCGAATGCTTGAAATGTTGTTCAACACCGACCAGTGGAAGCCAGCCATTCAGGATTACATTTCTCATTGTGTACAGAATCTGAAACATGTGAGTGCCACCTGTTACGTCACCTTGTCAGGTGGCCCCATCACTTGCTCTTGTCACATACCTTGTCACATACCTCGTCACACACCTTGTCACACACCTTGTCACATCAGTAATATTCAGACAAGCTTAATGTGCAATCTTCAGCTGTGTTGGCTGTTTGCCTCAATAATTATGAGTAAGTGACATAATTGCAAAGCATCTCCCGATCCCTCAATAATATTCCAAAGTACCACCAACTTCTACATAAAGCTCTAACATCTTCTTTTGTTTAAAAACTACTACAAACACATTTGATTTGCAAATGACTAGACATTTTTTTTGTAGGCCTGGTGATTGTAATATTCCTAGGTATTTTCCTGGTGACTAGTGCGTGCGTATTGAATCCTTTCACAGGTCTTTTTTTGTTTAAAAGTCTTACATTGCTTGTTAGGTTGTCTCCAAGAACTGCAGGTGTCAGATACTTTTTGAAACAAACATTTGACATATATTAAGAATTTCAAACTTTGTCCATCCACTTTAATAGTTGCCTCATATATATCTGTTTTCAGAATGGTGATGTCTCCTCCATATTTCCTATGTTTGTTATAGCAGGATTTCCAGAGGTATGGAAATGGTTTATGTCAATTTTAACTTGTGTTGTTTTCACCCTATATTTTGTTGTTGTGTGTCTTGTAAGCACAGTGCAGCTCATTTAATGCTGTGTCCTGACATAGTTCCTTATCTGCTTCACTACACAACATTACCTGCATTGTTGCATAAGGTGTCAGCTCTCATGGCTTACCCCGTTTACAGGTGCTCACCACGGGGACGTTGGTCGATTACAATTGCTTTTCTCTGGACAGCCAAAGTGGAGTGGTCCTCAAGCATTTCCCCGATAAATATCAGACGCTCATAGTGGATCTCAAAACAAGAAAGAGGCACACAGTCAGTTTGTATTTTAAAGTGTTCATCTCTAAACTCATGCTGACCTAGTCGTAAACTTGCCAGTGTTAGTTATTATATATATATATATGTTTGTTAGCTCTCCTGGCAACCTTTCTGATTCTCATTAATCCTTCATCTTTATATAAAGTGGGAAAACTCATTTGGTTCGCCAAGCCCCAAGGAACTCTCGGTGGGCACTAGGTTGAAAAAACTTTAGGTGGCCTTAGGTTGAAAAGCGCACGAGTTATACTGTGATGAGCAAGACCTTTTATTTTTTGACAGGTCAAAGATGAACTAGTGACCTGTCACAATGAAGTCACTGATGTCCTGGAAATAGAAAGTGTGGCTAAATTTGTCACATTTGTCATTGAGACCGTCAACAAGATAAGATCAGGTAAAGTGGTCTCATTTTGTTAGTGGTCTCATTTTGTTTGTTTGGTCACAGATTGTGTGTGCCCTTAACTTATTGCCAGCTGTATTGATAAGGTTTTTGTGAAGTATTTTCTTCACATTGAAATTGTTGGTTGATCAGTGCATTGGTATATTTGATTGAGATTAAAAGGATTTCATTTGTTGGTAAATCCATGCAGTTGTATATTTGATTTTTTTCTTTTTGTATCAGGTCTGTTATTGTATAACTTGACTCCTAGTTACTGCGCCAATTCTCTAATGATGTCCTTTTCATCGCATGTATCAAAATCTAAAACTTGAAATTTTTTATTTTAGATTGAGTGGCATAATGTAGTCCTGTCGCTAGGAGGATTTTCAAAATGAAAATGTAAACTTTGAAATTGTTAAAGGGATTCTTTTCTACACCCGCAAACACAAGTGTAATAATTATTTCTGTAACTGATTTAATTGGGCAATTCTGAGCATTGAGAAACATCTTTTATTTACTATTTGTTCATATAAAATGTTTCTTTCTCTGATTATAATGTGCAAAATTAATTTGAAGTAGATCAGAGAAAAGAAATTGATGGATGAGTGAAACTATTTGATTAATGTTGTGGCTTGTTTGTCCGTCAAGATTGACACAGACCATCTAGTCATCCATCTTGACACGGACCATCTAGTCATCCGGTTAGTGGGGGGGAGGGGGGTCACGGTTAGAGCGTAGGTGGCTATGTAACACTTGGCTTTAGTCGTTTCAGTTTCTTCACAAGTTTTCTACTGTAATAATGTTTCCTTTAGGGGGAGAAGTTTGTGCAGAGCTGTCTGTGGAGACATTGTGGATCCTGTCACTGGCGCTCAAGGTGCTGAATCGCTGCTTCAAGAGTGACAAGCTGGCGGCTGTGGGAAACAAGATCTTTACCGGGGGATTCATTCAGTCGCTTGTCTACCTGGCATGTAACGGTACAGGCCTCAACCAGAACTGGCTTCTTAAAGACCTGGAGGTATGTTCACCTGATGCGTGTTTCGGTCTGAACCTTACAAAAAAAAACAACAAACAAGTCATAATGAAATTAAAATTTTCTTTAGTAATGCGGAGACAAAGTATCAAGTGATGGCACATTTGAGAAAATTAATATAATATATTTGAAAAAGACGAGCTTTGTAATAATAATTATATAATATATTTGAAAAAGACTAGCTTTTTAATAATTATTATATAATATATTAGAAAAAGATTCGCTTTTTAATAATAATTATATAATATATTCGAAAAAGATAAGCTTTGTAATAATAATTATATAATATATTTGAAAAAGATGAGCTTTTTAATAATAATTATATAATATATTTGAAAAAGATTAGCTTTTTAATGCTTTGGAGTTCACTTGGCTTCAAGGTTTCAGTCATCCAGTGAAGGAAATAATTTTAAATTGTTTATTCCTACATTTTAGGTTCTCTCTCTTATCTGCTACACACACGATGGATCTTCTCTCAAGAAAATCAAAATCAACAACTTAAAGGAGAAAAAGAAACAGAAGAACTCGCTGGAAGATGTGGAGCTGGACAGTGACAGCAATGATGACATCGGTCCGGCAGACCTCACCAATGTTGGCGACGGCGAGGACTCTGATTCTGACGACACTCTGTCTGAGAGCACCGACCTCAATGACACGGACAACTCCGACTGGCCGGTCAAGCCCATGAGCTCGGAAGATGAGCTGGTCGAAGCTGAGGAGAAAGCCGAGGCCTGCGGGTCGGAGACGGGTTGGGGCTCTTTGCAGATAGAGCAGAGCACCAAAGACCTTTTAGAAGTGAGGACATTACATCATAGCTCTAATCTTAACTCATGCCCATGACCCATTTCCAACACTTGACCCACTTAAATGTTTTCTTTAAACTGTGTCGTTGCAGGCCATTCACTCGGAGCTTGATATCCCGTACCCTGTTCTACGAGCCGTGTGCTCTATGAATGAAGGAAAAGCTGAGGCCATTGTTAAGTCCATCTTAGAAAAGTAGGTCATGTAACTACAGTGTCTTTATGTCCAACAGTCAGTGTCTTTATGTCCAACAGTCAGTCAGTGTCTTCATGTCCAACAGTGAGTGTCTTTATGTCCAACAGTCAGTCAGTGTCTTCAAGTCCAACAGTGAGTGTCTTTATGACCACATCACTCAACTTCCCTTCTCCCAAAACTGCTTGTGGTAGTTATTAGACTATGATATGTTAATGGAAAATAAAACCAGGCTCCTAAGCTTGATGCAGGGGTGGCCAACATATGTATATATGTATCTCAAATTAATTTAGTTCTCCTTTAACTTAGCGATTCTTTCAACTATTTTCATTCTTGGCATAAGCGCATGTATCGGCACATCTCAAACGCGCCATTTCGGTGTACCCGCCCTTCTTTTAAAACTGTTTAAAAATATATCGAAATAATTAATCTCAAAACTTAAATAAATATTATAAACAAAACTATTTAGTACCTACCAAAATTAAACGATTTATATAAACACAGCTAGGTAAAGGGAACCTAATTTTCCACAAGCATTTCTTCAGTTCTCCGTCTAAGTGTAGAATGATGCCAAACTATATTCAGGTATACTCCATGGTGCATGCATGCATTTTTGAATTGAAGTAAAGATCAACCCAAATTCAGCGGTTGCTCTAGATGTCTGCTCTCCAGCCCATTTCTTCTATCAAATTAACAAAAGATGGGCAGACAACCTTTTTCTATTTATTTTTTTGTTGCAATAAAGCACTGTATGTAAATAATATCAACATCAGTCATCTACTTTTGGGAGGAGATCTTTTTTAGATATGCAATGTGAAAAGTTATTGTATACATTATACTGTACATTTATTTACGATTTGGGATATGGCATTGTACGATTTTGAGATGGTTTGTAGTATTCCGAAACAAGATTTTGGGAGCACCAGGGTAACCAGGTCTGGTATAACTCTAATCCAGCTGTCATTGTTGTCATATTGCAATTCATAAAGTTTTTTTTCTTCTAGTTTTGGTGATAGCAATCAGGGACTCAAGAGTATTCTCCAGAAACTGTAAGTTTTTAAAAACTAATTTTTTATATATTATATTATATTGTTTGTCCTTCACATTCAAGGATGACCAAGGCTTAGACCAACAGCAGCCTTGACTTGAGCTGTATTTTGTTTTTTTTAAAGTGTGGGAGAGCTGCTCAATTTGTCAGCCTCACTCTCTCGTCCTTGCCTATTTGTTACATTGGCATGACTTAGTCAAGATGGCTGGAAGTAGCTAGGATACAGAAGATGATACAGAAGCAGTGTTTCTTGTGTCCCACTGTGCTGTTTATGCTTGTCACGTCACAGCGGTTGTCGGAATTTTCCTCGTGTTGATTTCAGATTTTGCCTTCTCTTACATGAGTTGCCATCCAAGGTTGTGCTGGTGTTTCAGACCTGTTTACTCTTACGATTTTGGCGTACAATGTACGATTTTTAGATGTCTTTTACGATTGTACGCCAAGACACTCCAAAACTACGATTTTCAGAGACCCGGTGGAAAAATTTTTTCCCCCGATTTAAAAAAATCAATAAATGTTCGGTTTTGGACGTTTTAGCCCTGTCTCTCTAATGAAGATCTGGCAGTGAATATGAACGAGAAAAACGATTGGTTGTATTTTTTTTTTTAAGTTGGGGACCATCCTTATTATATTTCTGAAGCACTCATGGGGAGTGGGGAGGTGGGTGTTGATTGCGGAAATTGCGGCATACGGAGACACGCATGGGTAGGAGATTGGTGGGAGTGTCAAAGGATATAAATAAATAACCGCGACGTATCGTATTGATGGGATCACAGGGAACTAGCTGGCTGTATCAACAGTAATATTTAGACTTGTCGCCCTAGCGACAACTTC
>CAXITT010000291.1:140705-167530 GCA_964033795.1 Lymnaea stagnalis
TCCCATTGTCCCAACAGCCCTGGCATACGAAGTGGGCGCCATAGACGGATGTGCACATTGCGGTATTTTAATGTTACCATCAATGGAATCGGCGAGCCTCTTTGTTTTCGTTACCGTAGTTGAGCATGCACAGTACATTACGATATGGCATCGACACCATGAAAGGCACGCGAAACCGATGATGAAGGAGGAACTTCAACTTAACATCAGATTCAGCAAAAGAAAGTTAATTCGCTGATATCCTATCTTGAATATCAGACAAAATTGACTGAGTTGCGTCCATCAGACGCAAACTGCACAGTCGGACTTTTCATTAGCAATCAATCAGAGATAAAAGGAGTGGTGTTGATTTAATAGATTGTGTGCATGGAGCCGGTCTAAGTATTTCAATTTATATACTCAACACCGCCAAATTTTCGTAATGACAGTTCGGGTGTGTGCGTGGGGGTGGGGGGGTGGTCCTCGGCAGAAAGTATGTGCGTTATTTAAAAAACTCTGAAAGTCCAAAAATAACATTTCTATCTCGAATTGTGTAAACTACCAGCCAATGTGTAGTAGGCATTAGACTCGTGATGTTGTCAAGGGGTATTTTCACAAATCAACTGGCTTGCCTATACTCAATAGTGGAAGAATTACAGTACGGTGTTAAGTCTACCGAATGTTCAACGCTCCCCTTCCATATCCGTCATTGTGAAACCTCGTCCATTTTCAAAAAGTCCCTTAAAACTCATCTGTTTAGGTCCGCCTATGACCTGTGATGCACCCTCCTTGCCCTGCCTCATTTTCTGTTTCGGGTTGATCCTGAAGTATAGGCCAAAACGTGTCAAAGTGTCCTCGTTTTATAGCCATTTTCATTGTTTCTATAGTATAGTAGTTACTATCCTAGTGTCTTATTTTTATTTTACTTAGTTTACATGTTTTTCATAATTGTAAAGCGCGTAGAGCTTTATGGTAAGCGCTATATAAAAATGCCTAAATAAATAAATAAATATTTCGTTGGGCTACGCCAGTGGTTCTAAAATATTTGTTTGCCGGCGCCTGTGCAATATTAGGTTTTCACCAGGCGCCTTGTGTGACATTCTAACAAGTGCACTTGAACATAGCGAATACCAAAATAAAACAAAGGGTGGGATAACAATCAATATAACCCATGTAGGTCACTGACCGCCATCTGTAGCTGCAAACAGTAGATACTCAACTGGGGAACTGGACCGAAAGATGTCACATTGGATTAAAAGTCAAAATAGAATTATGAAATTTAAAAAATATTTCGCAACGCCCCTGTGAGGAAGCCGCAGCAGCCCATTTAGAAAATTTTCACCCCCCATTTAAAAATACAATTTATTGCGCCCTTAATCTTTGTGTAAATGTTTTTTTTTAAAGTTGAATTGACTGTTTAAGTTTCTTTCTATAGACGATTTTCACGCGGTTGCTCTTCGTTATATTCTCATGGCCCTGCCCAAGGGCAGCGAGCACCCAGGGCGATGTAGTCCGATGTAGTCCGATGTAGCATATATTATGTGAACCACTGGGTTGGACGAATCACAGGGGTGAAAACCCGTGTCACAATTTGTGTACCGTAACATAATATGTAATGGACTTTGCTAATTTTGTATTATTGTAATGGAGGGAAAAGAGGGGGGGGGGTCGTAAAAACTTCTGCGTGCAACGGAAAGGGGGGGGGGGTTACATAATAGACTTTATTGCGTTACTGTAGTTTTATTTATTTACTATAGAGATATTGTATTGTACGATTTTGAGACCAGATTGTACGATTTTAGGGGTTTGAGGGTAAACAGGTCTGGTGTTTTAGCTTGTCTAGGCTTTTGCTGGGGATTAAACACCAGTCCACAAGCTTGGGGTTGACTCAGTTTAGACCATTCTGCCTACCCCCAAGTACCTGAGTTAAATAACAACTTGTGCCATCACACTAATGCATATGGCTGTCACAGTAAAGCATTTGGCTGTCACAATAATGCATTTGGCTGCCACACTAATGCATTAGCTGTCACATTAATGCATTTTTCTGTCACAGTAATCCATTTGGCTGTCACAGTAATGCATTTGGCTGTCGCAGTAATGAATTTGGCTGTCACAGTAATGAATTTGGCTGTCACACTAATGCATTGGGCTGTCACACTAATGCATTGGGCTGTCACACTTATGCATTGGGCTGTCACACTAATGATATTGGCTGTCGCTCTAATACATTGGGCTGCTACAATTATGCAATTGGCTGCCACACTAATGCATTAGCTGCCACAATTATGCAATTGGCTGTCACAGTAATCCATTTGGCTGTCACACTAATGCATTTGGCTGCCACAGTAATGCATTTGGCTGCCACAGTAATGCATTCCGCTGCCACACTAATGCATTGGGCTGTCACACTAATGCATTGGGATTTCACAGTTATGCATTTAACTGGCATTGCAATTTTTTTCCTTCTTAATATTGCTTTCCATCAGAACAAAAATAATACAAATTGAATTGTCTATAATATGGGTGTTATAATTACAATTTTTATCTTCTCCTTTTTTCTGTACTAATGGCTCTTTAAAAATATTGCATTACAGCAAGTCCACCCTGAATACCAACCCTGAGACAAAAGCACCTCCATTGAATGAGGACACTGCTATTGACACTGGTATTACTGCACATCCGAGTGTGGGGCAGGTGCACAGGTAACTCCATCTGATGTGTAGAGCAATCATTTTTTAACCATTTTATTTGTCTAGCACAGTTGTTTCTAAACTAAATGCTCAAGAACTCAAATTACTAAGCCCATCTGGTTTGTGACTGAATATTTGTGAAAGGTTCCTTTGATTTCTTTTTGATTGATTTCAATTTTGGGCATTTAGTAATTATGAATGTTATTTGTGAATGTTTTTAAAACGTTTAAATTGTTGTCACTGGAATTTATTATTTTTTTAAAAAAATGAGAACATATAAAAAAAAATGTCTGCTTTTCTTAACTGTAAAATAAAAAAAATCTGACAAGTGTTGTTGAAAATGAAGCTTTAATCTGGTCGATTCAAAGCGTCCTTTGCTGTGTGTTGGATCAGTATCAATGAGTTATAATCTTAACATAATGGTTCAGTGTATCATAAGTGTAAGATACCTGTATTTACCTGCTGTTGAAACCATTCACTGACAGACTTGGTATAACTGAGAAATGTAGTGCTATCTTTGAGAACATATCATTTGGGTCGTCAACCAAAATGGCAGTAAGTCTCAACAAGGAATGTAGTGTCTGTCGTTTCATTTTTATTATTCATGATTCAAATATTTTTTTATACTGCTAACCCCGGCATATGCATTATTGTGGCATAATATAATTGAATGTGTTATCGCTAACTAAAACTAAGGCAGGTGCGAACTTTGTTTGTACACTTTATCTAGAATCGATATCTGTGAAAATCCTAGATTAACTTCTTATTTTATTATTATTGTATCCAGCTTAAAAATGTTCTAATTTTTCTTTTTTTTTTACACAATTCACCATCTTTGTTGCCATGGTAAAAAAAGTAGTACCCCATATAGGAGGGAGGGGGAATGTAGGGGGAAGGGAGACATTGTCATTTAGCTACTTACAGAGATAAATGAAAATAACAAGAATGATGAGTGAGTTTATTTATTAACAAAAATAAAGAAAATTTAAAGTAAAAAAAAAAAATTAGCAAAAAGCTTTCAATTTTAATCAAATATTTTTTTAGCAAACAAACTGAAAACCTCAAAATGTCACTCTACCTTACGCGAACGCTAAATGATCCGAGTGGAAAAATCAGCCATTTACAGTCTAAAACAAACGCAGACACTTAATATTTGAGATTCAAAACTGATCCAGAGTTTTTAAAAAAAAAAAGGCAAATGAATAATAATAGCCTGGGGGGGGGGGTCTGCGATCAGCTTATAAAAAAGGAGATAGTGGGCAGCCTGAAAGGAAAAAAAATCCACTATAGTGGCAGCAAAAAGACTTCATCAGCAAACAATTTAACAGTAAAACCTGGAAGTGAAAAATAAAATTGATACTTGATATGTATAAATATTACTTATTTTCAAGCAATTATCAATTTTATTTTTCATTTCTAATTTATACTGTTAAATTGTTAAAAAAAATATATGGAAAGTAGACATTATTATCATATATAAACATTATTACTTAATTTCAGATAACTTGATCCTTTTTTCATAGATATTTTTTTGGACATACCTTTCGTGTTTTGCACTGGTTGGCAGCTGTGCACATGAGATCTTCATAAAATGTCATTTAATTTCAGAATTCCAGAGACTGCCATCAGTGAAACGGGAGACAATCCTCAAAACTTGTTCAAGCAGCAGGAGACTCTAGCCGGAGAGATAGGGGAGAGGATGAGGGGCAAGAGCTCCATGCTGCTCAAAAAAGAACTGGAGAAACGTGGACGCTCGGCTGGGACACCAGAGTACTTCACCAAGGTAAGGACTGAGCTCTATGTGTTAGGTCGTCAGAATACGTCACCAGGGTAAGGACTGAGTTCTTTGTGATAGGTCAACAGTTTACTTCTTTCAGGTAAATACTGGAGTGCTGTACAGAGCTGAAACTGAATTCCTTTGTTAAGTGCAGTGGACTACACCTCTGAGGATCAGAGAGTTAAATCAAAATATTGAAATGTTTGCTTACCACAAATTGTTTTCCTTGGGAAAAACTCTCTAGAAATGGAACATTGAATGATGTACTGAAACTGTTGAAAATGGGGTAGGGATGGGATCATTACAGGTTCTTGAAGCAGTTTCCTAATTTAGGTCTTCTGTAATTTTATGCTAAACTTGGGCTGAAACAGCTGCCCAAGAGTATACCTCCCTATATTAGGTGTGTGTGTGTTATCGCCACTGATTTTCTTTTGACCAACTCTAATCAATAAACAGGAGTTGAAATCATGCCACATACATAAAAATATTCCTGTCTTCTACCCAATGTGTCGACAGGTATAAAGAAAATCCCCTTTTTCATTTATTACCAGCTGTATCAATGGTTCTCATTTTGTATAGTTGAAGATGCCAGTTTGTATAAAACTTAATACACATTTATTTCTTTTAAATGGATCTGTTCCATAGATCAACATGGCAATGTGTGTGCTGTACGCCAGGCACACTCTCACAGGGCTTCTAGCATTTTGGCCTGACACTGGTCCGGCCATCAACTCGAGTCTTCTGGGGTGCAAAGACGTCAAACAGATTCCGTGTGTCCTTGACCTCCTGTACAAGATTGACACCAGAAACTTCTTCTCGAAGGTCAGTTTCCCTGCCACTGTGAAGGAAGGAACATTTGAATTTTTAGTATTTGTTTACAAGGAAATCATTGTCTCACTAAGCAAAATATTTAGGGGGGGGGGGGGGGGCGGTGTCAAGTTAAACTTATGTAAAATTAACAAAATTTATAATGTCATTTATTCTATTTAATTGTAAAAAATTCCTTATCACAACATTAGTTTCCCTGCCACTGTGAAGGAAGGAACATTTGAATTTTTAGTATTTGTTTACAAGGAAATCATTGTCTCACTAAGCAAAATATTTAGGGGGGGGGGGGCGGGCGGTGTCAAGTTAAACTTATGTAAAATTAACATAATTTATAGTGTCATTATTTCTATTTAATTGTAAACAATTCCTTATCACAACCTTGCATTGGACAGGTTGTGGACAAAGTCATCCACATGTGTGATGCTGGCAGTCTGGTGCCCATTGCCTACACAGCCGCCCAGTTCATGGAGGAGGTGACGCTGGCAGCGGTCACCAGGGAGTCGGCTCACAACTACACAGAGAAGGACAAGAGGAAAAGCCACATTCAGCTCCCCGGGGCCTCGTACCTGACCGTCACTTTTGATGGCAGGTGAGTCCGTTGTAACCTATTGGCCTTACCGGTTGGTCATGCACACAAAATTTAGCAAACTCTCTGTCTTACTGGCTTGTCATACATACATACAGACATACTTAAGCTCTTGGTCTTCTTGGCTTGTCATAGGTACATACTCTTAGCTTTTGAAGCAAGCCTTGTCTTTTCTTAATGGGAAATCCTCCTCAGTGCTAAGTATGAAGACATTCCATTGACTCAAGCTTCAGCTCTTATAAATACATTTTTTTATCTTTGAATGTTCCCATTGTACAGAGAATTTCTTCCTGTTTTTGTTGCTGAAGGCTTTTATTTTTAACAAATTTTAAATATTGTTAGAGAAAGTGTCAGAAAATTTTTTAAATTTGTATCTGATTATAAGTAAATACTTATCAAATATGTAATGCAATCCTCGATCAAATATGTAATGCAATCTTCGATCAAATATGTAATGCAATCCTCGATCAAATATGTAATGCAATCCTCGATCAAATATGTAATGCAATCCTCGATCAAATATATAATGCAATCCTCGATCAAATATGTAATGCAATCCTCGATCAAATATGTAATGCAATCCTCGACCTAACAATCAACAAGACTTAAAATAACTCAAATTGACTTATTTGAATTGACTTCTTTGAATAGACTTCTTTGAATAGACTTACTTAACTTGACTTACTTGACGTGACTTACTTGAATGACTTGACTTACTAGACTTTACTTCCTTGACATGATTACTAAACCTTATTGTTCAGATGTGCCACAGCTGATGATGACTCACTGATCTTCTCTACCAAGAGAGAGATGGACAAAGATGTGCATATATTTTCTGGGTCGTCTAGGGCTCGATGGTCATCATTTCATCTGCCAGGTGAGACATAGATACCGCTGGCGTAAAAACAACTGGCTAATATGTGTACATATTACACCTAGATGACTGTATATCACAAATATTATGTGGGGTAAAAATAACTGGCTAAAATGTGTTCATATATTTTTACACACTTAGACAACTGTATATCACAAATATTAGGTGGGGTAAAGTTTTTTTGTTCTTCTCATCAGGTGATACCCTGTATTACAAGTTTTGCCTTGAAGATTATGACCCTGACCTCAGCAATCTCTGGGGCTACAAGTTCACAGTGACGCCTGGCACAAGGGACAGTTTTGAGACAGGACATGCAATCCTGGAGGCAGTGCTGTCTTCAACAATGGCAAGGTAAGGTAACTGACACCTGGCACAGGCAGTGTTATGAGGGTGACCATGTAGTCCTGGAGGCAAACACAAATCATACGGTATAAACTAAATTTACAATTTTATATAGCTGCAATGTCTTTTTCCTGTTTGTATTTAAAAAATTCCTTCCTTCCACCCACTTCCTTTCTGTTGTTCTGAACTTTGTTTTTTTTTTATCAGGTACTTGCGCTCACTCTTATTCTTTTCTCTCATTTTTAGGTAGGATACATGCATACATATGCTATATAAATTTAATTCATACTCATATATGAATGTTTTTTGTACTGATGAAGGCATTTGCCAACACGATAACATTTGTGGTCTGTATGATCATTATTAAAGCTGAACGTATAGTGTTTTATTTGCACCCATTGCTTGTGTCTAATTAATCTGCAAAGATGACCTTACTATGTGACAGGGTGCTCCCCTTGGGTCAGCTGTGGTCAAGTTTAGTTTTCGTCGCCTGCAAACAGCCTGGTGTTCAGAGACTGAAGGCCATCAGCTTGATGTTGAAGATTGTGGCATTGCAGGGCAAGTCCCTGTGTGGAGAGGTGGGCAGCTCCTCTTTATTTGCAGATGTCATGCTTCTGTATATAACAGCAGAGCTTTGCCATTAAATTAATTCACCTAGCACCTACTTTGGTGAACATTTCATGTTTCATTTGATTTAAGAATTAAATTATTGCAAGGATGCATACAGTAATATGATTTTTTTTTTTTTTTTAAATTTACAAAAACAAACAAACCGGGCAGTTTGTTTGTTTGTTTGTTCTTAAACACAAACTGCCCGGTTTAATTAGTTACTGGTACTTATAATTGAAATTAAAATGTATTGAGAAGAGATTTATGGATCTTATCTATTAAATGACTTCTATTGACCTCAGTCTGTGACAGCCCCAGACATTGATCTGTGCTTGTTGAAGCCACTGTGGGACCTGTACAAGTCTATGACTGTAGATGATAAAGATCCAATTATCCAGCCAGCAGTGGTCAGGGCACTGACTGACCTTTTCTTGCACACAGAAAATTTGGCCTCTGTAAGTGATTGTTCGGTGTAATGTGCCATACCATTTGTATGAGTTGTTCAGTGTTATATGAGAGTTTCTCCGTGTAATGTGCCATACTATTCATACGAGTTGTTCAGTGTTATACGAGAATTGTTCGGTGTTATACGAGAGTTGTTCGGTGTAATTTGCCATACCATTTAAAACCTGGAGCTGTTGCTGGAGCTAGTTAATAATGTTTAAAATTTAATTATTATAAAATATTAAAAAATTGACTCTTTATTTCTATTTAGTTTCAATGGTCAAATATACATAAGAAATTTTTTAACCTGGTAAGAAGTGGTCAGAGGGCTGTAGAAATAACCCGATAGCAGGGGCGTCATGATCAGGTATTTTTCAGTTGGGAGGGGGAGGGGGGCAAAAACCAAAACTTGTTCCGCTTGCTAAGTTGTTTATTACTGGAGGCCCCACAATACATAACTATTTAAATGAAACCTACAAATTCATGGGGGGAGGCAAATGCCCTACCCAAATGACGTCCCTGCCTGATAGAGGTGACCAGAAACAGTACTTTGAGAAACACTGATAGACATTTTCCAACAAACATATATTGTAGTATACATTTTTCAGTCTTTAGCTATTGTTTTTAATCCAATTCCTCTGATCACTTGTAGGAATGGAACATGACTGAGGACTACCTTGTGGCTTTGATGGATGTTAATGACATTGGTATGAGTATCTTACAGGTAAGCCAGGCGGGTGTCAATGCTGGTGGATAAAGTATTTTTTAAGTTAATTTGGGCGGATGGAAATGCTGGTGGTTAAAGTATTTTTTAAGTTAATTTGGGCGGATGGAAATGCTGGTGGTTAAAGTATTTTTTAAGTTAATTTGGGTGGATGTAATTGTAAATGATTACGGTATATTATGGGTTAGACAAGGAAATGTACACGATGTTGACATATTTCAGGGACTGACAAATGTGGCTGCTGTCAGCCTTGAGGTCGGCCACGAGAATGCAGCTCAAGAAATCATCAAGAGATTGCACACATCGACAGCGTCTGACAACAAACTCTTGTCAGTCCTCAAGGCCTGGGCGACTCAATGATGTCTACATTAACATGAGATTGTGGGCAACTCAATGATGTCTACATTAATATGAGATTGTGGGCGACCCAGTGATGGGCCAAATGTCTAGATAACTTGCTATTGTATAGTACTTCTTATTGATGTATAACATAAGATTATTTGTATTGCACTTGCAATTAATCAAGTCCACACATGAAAGCTGTAAGTACCTAGTGGTTTGTTTCATGATGTTGAAACTGTACTTATATCTGCTACGTCACAGAGATCTCACTTGAAAAACTTGACCACAGAGACTTGATCTGATAAGCATGTTCAGGAATCAACAGCTGAATAACTCAAGTTACTGTGCCCCGTCGGTCATATATTCATGTCATGTTATTTTAATCATTTTAAAAAAATGTATACTTATTTCTCCGTGTTATTATTCAGCAAACTATTTATTGCTACAATGTATGGTACTGCCTGGACCCTTGTCATGATGCACAAAGATGCTTTGACATGTTTAAAAAAAAATGAACAGATGTAGAAATCCATGTCCAACAGGAGATAACTTGTCAACTGTATTGTAAACAATTCTATTGATGAAACTCTCAGGCTGTGGGGTAGGGTTGGGGGGGGGGGCCCTCTTGTTTCATGTGTCCTGGCATAATTCATGTGCAACATATCTTTCTAAACTTTGACATTTCATAACACACAACTGATTGTAATTTATTTCTGTTTCTGTTATTTCTGATGACGTTACTAATCAATATATAAATTTTAAAACTGTTCTCATTTGGACATTCCATTGACTAGAGCTGTGGTTCTCAAAGTGTGCGCTTGTCGCCCTGGGGGAGCTGCAGTTTCCTCACAGGGGGGCTCGAAACATAACATTTTCATTTTTATTTCAATTTTCAACTCAATTTTATAGGATGCGATATCTAGCGGACATTGCGATATCTAGCGGACATTGCGATATCTAGCGGACATTGCGATATCTAGCGGACATTGCGATATCTAGCGGACATTGCGATATCTAGCGGACATTGCGCCAACCACTCACATATTTATTAATAAATATTTGCAGAAGGTTGTGTAAAAATGGTTTCAAAATGGCGTCCATAATCTTAAATATGTGCTTTATTTATTTTTGCCTACCCGTAAATTTTTAATTGAAAAAAAACAAACATTTGCAGTACACTTGTAAGCATTTGACCTTGGAGAAGCATGGGTTTAGCAAGGACTCATAAAAAGTTTTAAACCCACTGAACTAAAGAGTCTGTGCCAGTGATTGCAAACCTTCTAAGGAGGACTCATAAAAAGTTTTAAACCCACTGAACTAAAGAGTCTGTGCCAGTGATTGCAAACCTTCTAAGGACATAGTGTCCAAACTGCAACCCAAAAACTCACTCACTTGTGCCAAACTGCAACTAAACCTGTAGACTGAGATTCTAGTTTATAAAAAAACCAACAACCTCTCTCTCCGTGTGCCCTCAAAGAGGGCCCAGCACGCCTACTGTGCTACGGCATAGGTTCATCACCACTGGCTTATGCCAGTCAGATTATAATGTCAATAATAAATTTATTTATTATATTATCATTGTTGTTCATAAAATATTTATGTGAAGTCAACATAGTATACATTGCTTGTCTATTTATTTGGACCTATTTTGGTAAAAATGAACTACTTTGGTCACAATGAACTTTTTTGGGGGTAAAAAATTAACTACTGGTACTTTTAGTAACAATGACCTACTTTGGTCACAGTGACCTACATTTTAAAAAATGACCTACTTTGTGGACAATGACACACCTTGTTGGTGGTAGCATTAAAAATGGATTACATCTAATTCTAATTGACAAAACTCTTGGATGATCAACCATGAAACTCAGCTCATCACCAAGATTGACTGGTTATTTAAATGGGCCGTATTGTATGTTCTACTGTGTGTATGTGTCAGCCATGATGGGATGCAGTATTTTTTTGTTCACCTGTGAGTGGGTACATATCAGTCATGACCTGATGCTGTATTTTATTAAAATAATGACATACATATGCAAATCATTGTTTTTATTTGTCATTATTTGAATATTTTATTATTGTATATTTGGTTTCATTAATCATTTCTTAATTAAATTTTTATATTTGTTTTTACAAAAGTGAGTTAGATAATATAAATTTTAAAAATTTTCCACACCCTATCAAACAGCAAAATGTCAAAATTGCCTCATTGTGAGAGTGTATATTGATTTTACCCCTTTTGTTATGATTATTTGGAATCACTCAACTCAATCCCAATGTATTTGCTATGGTTGGAAAGATGGTTATTTCCGGATTCATATCAATATAGCTTTTGGTCATTAAGGAAACTACGAAAGCAACCAAATCTTTCAATTGCCCGTAATTTCTAGCAAAATTTGGTATTTGCCTGTCCTGTTTCGTGTATCAGGAGGTCTGGACCTGAATTTTGAATCAAATAAGCATTTTGATTGGTTCCTGTGTCTGAGCTCTGTTTGTATAACTACTTCCGGTGTAAATATCGCATATTTCCTTGAATAACTTTCCTTGATGCATTTTATCAGGCTACATATTACAGCGTCATGAAGAAACATTACTGTCCCTAAACAGAGGGCTGTAGCATCTATGACTCATTGGTAACAGTAAATCGCAAAAACTCTCAAAACACCAACACATTTAACAACTGTCGAGAAAAAGAACAGTAACTTTATAGGAAAATTTGAAAGTTCTTAAAAAAGACAATATCAACGGTTAATTCCCTTACCACGCCACAAAAAAAAAAAAAAAAAAATTTAAAAAAGAAAAAAAAATTAAACCGGAAAAAAAAACAGAAAGAAAAAAAAAAAAAAATAAAACACCAAAACATTTAACAAAAGTCGAGAAAAAGAACAGTAACTTTAAAGGAAAATTTGAAAGTTCTTAAAAAAGACAATATCAACGGTTAATTCCCTTACCACGCCACAAAAAAAAAAAAAATTTAAAAAAGATAGTAAAATTAAACCGGAAATCAAAAGCTGAAGTGAACAAAAATAAATTTAACTACAACCCGCCAAGAATTATGAGAAATTTGGTCATTCAGTTCAGAATGTTATGTTAGTCATTAATGACCTGGCGCCAATATAAAGGGGCCCTTTAATAGTGAATCAAACGATAGAATCCCACGTGCTTCACAGAGAGACAAGGGCGGCGAAGTCGTCTTACTAGTGCGTTTATGGGCACTGCTTTTCTTGGGAACGGCTGTCTTTAGCCTACTATTCAAGTAACGTTATGAAAAGCGTAAGCATCGAGTCTAATGGGACCCGGGTGCGAATGGCAGTGATGCGTGTCCGGGTCCATTTTAAATAAATGCTATTCGGATGTCATTTGTGGTGGTTTATTTTAGTTAAACTGAAGAATTAAATTTACAAAAGTATAGTCCATTCAATTATCTTTCATTTGATACCTCATTTTGTCTTACAAACCCAACAATAATATTTTAAATAGTTTTTTTAAACCCCCAACCTCTCACTTCTGGTACCCGGGTGCGAATGGTCGCAGCCATGGGTAAACGTGGCCGCCCACTGACTTTTAAATCAAATTAAATGTCCAAAATCTTCCAATATGCATTCACAAGATGTGCAGCATGATGCCTCTAAAAGCGCGAGTCTCCTAGGAGTGTGAGGCCCTTAGCCAGCGGGTCCATGCCTTAAGAAGGCACTGTAGAGAGGCCTAGAGGCGTGAGGCCCCTAGAAGTGAGAGGCCCTGAGCCATTAAGACGGCACTATAGAGGTGGCCTAGAGGAGTGAGGCCCCTAGAAGTGAGAGGCCCTGAGCCATTAAGACGACACTATAGAGGTGGCCTAGAGGCATGAGGCCCCTAGAAGTGAGAGGCCCTGAGCCATTAAGACGGCACTATAGAGGTGGCCTAGAGGCATGAGGCCCCTAGAAGTGAGAGGCCCTGAGCCATTAAGACGGCACTATAGACGTGGCCTAGAGGCGTGAGGCCCCTAGAAGTGAGAGGCCCTGAGCCATTAAAACGACACTATAGAGGTGGCCTAGAGGCTTGAGGCACCTTGAAGTGAGAGGCCCCGAGCCATTAAGACGACACTATAGAGGTGGCCTAGAGGCTTGAGGCACCTTGAAGTGAGAGGCCCTGAGCCATTAAGACGGCACTATAGAGGTGGCCTAGAGGCGTGAGGCCCCTAGAAGTGAGAGGCCCTGAGCCATTAAAACGGCACTGTAGAGGTGGCCTAGAGATGTGGGGCCCCTAGAAGTGAGAGGCCCTGAGCCATTAAGACGGCACTATAGAGGTGGCCTAGAGGCGTGAGGCCCCTAGAAGTGAGAGGCCCTGAGCCATTAAGACGGCACTATAGAGGTGGCCTAGAGGCGTGAGGCCCCTAGAAGTGAGAGGCCCTGAGCCATTAAGACGGCACTATAGAGGTGGCCTAGAGGCGTGAGGCCCCTAGAAGTGAGAGGCCCTGAGCCATTAAGACGGCACTATAGAGGTGGCCTAGAGGCGTGAGGCCCCTAGAAGTGAGAGGCCCTGAGCCATTAAGACGGCACTATAGAGGTGGCCTAGAGGCGTGAGGCCCCTAGAAGTGAGAGGCCCTGAGCCATTAAGACGGCACTATAGAGGTGGCCTAGAGGCGTGAGGCCCCTAGAAGTGAGAGGCCCTGAGCCATTAAGACGGCACTATAGAGGTGGCCTAGAGGCGTGAGGCCCCTAGAAGTGAGAGGCCCTGAGCCATTAAGACGGCACTATAGAGGTGGCCTAGAGGCGTGAGGCCCCTAGAAGTGAGAGGCCCTGAGCCATTAAGACGGCACTATAGAGGTGGCCTAGAGGCGTGAGGCCCCTAGAAGTGAGAGGCCCTGAGCCATTAAGACGGCACTATAGAGGTGGCCTAGAGGCGTGAGGCCCCTAGAAGTGAGAGGCCCTGAGCCATTAAGACGGCACTATAGAGGTGGCATAGAGGGGTGGGGCACCTAGAAGTGAGAGGCCCTGAGCCATTAAAACGACACTGTAGAGGTGGCCTAGAGATGTGGGGCCCCTAGAAGTGAGAGGCCCTGAGCCATTAAAACGACACTGTAGAGGTGGCCTAGAGATGTGGGGCCCCTAGAAGTGAGAGGCCCTGAGCCATTGAAACGGCACTATAGAGGTGGCCTAGAGGCGTGAGGCCCCTAGAAGTGAGAGGCCCTGAGCCATTAAGACGGCACTATAGATGTGGCATAGAGGCGTGAGGCCCCTAGAAGTGCCAGCGCGCTCATGCCTTAGGGCGGGACAGAGATAAACCGTGACGCAGGATGAGCTCAAGAGTGAAACTAACATGGTGCCGGCTTGTAAGGATAGATAGGATAATTAGGGTAATTAAATTGTTGGAATCCCCAACGTGAAACAGGGATTGACCGTGAATGCAGGGAGATTTATTTAATCACTAAAAAAAACAAAGACGAAGGCACTTAAATTGGGTGGCAGCTTTGTTCCACTTTATAATACTTGAGAGTATTTAGCTTTATTTCCTGTGTTTACTGGTATCTCGCACTGATTGTAGTTTTTTTTACTAGCGGCAAAAATAAAAAATAAACAAGTCCTGCCACCGTAGTCCCAGTAGAGTATACCAGTGTCCTAACATATACCTTAGGTGTTCATTAATGACCTTTTATACACCAGTGTCCTAAAATATACTTTATGTTCATTAATGACCTTTTATACTCCAGTGTCCTAAAATATACCTAGGTGTTCATTAATGACCTTTTATACTCCAGTGTCCTAAAATATACTTTGTGTTCATTAATGACCTTTTATACTCCAGTGTCCTAAAATATACCTAGGTGTTCGTTAATGACCCTTTATATTAGTAAATGTTGGATTACTTTCTGGATTAAGAAAGCGGTCAGCACATTCAATTACATCGAGTGCTTAAAAAAACCAACAAAACTTTCTATGTTAGTACGCTTTTCACTGACTCGGGATTGAGTGCATGTTTCTATGGGGACATAACAACCAGCATGTAATGAGCTCATACCAGCTTACATTGAACTCAAACTAGCTTACATTTAAGCCACACCAGCTTAGAATAACCCACACAGCTAACATTGAACACACACTAGCATACATTATTAAACTCATATATAATATCCGGTGATATTGTAGAATGTTCACCATTACACACTACACACTACATACGACACACTGCACACGACACACTACATACTACACTCATACATGTTTAAACAAACACGGATACAAACAAATCTCATGAAAGGTTTCTTTATAATTGAAGAGTTCCCGATCATGAACACTACAGCTGGTTACTCGGCTTAAGCCCCGGGTTCCGGTTTGGTGAAATGGGGCATGGTGGGCCAAGTGGTTAGCCCACTTCCATCAGACACAACATCGCCCTCGGCATGTACAACAGACACTCAAGTATCAGTGACAGATGATATATTTACAAACGGATGCTGTGACTATCTATCGTAGCATGCTCAAAGTTTCTGAAAGGGCGCCCGCAATGCTTCTCATTGGTAACTGTTAGACCACCGTAACCAGCATCCCAGTTTAGGGTATGGTTGGAGGCTTTTGAATCAGCATCATCCGAACTTTAGGATATGATTGGAGGCTTTTGAATCAGCATCATCCAAACTTTTGGATATGATTGGAGGCTTTTGAATCAACATCATCCCAACTTTTGGATATGATTGGAGGCTTTTGAATCAGCATCATCCCAACTTTTGGATATGGTTGGAGGCTTTTGAATCAGCATCATCCCAACTTTTGGATATGATTGGAGGCTTTTGAATCAGCATCATCCCAACTTTTGGATATGATTGGAGGCTTTTGAATCAGCATCATCCCAACTTTTGGATATGATTGGAGGCTTTTGAATCAACATCATCCCAACTTTAGGATATGATTGGAGGCTTTTGAATCAGCATCATCCCAACTTTAGGATATGATTGGAGGCTTTTGAATCAGCATCATCCCACTTTAGGATATGATTGGGTCATTGGTGAATTTTGTAGCACCACTATTTCCCGCTAGGATTTCGTGGTCTCATTGATTAAATGATGTTTTCTTCATTCCGTTAATTTTGAAATATCCATTTTTTTCCCTCCCTCAGTAAAACCTCGATGCCGTTCAGTGTAAGTGCCCACGTGACTTTACATTATAAAAGAAAACAACGACACGCCCTTTGTTGACATGACACTTGAGTCGCACAATGGAGTCAACAATGAGAGCTATTCAGCAGCGTGGTTTTATTTCGTTGAGTTAAACCATTTTATAGTTACAGCTAAACTCGTGTTGGACTCTTTATTTTTGTTCTTTGTCGTTTTTTTCGACAGCTTTGAAAAAGAGTTTGACCATTATCCAGATGGCTTCAGGATTCGGGGCTCGTGGGACCTGCAAAAAAAAAAAAAAAAAAAGGGGGGGGGGATAAAAAGGTTGTACTTAACGTTATAAAGAAACTTATCAATGGGCACTTAGCTGTACTAGTGGGCAAATGTGGGGATGTCAGGCATGGCTGACAACGATTGGGGGTGTGGAGTGTGTGTGTATGTGTCTTGGGTGTGTTGGGGAAGGTTTTTGTGGATGTATGTGTGTGTGTGTGTGTGTGTGTGTGTGGAGGGCTATTTGTCTTGATGTGTGGGCTGTGTATTTGTGGATTGTTGTGTGGCTTTCAGAGCCGCCGTGTGGCGTTTTTTAGGCTATTTGCCACTTCAATGTTATTTAAAGTCATTTCGGGTGAATTTGTTCCACATCAGTTTCGGCCCCCTTTAAACATCCGAGGTTCCCTCTGCAGTCGAAGGTGTTGATTGAAGGGCCCACACGATGTTTCTGGTTGCAGGGCCCGCACGATGGTTCTGGTTGCAGAGCCCACACGATGTTTCTGGTTGCAGGGCCCACACGATGTTTCTGGTTGCAGGGCCCACACGATGTTTCTGGTTGCAGGGCCCACACGATGTTTCTGGTTGCAGGTCCCACACGATGGTTCTGGTTGCAGGGCCCACACGATGGTTCTGGTTGCAGGGCCCACACGATGGTTCTGGTTGCAGGGCCCACAAGATGGTTTTGGTTGCAGGGCCCACACGATGTTTCTGGTTGCAGGTCCCACACGATGGTTCTGGTTGCAGGGCCCACACGATGGTTCTGGTTGCAGGGCCCACACGATGGTTCTGGTTGCAGGGCCCACACGATGGTTTTGGTTGCAGGGCCCACACGATGGTTCTGGTTGCAGGTCCCACACGATGGTTCTGGTTGCAGGGCCCACACGATGGTTCTGGTTGCAGGGCCCACACGATGGTTCTGGTTGCAGGGCCCACACGATGGTTCTGGTTGCAGGGCCCACACGATGGTTCTGGTTGCAGGGCCCACACGATGGCTCTGGTTGCAGGGCCCACACGATGGCTCTGGTTGCAGGGCCCACGCGAAGGCTCTAGTGGGTATCTGAGTACATGTCTTTTTGCTTGGGACATATTTGTGCGTCTTCATAAATTACTCTAAGCGAAGGAATCATAATTCTTAGCTGAAGTCTTAGAGCGTGAGTAGATTAGAAAGTTTCAAAGGTAATACAACGTAACGAGTCTGACTTGCGTACCCCATAGACTTGCTTACCTCACAGACTTGGTTACCTCACAGACTTGCTTACCTCACATACTTGCTTACCTCACAGACTTGCTTACCTCACAGACTTGCTTACCTCATAGTTCTGCCCAATGTAGACACCGCAGTAACCCCCAACAATGAAGGCCACCTAAAGGTCAAATAAACTATACTTAAGGGATGCTCATATAAATAACTAGTGCTGTCTTCAAATCAAGTGTTTACAACCACCACCGCCAAGAAGCAGAGGCAATAGACTAGACATACATTTGGCGACCTTTAACAGGTCTTGATCTAATCGGAACCACATAATGTGTTGACCCACGACCCTGTGTGAACTGCATGGGATTAAACTGTTTATGTACGCCCGCAGGTCTCAACTACTTTGCGACCAAGTGTAGATAAACCCCCTCCCAACCCTCGACTAATTCCCTTACCACGCCACCCCCACCCCCCACCCCCCACCCCCCAAAAAAAAATAATTAAAATTAAACACCTCAGGGATACGCCCGCAGGTCGCAACTACTTTGCGACCAAGTGTAGATAAACCCCCTCCCAACCCTCGACTAATTCCCTTACCACGCCACCCCCACCCCCCACCCCCCACCCCCCAAAAAAAAATAATTAAAATTAAACACCTCAGGGGCGTAGTTGTAAAATCAGACAACCATAAAAAATAAAAAAAACTTGTACCCTATCGGTCAATGATTTATCCTGATGCTTCAAAAGTTCGTATCGACTTTTATCCGACTGGCGCTGTTTCGCAATTTTCATGTCAATGAAATCTTTCAAGTATGTCATTTCCGCTATTTCTTAGATCTTTGAAATACTTTATTGGCCAAATGGGCGACCGATGAATGACACACAAACTTTTATGGCGCTGTACTGCTGCACGGGTACAAGTAGAAATTAGGCTCTTATGGCGCTGTACTGCACGGGTACAAGTAGAAGTTTGGCTCTTATGGCGCTGTACTGCACGGGTACAATTGAATTTGGCTCTTATGGCGCTGTACTGCACGGGTACAAGTAGAAATTTGGCTCTTATGGCGCTGTACTGCTGCACGGGTACAAGTAGAAATTTGGCTCTTATGGCGCTGTACTGCACGGGTACAAGTAGAAATTTGGCTCTTATGGCGCTGTACTGCACGGGTACAAGTAGAAATTTGGCTCTTATGGCGCTGTACTGCACGGGTACAAGTAGAAATTTGGCTCTTATGGCGCTGTACTGCACGGGTACAAGTAGAAATTTGGCTCTTATGGCGCTGTACTGCACGGGTACAAGTAGAAATTTGGCTCTTATGGCGCTGTACTGCACGGGTACAAGTAGAAATTTGGCTCTTATGGCGCTGTACTGCACGGGTACAAGTAGAAATTTGGCTCTTATGGCGCTGTACTGCACGGGTACAAGTAGAAATTTGGCTCTTATGGCGCTGTACTGCACGGGTACAAGTAGAAATTTGGCTCTTATGGCGCTGTACTGCACGGGTACAAGTAGAAATTTGGCTCTTATGGCGCTGTACTGCACGGGTACAAGTAGAAATTTGGCTCTTATGGCGCTGTACTGCACGGGTACAAGTAGAAATTTGGCTCTTATGGCGCTGTACTGCACGGGTACAAGTAGAAATTTGGCTCTTATGGCGCTGTACTGCACGGGTACAAGTAGAAATTTGGCTCTTATGGCGCTGTACTGCANAGCTGTAGCAGCGGGAGCAGGTGTAGTAGCGGGAGCAGGTTTCATTACTTTAGATTTATGGTATCTGGAAAAGATTTTTTTTTTTTTTTTAACATTTAACCTGGAAATCTTTTCATCTCGCCATTATTACGTGGGTTATATTTTATTAGATGTGGATCATAAGGTTTTATTTAGCGGTATCTTCTGAAGCAGATTTTATTTGCCCGTGAGAGATAGCAGGTAAATACAAATTTTAGTATAGAGATTTAGGTAAATACAAATCTTAGTATAGAGATTTAGGTAAATACAAATCTTAGTATAGAGATTTCGGTAAATACAAATCTTAGTATAGACATTTAGGTAAATACAAATCTTAGTATAGACATTTAGGTAAATACAAATCTTAGTATAAACATTTAGGTAAATACAAATCTTAGTATAGAGATTTAGGTAAATACAAATCTTAGTATAGAGATTTAAGTAGATACAAATCTTAGTATAGAGATTTAGGTAAATACACATCTTGGTTTTAGAGATGACCAAACGACGAAGTTGACTTACAACACAGACAGTTGTGAAGAGATGATGCTTTACAATAAATATCCAGGTTTTCGAAGGAAGTGGGAAACGTTGTTGTAGTGGAAAAAAAAGGGGGGGGGGGTGGTGGTGCTGGTTGTAACAAGTTATGTAGAAAATTTAAACGTTAAATAATAGGCCTACGGGTTAATGACTTAAGAATGACTTTAAATAAAACGTCTCTATATAGACACACAATTATTGTAGGCTAAAGTTGACAGGGGCATACGACAAACACAAATGGCATTTTTCAATTAGGTAATTTAAAAAAAAAAAAAAAAAATAAGGAAAAAAAAAAAACACAATTATTGTAGGCTAAAGTTGACAGGGGCAAAAGACAAACACAAATGGCATTTTTAAATTAGGAAATTTAAAAAAAAAAAAAAAAACAAGGACAAAAAAAAAACTCAACAGACTGACAGCTAATGAGTCACGGAATTGATCAGCACTTCCCGCCAAAACAAGCAGGACACCAGGCAGACAGCACTAGGGTGACCTGAAGCCGATGACTTGGTCACAGATCGGTCAAGGCTCTAGCCGATCGATACTTTGTATTTTGGTGTGGAAAATGGGGACGAAGTTGAGGCTCTAAAAGGGTTCCTGGTCTCAGTGACTTCGTTTTATTTTGTTCAGTCCATATGTGTGGAATTAGGGTGTGATTATAACACCTGCCTTGACAGTGTTAGTCTGTTAACTCAGGAATAAATAAGGGGGGCCCCTTCACCTGTCTTGACAATGTTAGTCTGTAAACTCAGGACTAAGTAAGTGGGCCCCCTCACCTGCCTTGACAGTGTTAGTCTGCTAACTCGGGAATAAGTAAGGGGGCCCCTACACCTGTCTTGACAGTATTAGTCTCCTAGTCAAGGAGTCATCTAGAGGCATCTGGACATATGTCCACCACCTTCAGGAAATCACGAAGACATAAAATGAAATCAAAAGATGAACATTAAAAAAAAAATTGTAGTGTTTAGATCAAATGAAATGTTTAACAAATCAAATATCCATTAATAAAACGTATTGCATGACCCCCAGTCCATCTGTAAACCGAAACAATATTATATAATACGATCCTCCAGTCCATCTGTAAACTGAAACAATTTTATATAATACGATCCTCCAGTCCATCTGTAAACTGAAACAATTTTATATAATACGATCCTCCAGTCCATCTGTAAACTGAAACAATTTTATATAATACGATCCTCCAGTCCATCTGTAAACTGAAACAATTTTTTATAATACGATCCTCCAGTCCATCTGTAAAATGAAACAATTTTATATAATACGGCCCCCAGTCCATCTGTAAACTGAAACAATTTTATATAATACGGCCCCAGTCCATCTGTAAACTGAAACAATTTTATATAATACGGCCCCCAGTCCATCTGTAAACCGAAACAATATTATATAATACGATCCTCCAGTCCATCTGTAAACTGAAACAATTTTATATTATACGGCCCCCAGTCCATCTGTAAACGGAAACGATATTATATAATACGCCACCCAGTCCCCACAGTATCATATAAATAATATGACCCCATGCAAAAAAAACTTAAACATTTAATCTAATCTTGCAATACTTTTTTTTTTTTTTTTTGTAATGTCACTTCTATAATGCTGACAGTTTTATATTACAAATAGAGGTAGGACTTTGAAATAAAATATTGCAATAATAAATCTACACATATATTTGAAAAAAGGAAAAAAATCATTACCTAATTTAAAAGAAGTTTACGAGTTCAAAAGTTGAAATCTTGTAAACTGAAAATGATTTTAAAAAATAATATAAATATTATCTTCCGTTCAATAATATTGCGCAAACATGAAATATTTTGAGAATTTCCTGTATTGCACGACAAAATGCGGAAATTAAAAAAAAATTAAAATAATAAAATAAAATAAATAACTGTCTCAAATTCAAAAACGTTTTAGAAAATTAAATAATATTTGGAGAAAAAGAAAAAAAAAAAAAGGTTAATTACACCTCTTTGTTGATTCACTTTTCTGTTTTGAAATGGACTTTTTAGTTTAATGTTGTTCTATGTTTTTAAATAAAAATACACTCCACGTGTATTACAAACATTAACTATTTTCTCACAGCTCGAACACACACACAAAAAAAAGAAGACATACAATAGATTTTTAAAAATTAATAATAATAAAAATAAATACTTGTATAAAAATTATGCATATATTCTTTAATATCATAAAAATAAAAACTGAATCATTTGAAACACCAAATCCACCATGAATTTCCAGCAAATTCCTAGTTTCCACCCAACTCGCATTGACATAAATAACTAAGCGTTGTAACAACAGGACTAATGTTGTTAGAAATAAACCGTGCCAGTTATTGATTGGCTGATGAATCTATCTCTAAAACATTGTGTATGGAAATCCCTAGAAATTCTCCTGTTTTTTGCCATGACATCATAAATCATTGATGCGTCGTGTGTAAATAGAGTTAGAAATCCCCAATATTTCCCCCGATGTGCGCGTTCAATTTTATTCAAGGCCAAGAAAATTCCAGGCAGTTTAGTTGCGGACCAAATGTTTCAGTTTTGATGATTTTAGGGGGGTGAAAAAATTATGGAGCTTTGCTAAAAACTTGAGATCCAGGTGACACCAGGATAAAGTGTCGATACGCCTCGGGATGGTCGACATAAATACAACCCATGTGTCACCATCCAACCTAACAACAATCCATTTTTCATTATACGCCAAGCTCAACGAAGCCATATTTATTTTCTGGTTCTCTCACAAGACAGACACACTTAATCATACAACACTGAGTCAATCAAAACCATCTGGAAAGAAGGTTGGTGGGGGGGGGGGGCGGTCGGGCTGCATTTAGACAGATTTGGAACATAGACTTTCATTAATCCTAATCCAGTTGTGTCTTGTTTGTTTGAAGTGAGAATTCGTTCATCCTTATCGTGTGGTAGTGCGATGCTGTTTGTCGTAAGTCATGCGTGGTGAGATGTTGGTAATTATGTAGAATGTTTTGAAATGCATTTAGTTTTGCACTAATCGCTCTTCTGTCTTCTATTTTTTCTTTAAAATTCATTTAATTCATCTAAAATGATCACACACAAAATTAAAAAAAAAAAATATAGAGTATTTCTCCCCATAGGAAGGAACGCATTTTAAAAAAAAAAGAATAAAACTATTCTGTTTTAAAAAAATAAAAAAAAAAAAAAAAAAAAAAAAAAAAAGAACAATTCTTCTCATTATCTTGTCGTCATTGAGACGTTAACAAACACTTTTAATCGGCACGGTCCAAACTCAGTCTTTTCTTAAATAAATTATATGTTACAAATCAACATTGTGTTATATTATGCTGCGATGGTGCTTATAACATTATCATAATTGTACTTTTAATAACGTTCATGTTGAGCTAGTGTTTATTTAATTTATCTTGTTTCTTCTTATTTTTTTTTTTTTCACATCCATTTTAAACAAAATACTAGGAAGCTTCACACTCCGATCAGGAAGTGCTGTACACATACATGCAGACTTTGTTCTGTAAACATACAGGCTGTCTTGGTTCTGTAAACATACATAATGTCTTTGTTCTTTACACATACGGTTGTCATTTTTTTTCTGTGCACATACAGGCTGTCTTTGTTCCGTACCTATACACCGGTTCTTTGTGGAAGCATTCAAGCTTTCATTCGGTTCTGTCGTCAACAATGGAATAGCGGATTGGGCCCACTCAAACTATGTCAGCATTCTCTGACCTAGGAATCTTACTCATCAGGCATGCGCGTCCCGAGTGTTACCTTTTGACCCCAACACACGCGAGATTTGGTGACAATGAACGGGACGGACAAAGGGACAGTACGCACGCCAGCCATGGCTCGGCCACTGAGGGAGAGGGCGGGCTGTTTGGGGGGGGGGGTGGGGACGACTGACATTCAGTAGGCTAGCGTTTTCCCCTCCAATTTCACCTCACAGCTGACCCCAGTTCACGGAGGAGTGAGTACACCTCATCAAATTCTGAGAGGACCTCTTGAAATGTCATCGCTCATAATTTCCATGCCCGGTCACGACCGAGGGAAATTGAACTCCCGTAATTACCCCCAATTAGGGCGCCGTGCATGGGAGATTTAAACACTTTGACAAGTTTGTGAAATAGAGTTTAGAATATTGCAACTTAAATATGCAGCGATCCTGATCTTAACAACAGCTGATGGCGCGTGCCAGCATTCTTAAAACTGCAGACACATCCCGAGAGATGTCTGGTCAAGAATCAGACACATCTCTAGAAATGGCTGATCAAGAACCAGACAAATCCCTAGAACTGTCTGGTCAAGAACCAGACACATTCCTAGAACGGTCTGGTCAAGAATCAGACACATTCCTAGAACTGTCTGGTCAAGAACCAGACACATTCCTAGAACTGTCTGGTCAAGAATCAGACACATTCCTAGAACTGTCTGGTCAAGAATCAGACACATTCCTAGAACTGTCTGGTCAAGAACCAGACACATTTCTAGAACTGTCTGGTCAAGAATCAGACACATCCTAGAAATGTCTGGTCAAGAATCAGACACATCCCTAGAAATGTCTGGTCAAGAATCAGACACATCCCTAGAAATGTCTGGTCAAGAATCAGACACATCCCTAGAAATTTCTGGTCAAGAACCAGACACATCCCCAGAAATGTCTGGTCAAGAACCAGACACATTCCTAGAAATGTCTGGTCAAGATTAAAAGTTGGAAACTTCGTTCCGACCGATTAAAGAAACACAACCATAGGCCTGATGTATAAGTGCCCTCAATGCCAGGATTACCACTGACAGGGGTTACCGCTGACAGGGGTTACCGCTGACGGGATTACCGCTGACGGGGTTACCACTGACGGGGTTACCACTGACAGGGGTTACCGCTGACGGGGTTACCGCTGACGGGATTACCGCTGACGGGATTACCGCTGACGGGGTTACCACTGACGGGATTACCACTGACGGGATTACCTCTGACGGGATTACCTCTGACGGGTTCATGAAGAATTCTGAAAAAGGGAGGGGTGGAAACACGGATACAACACCCCCCACCCCCCCACCCACCCCCAAATTGGCTTCCTGTGAGTGAGCGCATTGACTACACAATTCTGTCCCTGGCGTACAGCTGCATAGAAGGCTCTGCACCGGAATATCTTAAAGAACTGATTTATATACAGGTATCCTTAAAGAACCTGCAGTCTTCAACACAGTCCTTACGAAGAAAAAAGTCTTACGGAGTGCGCTCTTTTGAAGCGATAGCGCCAAAATTATGGAAGAATTTTCCCCAATCTTTGAGGGAAATTGAAAATGAAAAAAAAAAATCATTTAAGAAACCTTAAAGAATTTTAAAAAAAAATTAAATAGATTTAAAAACATCAGAGCGCTGTGAGCATGCTAAAGTAGCATGGATACAAGAGCTATATAAATATTCAATTCAATAGGGCTTGTCATTTAATGGGGGAAATCTATTAATAGAACTGATGTCATCATTACTCATCATCCGGGTACTCAGCGCGGACAAAATGTCCACACTGTTCAGTATTACTATGTTAGCGAAGTGTCCTTGAAATTTGTTTACAACTCTATTTTACGAAATATTTTACATATTTTTTGTTTTTTACTTCTATTTTCTGAAATGCGACTTTATTGCTTGAACGGTAAATGTAACAGTAACTCGAGATACAAGGATCGTCCGAACGATATGCTGAAACACACTATAAGCTGCCATGTTTTAAGCAATATTTGTCCGCTGACCTTCTAAAAATAGTACGCTATGACGTTTTCCGGTCTAAGAAATGACAAAGCCAATTCAAAGACAAATAAAATGTCATGATGATTAAAGACATAAATTGAATAATGCCAGTTATATTCGAAGTGTCAGTGCGACGATGTCCTTCTTTGGCAATGCATTGCCTTCAGTGAATTTTAAGATATAAAAAATATGAATATATATATATATATATATATATATATATATATATAAGCCTATGTTTGTTTAAAAAAAAAAAAAAACACACATAGTGTGAGTGAGAAGATGTCTTTTTTTGGAAATATATTGTTTTGTGTGAATTTTAAGATATAAAAAATATAAATATATATATATATATATATATATATATATATATATATAAGCCTATGCTTGTTTGAAAAAAAAAACAAACTCACATTGATAACAATTGAATAATACTCTACGACCAGAGTAAATGAGCGATATGATTGAATTTCTTATTTCTGCGACAAGGGAGTGTGTCGGTGGTTCCTCTTTGGAAGTGAGCTCAGGACTTTTGTTTAGGGTTTGTCCTATCATGGCGGATATCTATTTATAGAACATCCGGGGCGTACAGTCTGGCCAATCGCATTAAGGTATTAATAAAAAACATCCTGGTATTCCGTTTGGCCAATCTCTCAACAGCTTTTCGGTACCTCTGCGTTAATGTGAGCCGGCGCAGTGGGTCTTAACCATGACGGGAAGGTTTTTACAACTTTATTTTAAGGAAATATTTGACAAACAAATGGTTACTTATATAGATATATATATATCTATACCTATATATATCTATAATCTATATCTATATATCTATATCTATGTATCTATCTATGTATCTATCTATGTATCTATGTATCTATGTATCTATGTATCTATGTATCTATGTATCTATGTATCTATCTATGTATCTATGTATCTATGTATCTATGTATCTATCTATCTATCTATCTATCTATCTATCTATCTATCTATCTATCTATCTATCTATCTATCTATCTATCTATCTATCTATCTATCTATCTATCTAT
>CAXITT010000291.1:167761-182882 GCA_964033795.1 Lymnaea stagnalis
TATATATATATATATCTATATATATATATATATATATATATATATATATATATATATATATATATATATATATATATATATATATATATATATATATATATATGCGGAAGTACAGCAATGTTTTACGAAAAACAATGTCTAAAATTAGTAGTAATACGTAATGCGATGTGGCGTTGTCTGGTCTTAAACCTTTGAACTATAATAAATTTGTTTCGTATTACTAATAAAATATTTGTTGTTGTTACCCATGTCTCTTTATGAACCTTGTACGTTCTGATCCATGTCTCTTTATGATCCGTGTACTCTCTGACTCGAGTCTCTTTATGATCCTTGTACTGTCTGATTCGTGTCTCTTTAAGATCCTTGTACTCTCTGACTCATGTCTCTTTATGATCCTTGTACTCTCTGACTCGTGTCTCTTTAAGATCCTTGTACTCTCTGACTCGTGTCTCTTTATGATCCTTGTACTCTCTGACTCGTCTATTCATGACACTATCATGACAAATAATCATCCGATAATTTACAATCATTTTTGCAAAGTTTGTGTGATTTTAATTGAAATAAAAGATTTTCTGTTAAGACCAACCACACCCACTAAGAGGGGAGGTAACGCCCAATTTAAGAAACAATGGCAATGTTATCAGAGTGTACAGTGGCGATGTTGTCAGAATGGACAGTGGTGATGTTGTCAGAGTACACAGTGGCAATGCTGTCAGAGTGGACAGTGGCGATGTTGTCAGCTTGGACAGTGACCATGCTGTCAGAGTGGACAGTGGCGATGTTGTCAGAGTGGACAGTGAAGAAAATCACCACCGGAAACACGGCAATAGACAGGAAATAAAACACATGGTCAGTGGCAGACGACAAAGCGCGCACTGAAGTGACCATCGGCCCGGGGTCAGAGGAGGCGCACGGGGTCAAAGTGGAAGGTCGTTCAATCAAAAAAACAAAATTTGTGCACTTGAAGCGGAAGAGAGAGGGAGAGAGAGATAGAGAGAGACAGACAAAAGAGAAATAGAGGCGGTAAAGATGTAAAGATCAAGAAAGAATGAATGACAGTCAAACACATATATAGTTGTGACGTCACACAGTATTTACATCCAAAAAGACCTTTGTTTGATTTCGTTGGAGCACCTGTCCAGTCCTTACAGGTCTGCACGATGTTTATTTGTAATACAATTTTAAAAAATAAATAAATAAAAACATAAATAGACTATAGAAATCATTTTAGCAACGCCTCTGTCGTATGCTGACACTTGTCATTCTCAGTGGCGTGGCAAGGGTTGGGGCGATTTGCGGTTCTTAATATTCAAAAAAGGGGGGGGGGGGGCATTTTCGGGAAAACTTCAGAGATTTCTTCGTGGAAGTGGAGCGGCAAAAATCTTAGACCACCACGGGCGTCACAAACACTCGTTACGCCCCTGATCACTCGTCATAGAGATTTAACGAAGGTTTGTTTTTAAATTGTTTGTACAACAGAGAAAGTGTGTTTTTAAATTGTTTGTACACCAGAGAAAGTGTGTTTTTAAATTGTTTATACACCAGAGAAAGTGTTTTTAAATTGTTTGTACACCAGAGAAAGTGTGTTTTTAAATTGTTTATACACCAGAGAAAGTGTTTTTAAATTGTTTGTACACCAGAGAAAGTGTGTTTTTAAATTGTTTATACACCAGAGAAAGTGTGTTTTTAAATTGTTTGTACACCAGAGAAAGTGTTTTTAAATTGTTTGTACACCAGAGAAAGTGTGTTTTTAAACTGTTTGTACACCAAATATTTTTTTTGGTTCTTTCTATGATATATTTTCCACCTGTCCTGTGTTTAATATGGTTCATGATTTGGATGTTGGCTTTTGTAAAATTAACTAGAACAATAACATGCGCATTTATTTAAATCATGGTAGACTTGAAGGAGAACAGCAACAACAACAACAACATCAGCAACAACAACAACAGCAACAACAGCAACAAGAGCAACAACAACAACATCAACAACAACAGTAACAACAACAGCAACAACAACAGCAACAACAACAGTTTCAACAGAAACAACAACATCATCAACAGCAACAACAACAACAACAACAGCAGCAACAGCAACAACAGCAACAACAGAAACAACAGAAACAACATCAGCAACAACAACATCATCAACAGCAACAACAACAACAGCATCAACAGCAACAACAGCAACAACATCAACAACAACAGCAACAACAACAGCAACAACAGCAACAGCAACAACAACATCAACAACAACAGTAACAACAACAGTAACATCAACAGCAACAACAGCAACAACATCAACAACAACAGCAACAACAACAGCAACAACAGCAACAGCAACAACAACATCAACAACAACAGTAACAACAACAGTAACAACAACAGCAACAACAACAGTTTCAACAGAAACAACAACATCATCAACAGCAACAACAACAACAACAACAGCAGCAACAGCAGCAACAACGACAACAGCAACAACAACAACAACAGCACCAACAACAACAACAACAACAGCAGCACCATCTCAACAGCAGCAACAACGACAACAGCAACAACAACAACAACAGCACCACCAACAACAACAACACAAGCAGCACCATCTACGTTGTCCTGGCGTCATCTGCCAAGATTTCAATGCTGAGGAATTTAAGAAACAAAATCATTCTTTGTACTCACTAACCCCGCGATCCCCGACCCCCATTCCCCACCACACACCCACAACCCCCCCCCCCCCCCCCCACCCCCCCCACCCCNAGTGCTCCCATCAATCTGCTGCCGAACTGGACCAAGGTCACGCGGGCCTCAATCTGTCAAGGCGGCCCTGGCCCAGCGACAAAGCCGTCCTTGATAACACGGTGCATGGCGCTCTAATATGGGGGGGGGGGAGAAAGGGGCGGGCAGAGGCGCTGCATTAGTCGGACTTATTGAAAAGGTAAATCGTTTTTGGAGTGGGGGGGGTGTTGTGGGGTGTGGCACCCCGACTTTTTCAACCACGTTTTTTAGTTTGGCGACTGTTTTACTTCCGAGGGATTAGTGGGAGTCGGGGGGCGGGGGTGGGGGCGCGGCAGTGGGCACAGGACAGATGGGGCACGGGCTGTCCTTCATTGTCCTCAGATGGAAAAAAAGAGGGGGGGGGGAGGAAATCTATTTAGTCCTATTTACTTTTTTTGCCCCCGGCCCATGACCCTTGAAGACCCTTTTCTATATTATATGTTAATGGGAGGCTTTTCTGTAGCCGTCAAGGAAAGACTTGATTATGAAGAATGCGCCCAAGCAGAAAGATCAAACAATGATGCCTAATGTCGTTGTTGTTTGAGAGTTGTCATTACGTCATTGCCACTTTTTGAATTGCTTCTTTTTCTTTTTTTCTTTTTTTTTTTGGGGTGCCCCCCCCCCCCCCCAAGTTATCCTAGCGCTCCCCTATCCACCCAATCTCATGCAAAACAACAACAACGGCAACAACGACAAGGACAACAGGAAACATCACCAGATGATGTCAAACACCTTTACAGAGGCGTAGCGAGGGTGTTTGGCACCCGGGGACGAGATTCGCGCCCGGGGACAAGATCCATCTTAAAGCGCCCCCTTTTCTTTCTTTCAACTCTCAAACCCATTATTTTTACCAATAATATAATATCAAAGCACATTTTTGCGCCCCTACATAGCTTGTGCCTGGGGACATCTGTCCCCCCCTGCCCCCACCTCGCTACGCCTCTGCACCTTTACCACTGAGAAGAAAATTTTCCGTGTTGACATCAAAGAGTGTTAACAACATAGGGAATCTTTTAACCCATAACGCTATTTTCAAAATTTCCTTCAAATTCGATGTACGTTAAATCGGAAGGTACTAAATGCGGTACGCCTGCACCTACGACAACCCCCCGATTGGCTTATTGTTAACATTTAAACCCCCGATTGGCGTATTGTTAACATTTAAACCTCCGATTGGCTCATTGTTAACATTTAAACCCCCGATTGGCTCATTGTTAACATTTAAACCCCCGATTGGCTCATTGTTAACATTTAAACCCCCGATTGGCGTATTGTTAACATTTAAACCCCCGATTGGCTCATTGTTAACATTTAAACCCCCGATTGGCTCACTGTTAACATTTAACCCCCCCCCCCGATTGGCTCATTGTTAACATTTAAACCCCCCGATTGGCTCATTGTTAACATTTAAGCAAAGTTGTAGGTTATCACCACGGAGACAGAAGAAAATGGTATGTGGAAAAGATTGACCTATTGTGAACAATAATAAAGCGACTCCCCCCCCCCACCTCACACACACACACGCTCTTCTAGCACATCTCCCGATTCTAAAACCTAACATTGTTTTTTTCATACTTTCAGTTNGTGGGGGGGGGGGGGGGGGGGGGGGGGGAAGTACAATTGCGTTGTAGGTTGGTGGAAATTGTTTGAAGGTGTTTGACGGTGTTTACCTCCAGTACACCAGTGTTTCAGTACACCAGTGTTTCAGTACACCAATGTTTCAGTACACCAGTGTTTCAGTACACCAATGTTTCTGTAGTGTTTGTTATACCCGAAGAATATTTTTAACAAAAAGTGAGCTATTAAAGAGAGGGAAGGTACCGGAGGAAATGCAATGCTAAAAGAAAAGCAAAACTTATAGACATTGAGTCAAGCAGAAAGAGGGGAATAGGGAGAAAGGAGTAGAGGAAGGGAGATAGAGAGAGAGAGAGAGAGAGAGAGAGAGAGAGAGAGAGAATTAGCACAACTGAGCTCTTCCCCCCCCCCTAAGCCTACCCCACCCCAGCTAAAATTGTTTTAGATTTAATTGTCTTCTTGTATCATTGCTTAACTTTACAACTGACGTAAAAAACCAAAAAAAAAAAACCAACTGCTTAGTAACATAGACATGAAGCTGTTGCTTTGGACCGTTCAGGGAAGTTGTATCTTTACTTTGGTAGACAGCAGCACCCAATGACCGAGTAGTTAGAGACAGAGCAGTTGGTAATAGAGCAGTTGGATGACAGCGCAGTTGGTGACAAGGCAGTTGGTAATAGAGCAGTTGGGGACAGGGCAGCCAATGACAGAGCAGTTGGTTCAAACCCATGGGTCTCCGGCTGAAACATGAAACTAGAAAAGAAAAGATTAAAAGAAACGTCGCTGTCTCATCTGTTTCATTCAAAGAAATGTCAATGTCTCATCTGTTTCATTCAAAGAAATGTCGATGTCTCATTTGTTTCATTCAAAGAAATGTCGATGTCTCATCTGTTTCATTTAAAGAAATGTCGATGTCTCATCTGTTTCCTTTAAAGAAATGTCGATATCTCATCTGTTTCATTTAAAGAAATGTCGATGTCTCATCTGTTTCATTTAAAGAAATGTCAATGTCTCATCTGTTTCATTTAAAGAAATGTCGATGTCTCATATGTTTCATTTAAAGAAATGTCGATGTCTCATCTGTTTCATTTAAAGAAATGTCGATGTCTCATATGTTTCATTTAAAGAAATGTCGATGTCTCATCTGTTTCTTGGTAAGGTTTGCATAACTGCAGAACATTCCCTGTTGGAACAGTTATTTCACGTGGAGTCTGTTCCTGCAGTGGTATTGTTTCTTGATCATGTATCAGGGGGTCGAGGGCCACTCTGGTTCAATAAAATGGGGTCGCGACTCAATAACAGAAGGTTGTCGACATGTGGGGTAGAGTCTCTAACATCCCTTGACCCCCTCCTCAGCAAGCTAATTAATATAAGAAAAACCCAGACACGTCTTTCTTTCTTCCTTTCTTTCCGTCTGTCCGGACAGCTCAGCGCCGACGGCTAAACCAGCTTTGTTTGCGTCACAAGTGCGTACATGGAGTCAACGACATTAAAATGCGCCAGCGGGCACACGCAATTACTTTCATCATGTCAACAAGTTCAAACATTGAGAAAACAAAAGTTGACCTATGTTGACCTATCTTAATATATATATATATATATATATATATATATATATATATATTTATATAATAAATATGAAAGTGTTAGTAAAACAAGTGTTTTGGCTGTACAGATTAACAACCTTGTCGATGTAAATAGAAGTTGTACTTTCCAGAACGTCACCAACGAACCGGTAAGAGAGAAACAATCACACACACAGATTTCGATAGCTTGTGAAGTTTTGTGGAATGATCACATGGAAACAGAAACTATGATTTGCAGACCGTTGCAAACATGCGGAAATTGTTTCTGAGGGAGTTGGGGGAGCAGAAAGCGGAAAAAAGGGGAGGGGGGTGGGGGCTAAAGATTTACGAGCGAAAGTAGAGGAGTGGCATGTGCAAGGGTGGGAGCCCTCTGTGGCTCTCTGGTTCAAGGGGTTATTTCAAGTATGTGGGTATAAGAAAATACTAGACACGTCTTGGTTTCTGTCCCGAACGCTCCCCAAGAGCGCACTAAGCTGCGCAAGTGGGAAAACCCTATAATTCAAAATAAACATCGCATCATCGCATTGACATTAGGACTAAATTTTAAATTTAAAACCATTGGTGAAAACGAAGATCCGTCAGTACGTGACCTTCGCTTTGCCCGGGAGAGTATGGAAAGATGGAAAGCGCGTCACAGTCAAGACATACTCTCACTTTGGAATTCGAACAGAAGAAGATGAAGCAGAATGCTGGAAGCAGCCAGTTTAGAAATCACAGGACAGTGTCAAGCACGACGGGCAGCAGAATACCGAATCTAATCATCGGAGCCGACAACCGGACGCGCCTCAGAAATCGCCGGAGCACGACGAACAGTAGGTATGTTGAATGTCCGCCATCAGATCGGTCAATAGGCTATCCGCTTCGAAGGTGGCAACCCTCGTTATTGAACACAATTGCGCTGCAATGACTCAATATGGCCCTTCATGACAACAACATGATTCTCAAACAACACGGATGGTCTTGCGGAAAAATGGGTCTGCCACACACCAACGACCAACATTTGAGTGCATTGGTGCCATCGATGACGAACATGATGAGCACCGCTGCTTGCATCTTGACGGGCCCGTGGGATCCGGGAAAAAACAACAACAACAATCCATTTAAACAACACCGATGGTATTTATCCAGATCGTTCAGCAGTTGCTACAACAGGTTGGATCTCTTCTGAAAGGAGGAAGAACATATCACAGTAAATTCAAGCTTCCGGTTCCGCTGATCAATACTTCCGTTTCATCGCTGAGAGCAAATTCTGCGGACGCTGAAGTTCTCCATCAAGCATCGGTCACCAATCATCCTCAACAAATGATGGCTTCCAATAATCTCATCGAATCCATTTTTTTGAGTTTATTGCTGCTCGGACCAATGAAAAAAAAAACACACAAAAAACTCGAAATGAACCACACGATCAATGGACTGCTGCCTGGCGATCCATCCATTTAGTGCACCCCAGATTCGGTCGTCTCAGAAGATCCAAATGATGCAGCGAACTAAGCCACTTGAATTGGACAGACTCCTTCAGGAGTGCGTCCTTAAATTCTGATGCCAAAGAAAGATGTAAACGTTATGCTGCTGAGAAATCATCTCAATCAAAAGCACGGATTGTGCAACGGTGCTCGAATGATTGTAAGGGTATTCACAGCAACTTCATATTTGTATAAATCACCCCAGAATGCAATCGTGATGACATTTTTTGAATACCAAGAATTGACTTGGCGCCAAGACGCTACTCTTCCCTCCAATTTGTGACGTCGACAATCCGCCATCATTCCAGCATATTATTATTAAATAATAATAATAATAATTATTATTATTATTAGTGGTATTACATAGCGTGGTACCCCAGCCTAGGACCGGGCTCACCAGACTGTACATACAATTTAACAAACAACGTCATGACTTAAAAAAATTAATTAACATACGTTAATTAAATCAAACAAAACAAATGTAAATATCCACTCCATCCATTCATGCAAGCATCCAGCAGGATCGTTCATCTTGCGGAAAGGAAAAGGGGGTAGGGGGAGGGGGGAAATCCGTCTGGTTAGTAGATTTTAAAGAGATGTGTTTTGAGTGCAGTTTTGAAGGCTGTGATGGTCGGTATATTGTGGATGCGTAGTGGAAGAGAAGTTCATTGTTTAGGGGCACAGAAAGAGAAAGATCGCTAACAATTAAAAAAAAAAATTCTGAGTGACGAGCATTCGATCAGGTTGGAACTGATTTAAAAATGACGTTTTCTCGCAATGACAACTTTATGTCACACTGTCACGCTCACAAGTGAAGTGCGAATGCAAACAAACACCGAACAAGGACAGTTACAATACACCGAAAGTGTTGTTGTTAAGGGAGTGTGCTCCGTCTTTGAATGCAATACAATGATGTGGCGTGCAAAGCCAACTTAAGGTTTTATGGTTTTTTAATCCAAGAAACTCGATCAAAATTTCTATACGCGCCATTGGAACCATCTTGCTCAAACTGGAAGCCATGACTCGCCCTACTTATAGCTCGTCCTATTTATGGCTCACCCTACTTATCGCTCACCCTACTTATGGCTCAACCTACTTATTGCCCGTCCTACTTATGGTCCTTCTTTTCCCGACTTTTGAGAAAGCTTGCTAAAGGGAAAATAGGAATAAAAATAGTTTTATTTTCAACTGGAAAAGAAATCTTAAAGGAATAAAAAATAGCTTTATTTTCAAGTAGAAAATAAATCTTAAAGGAATAAAAAAATAGCTTTATTTTCAAGTAGAAAATAAATCTTAAAGGAAATAAAAATAGCTTTATTTTCAATTAGAAAATTAATTAAAAAAAGGAAGTTATTAAAATACACTCAATATTATTAAATAATTCAATTGAAAAACAAATTCCAGAAGTTGTATCTTTACTTAGATTGTTTTTATCGATTGCTTTCCACTCTTGGCATCTTTGAGCTAATTAAGGACTTTGAAACTACAAGAACGATAACTGGGGGGGGGCCGGGTTGCTGGTGATGTTTTTGCTTCACTGATCTTTTGTGGGGATTGAAGTCCAGACCACCAACTTGAGATTTGCTCAATTTAGACCGGCACCCACGAAAACATTTGCATGTAGCCGGCACGTGCGGAGCAATCACGTGACCGACAGCATGGAAACGCCATCACCGAGCACGTGCTGAACCGGACGCTGCGAAATGTCTCGTTCACCTTCACCTACTGCAGCCTTTCTCACACCGTTCTTATCTCATGCCCACGGTGCCTCCTTATCCGGCTGTTGCGGCAATCCTCAAACTTTTATTCCCCAAGACACATGCTCGTCAGTGTGGAATTATTCAGATTTGGAGATCACTGTGTTTGACAATCTTAATTAGAATGAACGAACCCAGGCGATCTACAGTAAGGGCACATGACGAATAATTTAAGCATCCCTGGATTAAAAAAAAAAAAATTTTCAATTGATAAACTTGTGGGTGGGGCCGACACTGGTCATGACGACTGGGTCATTGTGTGCGAACGTCTTGTGGGCGGGGGGGGGGGCACAGTTTTGGGTTGGGGGGGGCATGTCGCTAGTTGCCGTGTGTTTGTGAGCCGGCTTAGGGATTATGTCAAACTCGTGAGAGAAATTGAAAGTACCAAATATTTGATTTGCATATTTCAATACACAGATGCAGCAATTGGCTGAAACAAAGCGAACCACTTTTTGGTGATCTCGAGTGTGGGAACTAGTCCACAGAAAGCATACCCTCAAACCGATGTGTGGGAACATCAGCTCGTCAAGATATCACAATTTAAAAAAAATATATATATATATATAAAAACTTTATTAAATGAGCACTCTATGTGGCAAAAGAAAGACTGCAGAATTGTAGATGAGCACTCTATGTAGCCAAATAAAGAGTGCAGAAGTGTATATGAGCACTCTATGTGGCCAAAGAAAGACTGCAGAAATGTAGATGGGCACTTTATGTGGCCAAAGAAAGACTGCAGAAGTGTAGATGAGCACTCTATGTGGCCAAAGAAAGACTGCAGAAGTGTAGATGAGCACTCTATGTGGCCAAAGAAAGACTGCAGAAGTGTAGATGAGCACTCTATGTGGCCAAAGAAAGACTGCAGAAGTTTAGATGAGCACTCAATGTAGCCACAAAAGAAAAAAAGACTTTAGAAGTGTAGATGAGCACTCTTTGAATCGAAATGAATGAAGACGAAACTTAAATGTTTTATTTTTAAAAATTTCTGCACGTACCACGTACTTTCATTTCATACGGCATTTTAATAAAAAGCATTGATCATATCGAGTGTCATCATGTGATCGTCTTCTATAAGCAATGGTTCTCTCCACGACTCTCTGCTGATAATCTATAACCGATGGTCCTCTATAATCCACGACTCTCTGCTGATAATCTATAACCGATGGTCCTCTATAATCCACGACTCTATGCTGATAATCTATAACCGATGGTCATCTATTATCCACGACTCTCTGCTGATAATCACGAGGTAAAACTTCAATCAAGATTCTGGCAAGGTAACAAGATCAGGGGCAATGAATACTTTAAAAGTAAACTGTACTTCAAAACAACGAGCTGGGTTATCGGCCTTCCTCAGAAAGGAGCAAAAAAATAAAATAAAATAATAATATCCATCCATCCATCCACCCACCCATCCATCCACCCTTCTATATTTTTCTACGAGCTAACTTATGTCTAAGTGCTCGCTGCCTTAGCCAAAATGTTGAATAAATTAATAATGATAGTTTTTAAAGCTGGCTTTGGTCTGTTTGGTTCCATCTGCTGTCATTCACGCTGTCATTCACGGTGTCATAAAAAAAACAACACATTTCAGTGTCCCAGATTTTCCCGCATTCTGTGGACTGTCACATTTTTGAACTAGACCCCCTTTAATAGATCCCCTTAAGTGGGTCACAAGCGTGATATCACAGCCATTAAAGTATTCTTTTTCATAGATGATACTGGTAGATGACGAGGGGGGTGGGGTGGGGTGGGGCGGGGGGGGGTGGGGTGGAGAGGTGGCATCCTAGAAACTGTTGGGTAATTTTAAATCCTTTTTTTTTTTTTTTGGGAACTACGGCTCAACTTAAATAGGACAATTTTAGAGTCATAGAGTCATAGCCATGGAGTCATAGTCATGGAGTCATAGTCATGGAGTCATAGTCATAGAGTCATAGTCATGGAGTCATAGTCATGGAGTCATAGTCAGGGAGTCATAGTCATGGAGTCATAGTCATGGAGTCATAGTCATGGAGTCATAGTCATGGAGTCATAGTCATGGAGTCGGTGCTTACAAAAAAAATAAAAAAATCCAGAATAAATTAAATATTAAAAAAATAAATGAAGCGACACTAAAAAGATTGCCACCCCTGACAGCCAGGTGAGAAGTCACTGACACCACTGGCACACATTGCAGGAGAACACAGATGATTGGGGTTGGTTCAAAAAGAATTTTGTTGTCTTAGTCCAAAAAAAAAAAAAAGGACGTTACGTAATCTATCGACGGTGACATGACGGTGGTTCCCAAAACAGCAAGGCGACGCCACAAAGGAGGGTGGGACCTGGTTGGATATAAACAAAATTACTCACTAAAATGACACCAGCAGGGCGATTTGAAATAGCTGGAGCGGATGACCAAGAAAGAAAGTAGATAACAAAGAAATGAGTCTTATAAGTAAACGTATCGCCCTTTTGGGTGTCTTGTAGTTCCGGTTCACAAGCGCCTGACCGGCAGCGGTGAAATCGCTCCACACTTTCTCATTTTTTGGAAATGTTTCTCTCAAGTTTTATTTCCTGATAGTTGGATATGGGTCGTATCTGAAAGTCTCCTTGACGTCACTGGCAAGGGCGTTGTCTCAGTCTCAAAGTCTGTAAAGCCATTGATACGATTTAGTGCGCTTCGAGCCCCTTGGGGATGAAGCGTGATTTTCAGATGAACTTTATTATTATAAGTATCCTCATAGCCTGTCGGTGTCTTATAAGTATCCTCATAGGCTGTCGGTGTCTTATAAGTATCCTCATAGGCTGTCGGTGTCTTATAAGTATCCTCATAGGCTGTCGGTGTCTTATAAGTATCCTCATAGGCTGTCGGTGTCTTATAAGTATACTCATAGGCTGTCGGTGTCTTATAAGTATACCCATAACCTGTCGGTGTCTTATAAGTATACTCATAGGCTATTGGTGTCTTATAAGTATACCCATAACCTGTCGGTGTCTTATAAGTATACTCATAGGCTATTGGTGTCTTATAAGTATACCAATAACCTGTCGGTGTCTTATAAGTATACCAATAACCTGTCGGTGTCTTATAAGTATACCAATAACCTGTCGGTGTCTTATAAGTATACTCATAATCTGTCGGTGTCTTATAAGTATCCTCATAACCTGTAGGTGCGCTGAATCAATTAGAGACACTATTTTGGCCCAGCATTACCAAAAAGTTTGCTGACAACCTGCTTTAAACGAAGCCTTTAAATTTATCATAGTCTCGCTTCACATCATTTCCCTATCGGCCATGTTAATAGTTAAAATTTAGCGATCATAATAATTTAAGTTCACATTCTTCCACGCCACTCCATGCAGTTGCAATATGTCAACATTTTTTTTGTTAAAATAAAAAAAAAAATATTGGACATTTTTGTTGAAATGAAAAAAATAAATTTTTTCTTCTCTATTTTTTTTTTGCTTCGCATTGTCTACTTTAGAATTTGTAATCGATTCTGGCATGATCCAAAGTTCTGTCTCATTGGGACTATTGATAGCGGGGTGAGCAGGTTAAGCTAACGACTCTCGCGCTGTTAACGATAACATTATGTCTGACGAGATTTCGGGCTCGTTTTTTCATCAACTGCTGCCGATTGTTCAACCAAAAAGGAAAGAAGAAAGCGCGGCAAACATATTCTGAACATCTGGTCGAAGCATCCCCCCCCCCCCCCCCCCCCCAACCCCCTCGGGTCGGATGAAATAAAGTAAGCGACAGGGGCAACACAAAAAAAAAAAAGGGGGAGGGGGGAGAGAACACCGAGGGCCTTTAAACAGCGAAATATGTCCCTTAAACCACACAAGACCCTTAACTCTTCTCACGTTACCTGCCCCCCCCCTCCCCCCACCTTTTCCATCTCTTCACTCACCTTGTTGTCACACCATAGGGGAGCTATTGGAAGGGGGATGAGAGGTGGGTATGGGGCCTCATACCCTTTTCGAAAAAAAGGAAGCGCGCCTCATTTCTCTCTCCCCCCCACCCCCTCTTTTTTTTTGTCTCCCTTTCTGTCTCTCTCTCTCTCTCTCTTTTTTCCTTTGACGCTTTTGGTTCTCCAAATTATGTCCCATTTAAAAAAAAAAAAATAATATTTTTGTCTCCCTTTCTGTCTCTCTCGCTCTCTCTCTTTTTTCCTTTGACGATGTTGGATCTCCAAATTATGTCCCATTTAAAAAAAAAAAAATAATTATGAAACCAAGCTAACTCCCGCACGTGCTGAGTGGAGTCTGAAAGGAGACTTGCACTACTCCGACCACGGTCTGTACAGACTTAATGATGTCCTTAAAAGTGTGCTACCCGCACCCCTTTTGTATTGGGACGAGAAGCGGCGAGAGCTGAGTCGACTGCACCCGGCCAGTCGGTACTGGGTAACATTTAACGGAAATGGTTGAGTTTTAGTTTTTATTTGAACACTTAGAAGTAAGAGGTGTGACGTCACAAATGTGTGTAGTTTATGTGCCGCGACAGATGTTTGTATTTCATGTGACGTCACAAATGTTTGTATTTCATGTGCCGTCACAAATGTTTGTATTTCATGTGCCGCCACAAATGTTTGCATTTCATGTGCCGTCAGAAATGTTTGTATTTCATGTGCCGTCAGAAATGTTTGTATTTCATGTGCCGTCAGAAATGTTTGTAGTTGATGTGCCGTCAGAAATGGTTGTAGTTCATGTGGCACCCCTTGGCCCGACTCCTGCTTCCATGGTTGTGCTTTTGATCACGATGTCTTAGCGTCCTACAAAAAAAACCAGCTGGTCTCTCTTTGTCCTTTGCCTACACATGTAACACTAAATAATCTCCGTGTAACTATTCTGGATCTTTATTAAAGTTGAGAGAACAGAGTTTAAAACAACAAAATCAACTTATATTTGAAAATAAAGCGGGTTGGGGTATTGGGGTAAAAAAAAAATTATTGAAGTCCAGCCGGCATTTTTAGGCCAAGTTGAATAGAAATTAAGTTGATAGCACATGATAAAAATAATTGTTTAAATTTACTGATCTCTCTTATATATTACGAGTGATTATTTCAGAAATTACGCCTCCCCGGGAGGGGGGGGGGGCAGTGCCAGCAGTACCAGTTGATTTACTGTTGGACATATTTTTGATCCGGGGGGGACGACACTTGGCTTTCGTCGGGGGTAGTGCCTCCCCCCCCCCCCCCCCCCCCCCCCCCCCCCCCCCCCCGTGATATATATATACCTGAAAGAAACCCTGTATATTACGCTTCTGGTGTGACTCGTGGACTGCTTCCTAACAAGCTGGCTGCTTCCTAATCAGCGAATTGGGCATTGAGAGTATATTAACAAAGATTCTAAATGTTTGAAAGAAATTATGGTTTAATAATGAGTTCAATAGCGCGCAAAATATAATTCCCGATTACTACGCTAAATGATTTTTTTATTGACATATAACGCAACTGCGTTTGGCGCGTAATATTTTCTTTTCGGACAAGGAAATCGTCTCTGTTTAAGTATGGTGTAAAAAAAATATTCGGTTTAAAAGTGGTTGGGACATCAGAATATTTAATACTAGAATATATGACCCGATGTTATCGAGATACTAGTGGTAGGTCCTTTGCAATAATTCCTACCCGCTACTGCAAAAAAACTCATCACAATTGCTAACTTTAAAAAGAAGTATCTATGTAATGATATTTACGTTTCTAACACCATTAAGATTTGAGAAGTATTCATCTCCCATATATCATACGCCTACCCTACCCCCTTTCACACCTCTAAACTACATGCTTTACCTTCTAACCATGACCTTATATTACCAAATCTAACTGATCCTAATAGTATCATTAATGTCACTAAAGAAGTTAATTGAGGGACGATTTCTACGCTAGAGAAATACTTCAGTTGTCATGGGTTTTTAAATTGTAAAATGTTAGGCCTACCCTACCCCCCCCCCCCTTTTCCTTCCCTTGATCTCCCCCTTTTTT
>CAXITT010000291.1:213399-234127 GCA_964033795.1 Lymnaea stagnalis
GTGGGGGGGTACGGGGTGGGTCAAGGGTAGTGGGCGGTATGGGGTTGGTCAAGGTTAGTGGGGGTACGGGGTGGGTCAGGCGGTACGGGGTGGGTCAAGGGGAGTGGGCGGTACGGGGTGGGTCAAGGGTAGTGGGCGGTACGGGGTGGGTCAAGGGTAGTGGGGGGTACGGGGTTGGTCAAGGGTAGTGGGCGGTACGGGGTGGGTCAATGGTAGTGGGCGGTACGGGGTTGGTCAAGGTTAGTGGACGGCACACACCGATACACACACACATCACCGGCCGGAATAAATAAATTTTAGTTTTTACTTTTTATTTTTGCTTCGTAACTTCACCGGGAACGGCATTCGATAACAAACCGTATGAGAGAATTGATATTCTGTAATCTTAATATTACAGTGAAAGTGTGTAATCCAGAAATGCTAGAGAATGCCTTGGCAAAGTGTACACTGGCTTATGTATCGTACACTATGACTTTACCATGGCTGGATTACACCCTTGGACTGCAACATTTAAATATATGAATAAATATAATAATTTCTTTTGGTAATGCAATTCTAGAATACAGAAATCATTGCTGTACCAAATATTAAATTTAAGCTTCTTCTTCTTCTTATAGTTGAGGGGCACACGATCAATGTGTTGATCATTCTGGCTCCTGGTTTGAATTCAGAGTTTGCCTTCTCTTAGATGGGTTGCCGTCCAAGGCTAACGAGTCCCATCCACCCGGGGTGCCGAGTCCCATCCACCCGGGGTGCCGATTCCCATCCACCCGGGGTGCCGAGTCCCATCCACCCGGGGTGCTTGGGATGTTGGCTTCCACCTATTGTAACAACTACTAGGCCTACAATATAACAAAAAAATAGTTATAGTAGGTTATTCGTGTACAGCAATTTATGAGCATGATAATGGTCAATGACAATAAATTAATTAATTCCCTTATTAAAAGGATCCAAAATTAAAAATAATTAAAGAAAATTTAAAAATAATAAAGGAAATGCTACTTTCCCTAAGAATTTTTTCCACAATACTATATCCCTTTGACTATGATTAGATGTGAATGGTTTGAATAAACCTAGGGTCCCCCCCCCCCCAAAAAAAAAGTTAAAAATAATATTAATTTTACCATTCCCCTAGTTCTTTTGGTTTTTTTTAAACCAAAAAAACTATTTACCTTTCCCTTTGCCTTATTGACATTTTCATTTTTGGAAATATTGGACAAGTAAGTCATCATGCAGGTGTCAACAGTGTTCGCTCAATGTTTGTTATGTATAATACGATTCGTCAAGACCTCGAGCAACAATGAATATTGGATCGCCGGCCGGCAGACAGGGTGACAATCTGACATCTGGTAGAAGACCGAAGGCCTCAATCACTTTCGGCCGAAACAGAAAATGAACCGAAAGCTAAATTTTTTCTGTTTCGGCCGAAACCGAAAATACGCCGAAAGTGATCAAATGGCCAAATTTCGGCGCCGAAACCGAAACCGAATTTCGGTCGATCTCTAGACTCAATGCTATGCTTGGGACTTACTCCATCTTGTAACTGGGACAGACTTAATGCTTTGTGTATATGTGTGTGTGTGTGTGGAGTGTTGAAAGTGTTCAATGACCCAGGCAAGTCAACATTTACGGATCATATGCTCTGTGTAGAAAATTCGACAGAGGGAACTCGCTAGGGTCTCGGTGTTTTTAACGTCACTAACATGTGTAAGGGCTAACCTCAGTAACCTAATATGTGTAGGGCTATATGTGTTCAAATTATTGTGAATCAGACTAGCTTGCCCGTGGTTGCCGCCTACTTTACCACTTTGGGTTGGTTCCAAAATCATGTTTGTCGTTTCTAAACTCGATCCCAGTACATTAAGTAGCGTTAATTAAAACAGACCCAATAATAGAGTTTTTAAAATCAAATTAATGCTTTTAATCTGGATAATTTCTTTCCTCTCCCTTCACGGTGACGTCATCCGATCCATGTTTACTCGGTCAAAACCATGGCAACCGCAAATGATATGAAAGCGGAAATGATATGCACCAACCCAATCTACTATTTTCTCCCTGAAAATATATTTTATACCCAATATAGAGAGCGTCACTAACAAAGGACAACCAAACGTCCCGCAGAAACGGGACTGTCCCGTTTCTTTCCCACGGTCGTACCCGGTGTTCCGAAAAAGTCTCTCGGGACGCCTAAATGTCCCGTTTCTAAAACCGAACACATTTTCACATATTGGATGAGAAGGGGCTTTTAACAATGGCTGGCACTACAGCCATTTATCCTCAATTTAAATCGTTGACTAGAGAAATTTAATGTGTTGTGTTGTATTATGTTGTAAATAAAGTCGTATTCACTGCAAAATTATTGTTTTCGTTTATGATATGACTCAGAGTTTAAATTAAATTACAAAAATGAAGGTAAATTTAAAAAGTTTTCTAGGTCTCAAAATAGTTAAAATGAGCAGATTTCAATAAACAGTTTCCAGCGGAGGCCCCCCGGAACCCTCTTTAGCCGGAGGGTATCCCCCCCCCCCACAAACCCCACTCCAAATCATGAACTGGGGGAAAAAACGGGGCACCCAAGGAGGCTCCGTGGGTGCCCCGTTTTTTCCCCAGTTCATGATCTGGTCACCCTACACTAACATATGTAATAGCTAACCCCAGTAACATATGTTAGAGACAGCGTCACTAACATATGCTGTTACAGTTCAAGTTCAATGTGTCGATCTTTCGTCTTGTTATCAATATTTATAATGTCCTCAGACAATATTATATAAACAGCTAGAGTGACTTGGAAAATGGGCCGACATCGCTTTGTGTCAGTTCAAGTGCGGGGGAGGTAGGGGATGGTTATGTTGCAATGCAGACAGATAATTGAAGACATCTTGCTTTCAAAGAAATTAGAATTTTAAAATTCTTTTAAAAAAACAACAACAGCAATTGTTGTATTTTAAAAGCAGATAGTTATTCATTCATTGTTTTAGAGGTTAGGGACATAACATCAACTGGGTAGGGACATTGCATCAACTGTGTAGGGACATTGCATCAACTGTGTAGGGACATTGCATCAACTGGGTAGGGACATTGCATCAACTGTGTAGGGACATTGCATCAACTGTGTAGGGACATTGCATCAACTGGGTAGGGTCATTACATCAACTGGGTAGGGACATTACATCAACTGTGTAGGGACATTGCATCAACTGGGTAGGGTCATTACATCAACTGGGTAGGGACATTACATCAACTGGTAGGGTCATTACATCAACTGGGTAGGGTCATTACATCAACTGTGTAGGGACATTACATCAACTGGGTAGGGTCATTACATCAACTGGGTAGGGTCATTACATCAACTGGGTAGGGTCATTACATCAACAAATTCTACCACCTTCCCTCACCCAGAAACATCGTTGCTCCACCCGTGGGTTAAAAAAAAAAGGCTCGCGAGCGTAACTTGAACATTTCATCTCGAACATAACTGATCTCCCACATAACTACAAATCTCCCACATGACTACAAATCTCCCACATAACAACAAATCTCCCACATGACTACAAATCTCCCACATGACTACAAATCTCCCACATAACAACAAATCTCCCACATAACTACAAATCTCCCACATAACTACAAATCTCCCACATAACAACAAATCTCCCACATGACTACAAATCTCCCACATAACAACAAATCTCCCACATGACTACAAATCTCCCACATGACTACAAATCTCCCACATGACTACAAATCTCCCACATGACTACAAATCTCCCACATGACTACAAATCTCCCACATGACTACAAATCTCCCACATAACTACAAATCTCCCACATAACTACAAATCTCCCACATAACTACAAATCTCCCACATAACTACAAATCTCCCACATAACTACAAATCTCCCACATAACTACAAATCTCCCACATGACTACAAATCTCCCACATAACTACAAATCTCCCACATGACTACAAATCTCCCACATGACTACAAATCTCCCACATAACTACACATCTCCCACATAACTACAAATCTCCCACATAACTACAAATCTCCCACATGACTACAAATCTCCCACATGACTACAAATCTCCCACATGACTACAAATCTCCCACATGACTACAAATCTCCCACATGACTACAAATCTCCCAAATGACTACAAATCTCCCACATAACTACAAATCTCCCACATAACTACAAATCTCCCACATAACTACAAATCTCCCACATAACTATAAATCTCCCACATAACTACAAATCTCCCACATGACTACAAATCTCCCACATGACTACAAATCTCCCACATGACTACAAATCTCCCACATGACTACAAATCTCCCACATGACTACAAATCTCCCACATAACTACACATCTCCCACATGACTACAAATCTCCCACATGACTACAAATCTCCCACATAACTACACATCTCCCACATAACTACAAATCTCCCACATGACTACAAATCTCCCACATGACTACAAATCTCCCACATGACTACAAATCTCCCACATAACTACACATCTCCCACATAACTGATCTCCCACATGACTACAAATCTCCCACATGACTACAAATCTCCCACATGACTACAAATCTCCCACATGACTACAAATCTCCCACATAACTACACATCTCCCACATAACTGATCTCCCACATGACTACAAATCTCCCACATGACTACAAATCTCCCACATGACTACAAATCTCCCACATGACTACAAATCTCCCACATGACTACAAATCTCCCACATGACTACAAATCTCCCACATGACTACAAATCTCCCAAATGACTACAAATCTACCACATAACTACACATCTCCCACATAACTGATCTCCCACATGACTACAAATCTCCCACATGACTACAAATCTCCCACATGACAACTTATGTCCCACATGACTTGGACATGGTTACAACTAATGTGAACTATTCTTGCACACTGCTTTGGACACAGAAATATTCATTGTTTTTGTAGAACTATTCAGTATTCTGTCAGACTAAAAACATTTTTCCTGGGAAGTGCAATCTATCTCTGTTCCCATCTATCTCTGTTCCCATATATCTCTTTTTCCATCTATCACCGTTTCCATCTCTCTCTTTTCCCATCTCTCTGTTTCTATGTATCCATGTTTCCACAAATCAGTGTTCCCTTATATATCGTTCTCAAACTTTCTCTGTTCCCATAAATCAGTGTTTCGTTATATCTCGTTCCCAAACTATCTCTGTTTCTATGTATCCATGTTCCCATAAATCAGTGTTCCTCTTATATATCTCTCCCAAACTATCTCTGTTTCCACAAATCATTTTCCCATATATCCCCAGTTCAACATTTAACCGAGTTCCCATCTGCCCAGGTTCCGATCTTTCCCGGTTCCCTTTCTGCCATTAAGTCTGCGTTTACCGACTCTGATATCTCTCTATAAACTCTGATGATAGCCACGTATTCTGTCTTTAAACATTCTCAGATTCCGTCCTTTAAATTTAAAAAAAAAATGTACTTATATTTGTAATTCTATGCACCGGCTGTTTCTGTAGACTTCTGAATTATAAATAACTCTGGGCATGAGCTGGTCAGCTCCAGTGGCAGGTATTTTTAGGTTACCTTCTCAACCATGTCTCAAGTCCTTACGTTATAGTTAGAGGAACCAAAGTAAGACATGACTCGTGTCAATGACACCATTGTAAGACATGACCTGGGTCAATGATGCCATAGTCAGACACGAGTCAATGACTTCATAGTAAGACAGGGGTCAATGACAGAGTAAAAAACATGAGTCAATGACAGAATAGAAAGACATGAGTCAATGACGCCATAGTAAGACATGAGTCTATGACGCCATAGTCGGACATGACCTGAGTCAATGACAGAATAGAAAGAGATGACCTGAGTCAATGACACCATATTAAGACACGAGTCAATGATGCCATAGTAAGACATGAGTTAATGACGCCATAGTCGGACATGACCTGAGTCAATGACAGAATAGAAAGACATGACCTGAGTCAATGACAACATAGTAGGACATGAGTCAAGGACACCATAGTAGGACATGAGTCAATGACGCCATAGTAAGAGATGAGTCAATGGCAGAATAGAAAGAGATGACCTGAGTCAACGACACCATAGTAGGACATGAGTCAATGACGCCATGGTAAGAGATGAGTCAATGGCAGAGTAGAAAGAGATGACCTTAGTCAATGACGCCATAGTCCGTCATAAGTCAATTACGACTAAGTAGAACATGTCAATCATACCATTAGTAAGACCGTTGTATTTGTCAATAACTCAAAAGTAAGACCTGACGTGAGTTAAAAGGACACCCCGAGTCAATGACACCATTTTAAGACCTGGGTCAATGTCGCCCACAGCCCCGGTTGGAGTGGGCGGATCAACCGACGATCTGACGCGAATTGATGAACTCTATGATTCTATTTTTGTTTTGATGCCCATGGCGGGGGGGGGGGGGGAGTGGAGTGGCGCGCCTGACGCTGTGATCAGCATGTCCAGTCTAAAAAAAAAAACAATAAAAACCTACTCCCTTTGGCTGGAACCGGACACACCAGAGTCATATATTATGGTGATGATAAATGATGAGGGTGGGATGGAGTCAAACAGAAAAAAATAAATAACTCCATCTCTTTTAAAGAAAAGAAAAAAAAGGTTTATTGACGTCCGTGGCTTGATTTAATAAAGGCTTTATTGTGTTTGTTGTCTCCCCTCTTTTAAGACGAACCTCAACACCAGTACACCCTGAACTAGACAGATTACAAGGCGCACGCTAGTTGGAACACAAGTGCACTGCCAGTTAGAATACAAATCTACACCAGTTAGAATACAAGTGTACGCTGGTTGGAATACAAATCTGCACTAGTTAGAATACAAGTGAGCGCTAGTTAGAATACAAGTCTACACTTAAAGTCAGATTACAAGTCTACACTTATAGTCAGATTACAAGTCTACACTTATAGTCGGATTACAAGTCTACTCTAGTAAGATTACAAGTCTACACTAGTTAGATTACAAGTCTACTCTAGTTAGATTGCAAGTCTACACTAGTTAGATTACAAGTCTACACTAGTTAGATTACAATTCTACACTAGTTTATTACAAGTCTACACTAATAAGATCACAATGAAATCAGGCCATTCTCACACAATGACACCTAACCCTTCTCACACAATGACACCTAACCCTTCTCCCACAATGACACCTAACCCTTCTCACCCAATGGCATCTAGCCCTTCTTACACAATGACATCCAACCCTTTTCACACCATGACATCTAACCCTTCTTTCACAATGGCATATAGCCCTTCTCAAACAGTGACATCTGGCCCTCCTTACACAATGACAAATAGGCTTTCTCACGGAATGACATGCGGCTCTACTCCCACAAAGACTTCTGAACACATCCAGGTCCCACCTACTTCTCGCCACATTATCTTCAAATAATGAGAACAAAAAAAAAAAAAAACAGAAGATATTACTAGTAGAAAAAACGTTTAAAAAAATATAAAAAACGTATATTATATTAAAAAACACACACTGCCTAAAATAACACGTTGTTATAGGAATGTATTTTTTTAAAAGTGGCACAGACGTCATACAGTCAGTTGACATGTAATGCCATGTTGAACGGCAAACAGGAAATGACGTATGTAGGAGAAGCCAACCAAAACAACGCATCCAGAGTCCTGTGCGGCCTACAGCCATGGCCAGGATTTATGTTTCACTGAGGTTCTCTGTTGTTGAGCTTTGCATCGTCCCGTTATCGTAACCTGAGAGCTGATGATAGTGTGGTGTAGCAAGTTTGTTACGAGTGGAAACAATGTTGGACACGGGGGGAACCATCTCATAACCGATGACGACACTGATTTGTCCCTCATGGTCTTCGGCGAACAGAAGTTGTCCGACTTTGAATGTTCACCGGGTTAATTTAATAATAAATTGACCAACGGTTCTGAGTAGAAAGCAACTTGGAAACCACGGGGAGATAAGAGTTAAATATCAGTGAGGATGGTTGGGGGGGGGGGGGGGTAAAGCAAATAAATAAAAAAATAACCAATCGGTAGACGGGGGACAGTAGGGCGGGGCCGGCCCTAACAATTGCGGGGCCCTGTACGAAACGGATTGCGCGGGGNGGGGGGGGGGGGGGGGTGTAAAGCAAATAAATAAAAAAATAACCAATCGGTAGACGGGGGACAGTAGGGCAGGGCCGGCCCTAACAATTGCGGGGCCCTGTACGAAACGGATTGCGCGGGGTAGGGATAAGGATAATAAGTGAAAATTAAGATTCTGTATTAGAAAAAAAAGTGCGGGGCCCACTGCGGCCGCATAGGTTGGAGCGGCCTAAGCCCGGCCCTGTAGTGGGGTCCTTGGACATAACGACTTGTCGGTAGATGGGGGACAGTAGGGTATTTAGACCTAACGACCGGTCGGGGTAGATGGGGACAGCAGGGTATTTAGACCTAACGACCGGTCGGTAGATGGGGACAGTATGGTTTTTAGACCTAACGACCGGTCGGTAGATGGGGACAGCAGGGTATTTAGACCTAACGACCGGTCGGTAGATGGGGACAGCAGGGTATTTAGACCTAACGACCGGTCGGTAGATGGGGACAGCAGGGGATTTAGACCTAACGACCGGTCGGGAGATGGGGACAGTAGGGGATTTAGACCTAATGACCGCGCGGTAGATGGGGGAAACGACCGGTCGGTAGATGGGGACAGCAGGGTATTTAGACCTAACGACCGGTCGGTAGATGGGGACAGCAGGGTATTTAGACCTAACGACCGGTCGGTAGATGGGGACAGCAGGGTATTTAGACCTAACGACCGGTCGGTAGATGGGGACAGTAGGGTATTTAGACCTAATGACCGGTCGGTAGATGGGGGGACAGTAGGGTATCTAGACCTAACGAACGGTCGGTAGATGGGGGCTAGCAGGGTATCTAGACCTAATGACCGGTCGGTAGATGGGGGGAATGTGGGATATCTTGACATAACGACCGGTGGTTAGGTAAGGAATAAACCATTTCGCCATTGGCCTACATTGGAAGACTCCACTCTTCAGGGAATGTACACCAATATGTAACTTAACCAATAAACGTTCACTAGAGACTGTTTACACAACTCAACTCATTTCAACCGAGCAACGATAGTTGAGAAAATGACATTCAAAAAATGAAAACAAATGTATAAAATGAAACTAATCTATAACTTTAAAAAAAAAAAATTGAAATTGGAAAAAAAAAAAAATCGTTTAGAATCTTTCATTATAGTTTTAACGTCAATGCCTGGCAGTTGGCCTACATTTCTTTATTACCAGATGAAATTTCTTGAAAATGGAATATGTTTGTTATGATGTTAAAGATTAACTGGCATCAAAACAACAGGGGGGTAATCGGCATTGCTACATGCAGCTGACATTCTGACACTGTCTAGTACACTATGCCCCTACTCGGGCACACTATGCCCCTACTCGGGCACACTATGCCCCTACTCGGGCACACTATGCCCCTACTCGGGCACACTATGCTCCTACTCGGGCACACTATGCCCCTAATCGGGCACACTATGCCCCTACTCGGGCACACTATGCCCCTACTCGGGCACACTATGCCCCTACTCGGGCACACTATGCCCCTACTCGGGCACACTATGCCCCAAAACGGGCACATATGCTCTCAGCAAGCCGGGATAATCATTAATTTATTAATTTTTCTCTGGACATTGAACAGACAGACACATGCTAAAAGGGGATTCAGTGTGAATCTTTTATGCAAACCAAACTATTGGATATGGGAGTTGCATATAGATGTGCATATTTCTGTCTCCAGGCAACAGCTACTATGCATGTCAGCAACTGTGTTTGTCATCAACTATGTATGTCAGCAACTATGAATGTCAGCGACTATGAATGTCAGCAACTATGGATGTCAGCAACTATGAATGTCAGCAACTATGAATGTCAGCAACTATGAATGTCAGCGACTATGAATGTCAGCAACTATGTATGTCAGCAACTATGTATGTCAGCAACTATGAATGTCAGCGACTATGTATGTCAGCAACTATGTATGTCAGCAACTATGTATGTCAGCAACTATGAATGTCAGCGACTATGTATGTCAGCAACTATGTATGTCAGCAACTATGAATGTCAGCGACTATGTATGTCAGCAACTATGAATGTCAGCAACTATGAATATCAGCAACTATGTATGTCAGCGACTATGTATGTCAGCAACTATGAATGTCAGCGACTATGTATGTCAGCAACTATGAATGTCAGCAACTATGAATGTCAGCAACTATGAATGTCAGCGACTATGTATGTCAGCAACTATGTATGTCAGCAACTATGAATGTCAGCGACTATGTAGTTGTCAGATAAATGCGGGATAAATGTTAGATGTTAGAGAATGTTAGATGTTAGAGAATTTTAGATGTTATAAGAATGTTAGATGTTAGAGAAATTTGAGATTTTAGAGAATATAAGAAATTAATCATATGTCAGACGTTAGAGAAATGTCCTTTTTTTTTTAGAGAGATGTCAGTGACATTACTCAAAGATGGTGTGATGTCATCATGAGTCATCTGATCATGTTGCTTTTTGATCCTATCAAACCTTGTCAATGTCTGGCACCGGCATTTCTCTTATATCAACGTGTCTAAAAATAGCTGGCGCCAATTGGCCTTCCGCATGACGTCAGCGAGTTAAGTTAAGTTGAGTTTTCTTTCCCTTGAAAGTATTTCTCTAAATTCTGAACTGCAGACTAAACAACATTTTTTGTGTTGTTGTTATGCCCCATTTACCTGCGTTTAACGTGGAGGTGGAGGGTTTGGAAACCAGGAGTGTCATTTCAGTTGTTTTTTTTTTTGTTTTTTTTAAAGTGTGGGGTGGGGGAGGGGGGGGGGTCTGGGGGGCAAAACCAAAACCTGGTCGGCTTTTTAAGTTGCTTATTAAGGGAGGAGCCACAGTACATAGCAATTTCAATAAAAAAAAAGGGGGGGGGAGGGGTGGTTGCCTAAGAAATACACTTTTTTATCTACGATGATTGACATTTCAGTTTCGTCCATCAGATCTGCAGATACGAGGTTTCGGGGGGGGGGGGCGGTGGTGAGCTGAGCAGGAGCTTCCTTGAGCACTGGCTTTTTACATCCGGGTTCGTTGACCCCTTGGGGTTCATCCTACCCGGATGATAGGGCATCACAGTCTGATATCACGCTGGTTAGCCGGATCTAAGACAGGAGTCTCACATATTCAAAGTTATTTCAGCAGTACATATTCAGGTGTGTAGCACCATGTCTAAAACACATACTCACGAGTGTAGCACCATGTCTAAAAACACATACTCACGAGTGTAGCACCGTGTCTAAAACACATACTCACGAGTGTAGCACCGTGTCTAAAACACATACTCACGTGTGTAGCACCATGTCTAAAAACACATACTCACGAGTGTAGCACCGTGTCTAAAACACATACTCACGAGTGTAGCACCGTGTCTAAAACACATACTCACGTGTGTAGCACCGTGTCTAAAACACATACTCACGTGTGTAGCACCATGTCTAAAAACACATACTCACGTGTGTAGCACCATGTCTAAAAACACGTACTCACGAGTGTAGCACCGTGTCTAAAACACATACTCACGAGTGTAGCACCGTGTCTAAAAACACATACTCACGAGTGTAGCACCATGTATAAAAACACATACTCACGTGTGTAGCACCATGTCTAAAACACATACTCACGAGTGTAGCACCGTGTCTAAAAACACATACTCACGAGTGTAGCACCATGTCTAAAAACACATACTCACGAGTGTAGCACCATGTCTAAAACACATACTCACGAGTGTAGCACCTTGTCTAAAAACACATACTCACGTGTGTAGCACCATGTTTAAAACACATACTCACGTGTGTAGCACCATTTCTGAAAACACATACGAGTGTAGCACCATATCTAAAAACACATACTCACGAGTGTACCACCTTGTCTAAAAACACATACTCACGAGTGTAGCACCATGTCTAAAAACACATACTCACGAGTGTAGCACCTTGTCTAAAAACACATACTCACGTGTGTAGCACCATGTCTAAAAACACATACTCACGAGTGTAGCACCATGTCTAAAAACACATACTCACGAGTGTAGCACCATGTCTAAAAACACATACTCACGAGTGTAGCACCATGTCTAAAAACACATACTCACGAGTGTAGCACCATGTCTAAAAACACATACTCACGAGTGTAGCACCATGTCCAAAAACACATACTCACGAGTGTACCACCATGTCTAAAAACACATACTCACGAGTGTAGCACCATGTCTAAAAACACATACTCACGTGTGTAGCACCATGTCTAAAAACACATACTCACGAGTGTAGCACCATGTCTAAAACACATACTCACGAGTGTAGCACCATGTCCAAAAACACATACTCACGAGTGTAGCACCATGTCTAAAACACATACTCACGAGTGTAGCACCATGTCTAAAAACACATACGCACGAGTGTAGCACCATGTCTAAAAACACATACGCACGTGTGTAGCACCATGTCTAAAAACACATCTTGAGGTGTGTAACACGGTGTTTAAAAATGCGTATTCAGATTATATAACACAACATTATCTGAGGCACGACATTCGTCCCATAGCAGCACGATTATAAAAAGTGTGTCTTTCGGACAGAAATTGGGATCATTTAATCATGGGATCAAGACTAACAGTTGTAACAACGAAATATTAACAGGGGAATTAAATAAGATAAGATTCATTAGTTTATCAAAATAAATGGATATTTATTTTGGTTACATGATCATTTTCAGCATACAATTAAATACATGTTTTAATATAGACAACAGTAGACGGATAGAACAATTTAATAACATCTACATTTTTTTGCCATTTTATTTTTAAAAGAAAAATTTAAAACAAAAAAAAAAAAAAAAATTTAAAAAAAAATAAAATAAAAAATAAAATAAAAAAAATAAATAGCCCTTAGTGACAACCCTGACTGAATTAGTGGTCACTTAGGTTTTGTAACTGCTGAAGGGAGCGATCTGGTCAATTCTTACAGACTCATCAGACTGGGAAACAAAAGAAAGTGTAAACCTTTCGGTCCCAACTTTAATCTGATCATCGAGTTGGCCTTAAGGTATCTGTGATGTAGAGCGTGGCATGTATCATCCATATTTTTTTTTTCTAAACTTTTATTTATTATATTTTTTTTTTAAAAACATCATTTTCCCCTCGAATAGTTCTTCAATTACAGGATGGTTAGTTTGTGTGATGTTATTGACTGTCTTGGTCAGTCTATTTAATCGGTTATGTACGCCAGAGGATGAATTTCCACACCAGCGTGTAGTGCTGAAGTTCATCAGTAGGCTTCCAACTGCTGCACTGTAGAGTAAGTTAATGACTTGTTTGTTCACACCAAAACTGTAAGATTTTTTTTTTTTTTTTAAAGATAGAAAAGTTTCGGTTGCCTTTCGGAATGCATACTTTGGCCGTGTGCTTGTCAAGTTAGCTTATTAATTGATGACACCTAAGTACTTATACTTACGTCTCTACTTGCTCTTTACTTTGAAATTTTTTTTATTTTTTTTTTCCGTATTGTGACATCTGGCATTGGGTGATTCCCTCTCTGGAAGTCCAGCACCATTTCTTTCGTTGTTTTTTTGTTTTTTTTGTGTGTTTTTTTTGTTGAGACATTCAACTGAAGAACGTTTTCATAGCATGTATTGATAAAAGTTTGTGACTAAGTTGATGTATAAGCTATTTCCCTTTCAGAAATGTAGCCGGTGAACGGGTAAAAAGGTCACTGTGGAAAAAAAAAAAAAGACAATGTGAAAAAAAAAGGTCGCAGTGAAAAAAGGTCATGGGGAAAAAAGGTCACAGTAAAAAAAGGTCACGGTGGAAAAAAAGGTCACAGTAAAAAAAAGGTCAGGGTGAAAAAAGGTCACAGTGACAAAAGGTCACGGTGAAAAAAAAGGTCACATTGAAAAAAAGGTCACAATGAAAAAGGTCACAGTGAAAAAGGGGTCACAGTGAAAGAAGGTCACAGTGAAAAAAAGGTCACAGTGAAAAAAAGACACAAAAAAGTGGTCGCAAAGAAATTTTCAATAACCGCAATCATTTGTGGGGGGAAAAATCCATATTAGAGACTAAATATCAATAAATAGAAGTAGAAGTAAGAGGAGGCTCATTAGCACCGTGGTTCGAATCTCGCTCGCGATACAATATGTGTGAGTGTGTCGATAAATGCGAATATTACAAACATACAGTGTCTACCTCTTACTGTTCACACCGTCCTTCACCCCATCTTCCCTTCCTCTATACCTCAAACACGTCATCCTTGCCGACCGACATGACATCAGAATCTAAAAATAGCGACAACTGGAAGTGACCGCATTTGAAACTGCGTTCTTTATGTGAGACCGCTTCCTTTCCACCGGGTCCGCTGGAATTTCACCATCTCGGGGACACCCAGCTGATCTCTCCCACAATGGGCTTTCGAACGAGGTCAAACACGAAATCAGGTCACGGTCTACTGGATGGGCATGATGTGGGCGAAGGTCTAAAAATAGCCTTGACGTGTGCCGTGACGTGCGAGGGGGTTAACCCCCATCGTGACTTGTTGTTAGTGCGCTTCGTGTCGGTACGCTACCGCTGTGTCCTGTCCAGAACAGAGACGGGTGGGAGGGAGATGGGAGGGTGTTGGGAGGTGGGTGGGGGGGTGAGAAGTGGGTGGGGGGTGAGAGGTATGGGCGGTTAGAGTCAACAGCAGAGAAGAGAAACAAAACGATACATTTTCCATTTGACTTTACCGGCATTTGGAGTTTTCTGGAATTTCCAGCAAATTTTTTTACCAATTTCGGTCGCAGTTTCTACCCGAATTTCCAAATATGTAGTGTTGAGTGGATAAAGTACACCCCCCCCCCTCTAACCCCTCCACCGCCAATAAAAAGTGGTGAAGTGCGGGGAAAGTCTCCCATTGGTGCACGTGACATCATCCTTACGCGATGAGCGCAAAGTGTAAAAATAGAATTTGCGTTATTTAAGGGGGGAAAAACAGACCCCCCCCCCCCCCCCGAGCCTGACGAAGAACGTTGGACTTGTTTCGTCTAGACATTTTAGAATAATGCTTTATTAAGAACATTATTATATATTTTTTTTTTACCCATAAACATTTTGACTTAAAAAAGATGAGTTAACAGTTTGACTTCATCAGTTGTCAGCGTCACTTTATCAGCTGCCGTTTGACTTTACGAGATGACAACTTGACTCTGCCAGTAAATGATGGACTGCTGGGGAAACAGTTTGACTTTACCAGTTGACAACTTGACTCTGCCAGTAAATGATGGACTGCTGGGGAAACAGTTTGACTTTACCAGTTGACAACTTGACTCTGCCAGTAAATGATGGACTGCTGGGGAAACAGTTTGACTTTACGAGTTGACAACTTGACTCTGCCAGTAAATGATGGACTGCTGGGGAAACAGTTTGACTTTACCAGTTGACAACTTGACTCTTCAAGTACACAGTGGACTGCGTGGGGAACAGGTTAACCTTACCAGTTGATAACTTGACTTTGCTAGTAAATAGTGGACTGCTGGGGAAACAGTTTGACTTGTATGGCGATTTAAAAGTATCTTATCCACAGATTTCGTTCCCTTTATCATACACTGCCACGACACGGGCCTTCTTCTTCATGAAAACAACACCGTATTTAAGGACAGTGATTTGACATTGTGTTGCATGTATACTGTGATCATGATGACACACATGCATGCCAGTGAGTACACGCTGTTCTTGTTTTATGCTCAAAGTTACAATACAAGTTAAATAACATTCAAGCTCTAGCGATGTCAAATCTGATCCAATGTAAAATGAAACACCTGGAGAAGTTAGTTACGTTCAAGAGCATTTTGGAATGCTCGTATGTTATAGACACCATATCACACCATAGAACACCAAAGCACGCATATAAATTGTTTGGGTGTGAATCTATTTAGAGATAACACGCAATAACCCGGCGCGTGATAGGTTAAATGGCAGGCTATCCCATGTACATACACATATATCCATATGGACCGTACTGTGCCCCACGTACATATCTGCACAGTACTTGTATTATTGATCGTACACGTTTCATACAGGAATCCTTCATGGGACATTGTTCACAGATCGCATGGCGTGACACTGTCATGACACACAAAAATCAATAGGACCATAGTGAGTCAGGAGATTTTAATTATTTTTTTTTATAGATAAACAATTTTTGTTCCATGAAACCTATTACTCATTCAAGTGTCGCGAACACTTGCAGAGTTGCTTGCGCGTGGTGAGTCATGTGATTTGTGTGACGTCGTGCTCGAGAGATGCTCGCAGATCTGTGCTCCTGAGTGGAAATAGATCAAAATAATGCAGGAAATTAGACGAAATGTTGAGAGATGGGACACGACTAAACTTAGGAATAGACTCATAGGCAAAATGTTGAGAGATGGGACACGACTAAAATTAGGAATAGACTCATAGACAAAATGTTGAGAGATGGGACACGACTAAAATTAGGAATAGACTCATAGACAAAATGTTGAGAGATGGGGCACAACTAAACTTAGGAATAGACTCATAGACAAAATGTTGAGAGATGGGACACGACTAAACTTAGGAATAGACTCACAGACAATATGTTGAGAGATGGGACACGACTAAACTTAGGAATAGACTCATAGGCAAAATGTTGAGAGATGGGACACGACTAAACTTAGGAATAGACTCATAGACAAAATGTTGAGAGATGGGGCACAACTAAACTTAGGAATAGACTCATAGGCAAAATGTTGAGAGATGGGACACGACTAAAATTAGGAATAGACTCATAGACAAAATGTTGAGAGATGGGACACGACTAAACTTAGGAATAGACTCATAGGCAAAATGTTGAGAGATGGGACACGACTAAAATTAGGAATAGACTCATAGACAAAATGTTGAGAGATGGGGCACGACTAAACTTAGGAATAGACTCATAGGCAAAATGTTGAGAGATGGGACACGACTAAACTTAGGAATAGACTCATAGGCAAAATGTTGAGAGATGGGACACGACTAAAATTAGGAATAGACTCATAGACAAAATGTTGAGAGATGGGGCACGACTAAACTTAGGAATAGACTCATAGGCAAAATGTTGAGAGATGGGACACGACTAAACTTAGGAATAGACTCATAGGCAAAATGTTGAGAGATGGGACACGACTAAAATTAGGAATAGACTCATAGACAAAATGTTGAGAGATGGGGCACGACTAAACTTAGGAATAGACTCATAGGCAAAATGTTGAGAGATGGGACACGACTAAACTTAGGAATAGACTCATAGGCAAAATGTTGAGAGATGGGGCACAACTAAACTTAGGAATAGACTCATAGACAAAATGTTGAGAGATGGGACACGACTAAACTTAGGAATAGACTCATAGGCAAAATGTTGAGAGATGGGACACGACTAAAATTAGGAATAGACTCATAGACAAAATGTTGAGAGATGGGGCACGACTAAACTTAGGAATAGACTCATAGGCAAAATGTTGAGAGATGGGACACGACTAAACTTAGGAATAGACTCATAGGCAAAATGTTGAGAGATGGGGCACAACTAAACTTAGGAATAGACTCATAGGCAAAATGTTGAGAGATGGGACACGACTAAAATTAGGAATAGACTCATAGACAAAATGTTGAGAGATGGGACACGACTAAACTTAGGAATAGACTCATAGGCAAAATGTTGAGAGATGGGACACGACTAAAATTAGGAATAGACTCATAGACAAAATGTTGAGAGATGGGACACGACTAAACTTAGGAATAGACTCATAGGCAAAATGTTGAGAGATGGGACACGACTAAACTTAGGAATAGACTCATAGGCAAAATGTTGAGAGATGGGACACGACTAAAATTAGGAATAGACTCATAGGCAAAATGTTGAGAGATGGGGCACAACTAAACTTAGGAATAGACTCATAGACAAAATGTTGAGAGCTGGGACACAACTAAACTTAGGAATAGACTCATAGACAAAATGTTGAGAGCTGGGACACGACTAAACTTAGGAATAGACTCATAGACAATATGTTGAGAGCTGGGACACACCTAAACTTAGAAATAGACGCATAGACAAAATGTTGAGAGATGGGACACACCTAAACTTAGGAATAGACTCATAGACAAAATGTTGAGAGATGGGACACAACTAAACTTAGAAATAGACGCATAGACAAAATGTTGAGAGATGGGACACAACTAAACTTAGAAATAGACTCATAGACAAAATGTTGAGAGATGGGACACACCTAAACTTAGAAATAGACGCATAGACAAAATGTTGAGAGATGGGACACACCTAAACTTAGGAATAGACTCATAGACAAAATGTTGAAAGCTATTCTATAACTGTTAATAATTATGCCACTACTTAAAGGCAGGTAGTTGTTGTTGTACTTTGACAACAAAGAGCCACACCAGTTGACTCATCAAATACATTACTTTTTTGAAATAGGTAAAAAAAAGGTGTGCCCCACGATATCAGAGCCCAGGCATAAAAAAAATGAGAACCACTGTATCAGTCAAGACATACAAAAATGAGAACCACTGTATCAGTCAAGACATACAAAAATGAGAACCCACTGTATCAGTCAAGACATACAAAAATGAGTACCCACTGTATCAGTCAAGACATACAAAAATGAGTACCCACTGTATCAGTCAAGACATACAAAAATGAGTACCCACTGTATCAGTCAAGACATACAAAAATGAGAACCCACTGTATCAGTCAAGACATACAAAAAATGAGTACCCACTGTATCAGTCAAGACATACAAAAAATGAGTACCCACTGTATCAGTCAAGACATACAAAAATGAGAACCCACTGTATCAGTCAAGACATACAAAAATGAGTGCGCCAGTATAAGAGCAAAGACATAAAAAAATATATGCCCACAATATCAGAGCCAAGGCATAAAACATGTGGGCCCTCAATATCAGAGCCAAGACATAAAAAAAAAAAAATTGCCCACAATTTCAGAGCCAAGACATAAAAAAAAAAAAAATTAAAAGATAATTTATAGTGGTTTTAAAAAAAAAATACGCCCACAATATCAGAGCCAAGGCATAAAACATGTGGGCCCTCAATATCAAAGCCAAGACAAAAAAAAAAAAAAATTGCCCACAATTTCAGAGCCAAGACATAAAAAAAAAAAAATTAAACGATACTTTATAGTGGTTTTATTGACAGTGTATTTCGAGGGCTCAATAAGTTCCATTGATGACAAAGGCTGCTAATTGCTTACCACAACTTTGTACAACTAAAGAAAAATTTCATGTACTTCGAATTTCATCGATGAGAGCGTCACGTTTTTTGGTTTCCCCTAATTTCTACACTTCTATAACCACTGTTTATAAATTATAAAAGATACAGAATGGTCATAAGTTCAGCTAGCAAACCATGGAATTGTCATAAGTTCAGCTAGCAAACCATGGAATTGTCATAAGTTCAGCTAGCAAACCATGGAATTGTCATAAGTTCAGCTAGCAAACCATGGAATTGTCATAAGTTCAGCTAGCAAACCATGGCCCTAATAGTATCAGACCAGAGTACTGAAAAATAAATCAATAAAAATTGTTTACCCGTGATTTCTTGATGGCCGCCTGCATTGCATCATCAGCGGGAATTTCCAGAAATTCTAGAAATCTTGGAAAGGAATATTACGGGGAATAATTTAGGGATGATGTCACCTCTTAAAAAAAAGGTCAAACAAATTTTCTGAGGGGGAAAAAAAAATCTTCACAAGCTATTGGGTTTCTAAGACGTCAAGTGAATTTACGATAATTGAAAAGTGTGGAATCATGGATTGTTTCGTGTATTGCGCAATGCCATTCTGCGTTTTTAAATTGCAATCAATACATATAAAAAATAAATAAATCAAAAGAAATTGCAAACAATTTGCGCCCCCCCCCAAAAAAAAAAACAAACAACAAAAACAAAACAACAACAACAAAAGCAACACAAAAAAAACAACAACAAAAAAACAACAACCCATCTCTACTAATATAGACTTCACCGTGCAAACCATATTATGTCTCTAGAATTATTCTAGAATGTCCCTTGAAGTCCCTAGATTATCCTCGGAATCCCCTTCAAATGAAACTAATTATAAAGGGCGTTTGACTGCGATACAGTTACATAGATAAATGAGACACATGATCAGTATGTGTAGGTAAAACAGACTTGGACGAGATGCAACTATATTATCCGTATGATTCCCTTCAACATCCCGGGAATGATCCTGAAAAGTACGTAAGAGTACAACTGGTTTTCCCTGACAATGTCCACTACTGATGTTACAATATGTTTAAACATGTGTTTATCTGAAGAAATGCGTTTGATTTTGAGTTATTTTATCAGTCACGAACATGACTTTATGTTATTGAAACAAGAGGACCCGCGCGTAGCTGGGGGGGGCAGAGTGGGGGATAGAAGTCCTCGCCCCACCAGGCAAGTGGGGGTGACATAATAAACTTTGATTGAATGAATGTGATGGTATTTTAATTGATGAAAATAGCGAGTTTCAGATCTGAGGTTTTTTTGGGGTGGGGGAGTGGGGGGGGGTGGGGG
>CAXITT010000291.1:240786-251312 GCA_964033795.1 Lymnaea stagnalis
CCCCCCCCCCCCCCCCCCCCCCCGTGTAAGCGATAGATACACCGGCACAAGTCGTCAGCACTGGGTGGTGAAATCAGACACGTCACGCCCTCGTGACAGACTCTCTGAGACAGTCCAATGGGGGGGGGGGGCGGGGGGAAGGGGAGCGGGGGGGGGGGCGCGAATGAACCTATGTTAGCACTGGTCCTCACATCCAATGCAACTACAACATTGTATCTGATATTTTGTTTTATTATACATTATATATATATATATATATAATATATATTTATTTATTTATTTATTTATCTAAGAATGAGCTACTAAAGTCACATAACGCCAAAAGGGAGATACTTTTTAAGTACGTTCGGATTCCTCAACACAATCATAGTTATTTTCTATTATTTTACGGAAATCGAATAATTTAAATGCGCAAAAAATATTTTAAATCCGCTTTTATTTTAGTAAACGTTTAAGTATTATTATTATAAATTACAAATACATTTAGAGCAGCGGTTCTCAACCTGTGAGTCGCGACCCCTTTGGGGGGGGGGGGTCCCACGACCCTTTCACAGGGGTCGCCTAAGACCATCTGAAAACACACACACTCCACAGTTATTAAGTATCAACGAAATTAATTTTGTAGTTGGGGGTCGCCACAACATGAGGAACTGTATTAAAGGGACGCGTGCATTAGAAAGGTTGAGAACCACTGATTTAGAGTATCAACTAAGGAACTATTTTAAGCTTTTACATGTGTTTAAAAGTTATGAAAACAATTTAAAAAAAAAAAAATCTAAGTGCGTCTTTTAGTGCGTTGTTAATATAGCGAAATAAAATTTTAAATTAATTTGTTCCAAATAATCACGCAAATGACGTCATAGAGTGACTAGCTTTATTTCGCCAAAACTCTGAGGTTTCTTTACATTTAATAACCACGCGTGACAAAACTGATACTGTATTTTCCCTTCTTAAAAGTAAAATTAATAAATACAATTGATTGCTTTTTAAATTGTTAATAAAACACACACATTTCTGCTCTGTATATTTTAACATTTAAAAAGTTTTGCCTTTTTTTGTTACAAAAATGTACCTTTATTAAAATTATAACGTTATAAAAAACTAACCTTAAACTATAATTCTAATAAGAAAATGCGGTTTAAGTTTTAAAATTATAACGTTATAAAAAAACTAACCTTAAACTATAATTCTAATAAGAAAATGCGGTTTAAGTTTTAAAATTATAACGTTATAAAAAAACTAACCTTAAACTATAATTCTAAAAGAAAATGCGGTTTAAGTTAAACGCAGTGAAGTGCAGAGCAACTCCATAGCCAAATAGCTTTCACCAATCCACTTATAACTAAAACAAAAAAAAAAGAACGAACCATATGAAGTGCAAATTATTTTAGTTTGGGTATAGAAGGGACTACCATTTGGTGGAAGATTTTTCTAAATTTATTTAAATCAGGGTGGGGGAGGGGTTGGTTACTTTGCCCCATGCAGCACAAGATATGTCTCAAAATAAAGGAATGATTTTGATAAATAATTAATTGTCTTGGGTAAATACATGTCGGAGGTAGGAAATAAGATGTGCACATTTTTATGTGGATGACAATAGAGTTAACTCTTATCGTATTACATTGGTGGAAGAAAAAGATGTTACATTCTCTTTTTACAAATATGGGTATGTTCATTTTGCCCAAGGCAGCACAAGATACGTCTCAAAATAAAGGAATGGTTTTGATAAATAATTAATTTTCTTGGGTAAGTACATGTCGGAGGTAGGAAATAGGATGTGTACATTTTCACGCGGATAACACTATATTTCAATCCTCGATGTCTGGGACCGTGTCGTGCCATCCAAATTTTTTTTTTTTTGTTTGTTGAGGTTTTTACTGCGGCTCCGGTAGGAAATTGGTTTCAGCTTCTAGCATGGCGCGTGACATGAAGGACGGATTATTAGTAGCTCACCTTCTGACCTGTAGGGCAGACTTTGGACACATTTACCCCCCCTCCCCATTCACTCTATGGCTGTCTGTCACTGTTTGATTGATATCTTAATTGGTTGGTTGGTGTCTTAATTGGTTGGTTGATGTCTAAGTTGGTTGGTTGATGTCTAAGTTGGATTTTTTTTTTTTTTGTTTGTTTATGTTTTTTATGTGGCTTCGGGAGGAAATTGGTTTCAGCTTCTAGCATGGCGCGGGACATGAAGGACGGATTATTAGTAGCTCACCTTCTGACCTGTAGGGCAGACTTTGGACACATTTACCCCCCCCCCCCATTCACTCTATGGCTGTCTGTCACTGTTTGATTGATATCTTAATTGGTTGGTTGGTGTCTTAATTGGTTGGTTGATGTCTAAGTTGGTTGGTTGATGTCTAAGTTGGTTGGTTTATATTTCATTGGTTGTTTGATAAGCCTATACAAATCAGTTGGTTGATATCTTAACTGGTTGCTTTATATATCAATTGGTTGGATTATATCTCATATTTTGGCGGGCCCGTGCCCTGCTGATATCTCAAAGGTTGGATGGTCTGTCAGTGTGTGGCTTTGCTGATCTCTCAAAGGGTTGGTCTGTCAGTGTTTGTCTTTGCTGATCTCTCAAAGGGTTGGTCTGTCAGTGTGTGGCTTTGCTAATCTCTCAAAGGGTTGGTCTGTCAGTGTGTGGCTCTGCTGATCTCTCAAAGGGTTGGTCTGTCAGTGTGTGGCTTTGCTGATATCTCAAAGGGTTTGTCTGTCAGTGTGTGGCTTTGCTGATCTCTCAAAGGGATGGTCTGTCCGTGTTTGTCTTTGCTGATCTCTCAAAGGGTTGGTCTGTCCGTGTTTGTCTTTGCTGATCTCTCAAAGGGTTGGTCTGTCAGTGTTTGGCTTTGCTGATCTCTTAGTGGTTGGTCTGTCAGTTTTTGGCTTTGCGTGAAATCCTTATTTTGATTGGTAGACTATTGTGTGATTACCACTGTTGTTGATAAACTCTAAATTAGCTCATTTTAATTTGAATTTTTTTATTGAACTTTATTTACTTAAAAAATATAAAGTTATTCTTTTCCCAGTCTAAACCGAATTTAAACAAAAATATTTAATAGTTGTAATATAATTAAACATAAATATACAAAAAACTAGATATATCTTATACTTTCATTTTTATTAATGCATTGTTAAAATAGTTTCGGAGTTTGTTATATATTTATCATGAATGAAACAAGATTTGGAGACGCCACCAACACCGAAACTGAAACCGATTACAATGTATTCGACTACGTCGTGGTTTTACAGTATCGATATGTCAAATCCCTTGATTATCCTCCGAGTCTTGCATAACAACACCAACACCGATACCAAGCCGTGGAGTCTGCTAGAAACACAAAACCGCCTCTATCGGGATTTCGTGACGTCACTGGTTCAAGGATCAGGTCGTCGTACACCAGCTGTCGCCTCGCAAGCCTCGCAGCCTCGCGCACCGATTGGCCAAGGAGATTTGAAAAGCGAAGAGAGCGGGCGTTTTGATTGGCTGACACCGCCCGGGATACCCCCCCCCCCTCCCTGCCCCCACGTCTCGTCCCGTTGAGAAGAAAAATGCTCCACCACAACAAACCACGGTGTAGTACTCCCACCGTGCACCACAACACCGATCAGTTGTGACCAAGTTCGTGCGCCGATATGACTGGTTCAAGGCTCAGGTCCTCGTACACCAGCTGTCGCCTCGCAAGCCTCGCAGCCTCGCGCACCGATTGGCCAAGGAGATTTGAAAAGGGAAGAGAGCGGGCGTTTTGATTGGCTGACCCCGCCCGGGATACCCCCCCCCCCTCCCTGCCCCCACGTCTCGTCCCGTTGAGAAAAAAAATGCTCCACCACAACAAACCACGGTGTAGTACTCCCACCGTGCACCACAACACCGATCAGTTGTGACCAAGTTCGTGCGCCGATATGGATACTATGAACATGGAGTTACCTGCACTAGGTGAACGTGTATTTCAGGCGGATTACATACAAAAGAAGCGACACAGACGGGTGAGTGAAGCTAGATAATGATTAATGATTGAGTAAATCTACTCTGGTTTCGGGTGTTCAATCTGGGCATGAACATTTTAGAGTTGGGGCCCGTTGTGAATTATATAATAGATATACAGTGTACACAACACGACACAAATACTGACCTCGCTAATACATTCACACTGTATGTCGTTATCGTCTGATAGTGATGATCACAACACGCTGGAGATTTTGATCTGTCGTATCATCTTCAATTTAAATTTTAAAGAATAATACTTCGGTTTATTCCGGATAAAGTTTGACTTACGTTTTTGAAATCGAATTCGTGGACACTTCTGGAACACCCGTGTAGGCGTAACCTTGACATTACCGTACCTTTTAGCGGAGCACTGATCGGTCTGTCCATAAGTACAGGCGTTTGGTACACATAGGTGAGATCTTGAATATCTTCTATTTTCAGTCTGTATTTAGCTGATGATAGAACCTGCTAATAGTTTATTTAGACCTACGCCCGTTGAAAAGCACCTAGATAGAAAATAATAAACAAGCCGGGAAATTCAAACATAAATAAGACATGTTTTTTGCAATTCTATCTTACTTAAACGTAATGTTTGTAATTGAAGGCCCAAGTGACGTAATAGCATATATTAAGGTACATTATTATCATAGTATAGGCTAATTGAAGCGAATTTCTTTAGTAAAACTTTGTTGACGGAAGAAACCGTGTGCTCTAGTATAACTATGTTGACATAGTAAAGACATGTCATGATATGCTCTAGTGCAACATAACTTTGTTGACATAGTAATCATATGCTCTAGTATAACAATGTTGGGCATCATTGTAACCATATGCTCTAGTATAACAATGTCGAGCATCATTGTAACCATATGCTCTAGTATAACTATGTTGACTATGTTGACCATAGGCACGATATGCTCAGTATAACTATGTAGACCCGAGTAAGACCATACTCTACACGTTTCTTTACTTTAAGACCCCCAGACTTCTACATAATAATGTATTTTATTATAAATGCAAACTAAAGCCCGTATGACGTATGCGTGAACTTCACATCTACTCAAGTTACTTGACAAAACATGCCTTCAAGGAACTCACTTGATTATTAATTAGTGCTCCCCCCTCCCCCCACACGCACACACCTTAACTTAAGAACGTCACCGCCCTTGAACTATATTAATAATCTTACGTCCAACCCCCTTTTTACCCCACAGACTTATTACACCAACCGTTTCCGCAAAACAATAGAAAATAGTTTGCACCAAACGCACTTGCGGTATATTTGTTTTTAAAGAATCTCATCAATGGCAGATATATCTTGTCATTTTATCTCGTGGCGTCAGCGCCACCCCGTGGCGTCAGCGCCACCCCGTGGCGTCAGCGACATTGTCGCATAGAGAATCACATACGCATGTTCGTGGTGAGTAGTACACCATGCACTCAAACATTCTTTCTACGTGGTCTCCAAATTCATATTGGCATATTAACTGCATGTTTGTTTTCTTCGCCTAGGGTAAAGTGGAGTACCTCGTCAAATGGAAGGGATATTCTGTCAAGTAAGTATCTACACGTGACGTTCATTGTTGCATTGTGATTCTTAAGTATACCCCCACCCCCCTACCCCCCCCCCCAACTTGTCGTGTTCAAGATGTGTGTTTCGATTTGTTGTTTGTTCGCCAAGGTTGTTTTGCATGGTGTTTAAATTGCCGCCAGCCGACTACTGCGCCCGGTACACCTTGGTTGATCGATTACCACATGATGAGCTCACATGATGAGTCTCCGATTGTCACATGGTGTACACTAGTATGTGAAGGCATTAGGATTTGGTCTGGCGCGTGTATCGAACAACCTAACTTTAAAAAAAAAAAAAAAGAAGAAATAAGCAAGAAGGCATTAGGATTTGGTCTGGCGCGTGTATCGAACAACCTAACTTTAAAAAAAAAAAAAAAAGAAGAAATAAGCAGAGTCCAAATGTACTCTGATGACGGTGTTTGGGGGTTGTCGGATTAGTTTTAAGGAGTCTTGGGTTTAGTCGCACCTCCACACACACAAAACAAAATTAAAAAATGCCCACTACTCACGTCGTAGTGCCCGCTACTCACGTCGTAATGCTCGCTACTCACGTCGTAAAGCCCGCTACTCACGTCGTAGTGCTCGCTACTCACGTCGTAGTGCTCGCTACTCACGTCGTAGTGCTCGCTACTCACGTCGTCGTGCTCGCTACTCACGTCGTAATGCTCTCTACTCACGTCGTAATGCCCATCGTTATTTCCCACGCACTTAATGCACCCAGTTCTTGGAGTACTAAAAGCTCCATTATCTTGTAGTCTGTATGGTGTCTTTATTTTACTATGTGGGCCCATGTTGTTTTACTCCCTGGACCAATGTTGTTAAACTCTGTGGGCCCGTGTTTTTGTGAATATCGTTGAGATATTGTAAATATCTATGCGCCTAGCTCTGACGTTCAAATTTAGATCTATTCGATCGGAAATCCTCCCTATACATGATCTACTCGATCAGTCTTGCGCAACCCAAAATTTAAGGTGGGCCGTAATACTCTATGAAAAACTTGTGCGGGCCGCAAGATAATAGGAGCGGGGGGGGGGGGGGGGGGGGGGGTGCGAAATCTATTAAGAAATTAATAATAAGAAGAATATTTCGTTACTTCGCGGGCCACCAAAAGTGGGTGCTGGCGGGCCGTATGTTGTGCAGGCCTGTATTAGATCATAATCCTCCATATAGCTGATCGATTAGAATCGTTTGCAGGTCGGGTTAGGGCAGCGTTAGACACGGATTGGCGTTAGCAAGGCGTACACACCTGTTGTCTATAACTGATCGATTAAGGTGTCCGCCCATTTGCCATCATGAGATCGGTGCGAGGTAACAAGGTTCACTTTAACGTCAATTTTTTTCCACGACGTGTTCGTCGTTTTCAAGTTTTCCTTCATTATTTCCTTTTTATAAATTTGATGGCACTTTCCCTCTTGATGGCAGTTTCCCCTCTTGATGGCATTTTCCCTTTGATTGCATTTTCCTTCTTGATGGCATTTTCCCTATTGATGGCATTTTTCTTTTTGATGGCAGCTCTCCTTCGTGATGGCATTTTCTCTATTGATGTCAGTTTCCTTATTGATGGCAGTTTCCCTATCGATGAAATTTTCCCTCTTGATGGCAAATTCCCTCTTGATGGTAGTTTCCCCCCCCCCCCTCATTATTATTGACTGCTACATTAAAAAAAAAAAGAAGCTCTATGGTCAAAGCCCTTTCTTTCTGCCAAGCCCTAAACTAATCGACCCCTGTTGTGTGCAGACAGGTAAAAATGGCGTTCTAGTTTGTTCTACCTGTCTACACCGGCGCTCTGAAGTTACCGGAGCACGTAACACTTCCGGGGTCGTATGCTTGACCGGATTAACGAAAGCCTTCAGCGTGATAGGACGACCCCCGGGCTGCTTAAGGATATGACATTATTGGTATTTATTATCTGACATACAAGCTCGGTGGGGGCGTATCAGTACAGGGGCTCTCAAAGTATCAAGCGTTATCCCAACCGCCGATCCATCATCAGGTGTTACCTTCTACACCTCCTCGCCGCTCGCCCGCCTACCTATGAAATGACAGCACGTCTTAATCTCCCCATTACTGTGGTCCCCTCCACCCAGTCGTGCGTGCCAATCTTTAGGTCCAAGTCCCGTTGCTTGTCATTTATTTTCTTAAGGGCGCAATCCGTGCGTGGCCGTTCTCCGTGACCGTGTTTGTTTAGTCCATCACGACATTCGCTTTTTCTCGGAACCTGATTTTCAACCAGGGCTGTACTGTGTGATGAATGGAATGGGAGGGGAAACCCCCGCTATTAAGATCCTGTACATGTGAGTTTAAGTAAGTGATCAAGCAATATGACTTTACACATTAGTGTAAGTAAGTGATCAAGCAATATGACTTTACACATGAGTGTAAGTGAGTGATCAAGCAATATGACTTTACACATTAGTGTAAGTAAGTGATCAAGCAATATGACTTTACACATGAGTGTAAGTGAGTGATCAAGCAATATGACTTCACACATAGTGTTGACATAGTAAGTAAGTGATCAAACCATATGACTTTACACGTGAGTTTAAGTAAGTGATCAAGCATAGAGTAAAATGATTGGCCAGGCCATGTTTATCATACTCTGTCCGGGGTCGTCCATAGATTTACTAACCGACTAATCGAGCTGCAGACACATTTAATTAGCTTTCATTTCAACTCCCGACACGGCAGCTTTCAAGCACTGACACGGCAGCTTTCAAGCCCTGACACGGCAGCTTTCAAGCACTGACACGGCAGCTTTCAAGCCCTGACACGGCAGCCTTCACCCCCCCCCCCCCCCCCCCCCCCCCCCCCCCNGTTGAATCCATCTGTGGATCTACCCTAGTTGAATCCATCTGTGGATCTACCCTAGTTGAATCCATCTGTGGATCTACCCTAGTTGAATCCATCTGTGGATCTACCCTAGTTGAATCCATCTGTGGATCTACCCTAGTTGAATCCATCTGTGGATCTACCCTAGTTGAATCCATCTGTGGATCTACCCTAGTTGAATCCATCTGTGGATCTACCCTAGTTGAATCCATCTGTGGATCTACCCTAGTTGAATCCATCTGTGGATCTACCCTAGTTGAATCCATCTGTGGATCTACCCTAGTTGAATCCATCTGTGGATCTACCCTAGTTGAATCCATCTGTGGATCTACCCTAGTTGAATCCATCTGTGGATCTACCCTAGTTGAATCCATCTGTGGATCTACCCTAGTTGAATCCATCTGTGGATCTACCCTAGTTGAATCCATCTGTGGATCTACCCTAGTTGAATCCATCTGTGGATCTACCCTAGTTGAATCCATCTGTGGATCTACCCTATTTTGTTGTTATGTATTCTTCTGCCGCGTCCTGTCATTGATTTGATTACCTGATGACGTAGCCCTGTACTAATAGCGTCCCATTGGAGATGGCGACGGTGGGTCGTCGAGCGCGAGCTCATAATACCCCGCCCCCCCAGCACACTCCCACACGGGCCGACCCCGGGTCTTCCCGCCGGGAACCCCCCGAACCCCCCCCCCCGCCCGTCCTGGAGGACGTCCGGTCGGCTGAAAACGCTGCGTTTAAAGCGTTCGCGGTCCACTCTCCTTGGGTCTGAACGGCTTTGCTTCCTCTCCGGAGGAAAGGCGTTGCGTTACCTCCCCCCACCGTGCAGGGAGTTGTCCGGTCGGGACGTAAGCGGGGATGAAACGTTCGCCTATGAGCGGCTTTCTCAGGGCCGCGTAGCTAAAATCATCGGCAAGGGTTTTGGCCGCCACCCAAGCCTCATATCCATTAACGGCAACAAGTCATCATGTTATTGCGTTACTCCCGTTGTAGTGTGAGTCATGCAGTGGCCGGGGTTTTTAAGCTTCGGGAGGAAACCTCCCTCCTAGTCTGCCACGAAGAGGCTAAACCCCATGTGGACGCCCTCAAGTTTCCCCAGAGACGCCCCGCTTCCGCGGACAGTAGCCCTGTACTCAGTCATTGAGCCAACTGTTGTCTCAATAGAATCAGTGATTGGTAAATTAACACAATACAAGTACAAATACTTATACCACTGACACATTCTTGCACACTGTTCCGATCACTTTATTTGATATGTATAAACTTGCTGCCAACGTTTAAGCCATTGAATGGTCAACTTTGGCTGGTTGACCATTCAATGAGCTGATGGTCACTGACTGGTTTGCCATTCAATGAGCTGATGGTCCTTGGCTGGTTGACCATTCAATGAGCTGATGGTCCTTGGCTGGTTGACCATTCAATGGTCACTGACTCGTTGGCCATTCAATCAGCTGATGGTCCCTTGCTGGTTGACCATTCAATAAATTTTGATTGGACATTGTCCTATTTCATTATAAGGCTAAAACCATCGTGACATTTATCGTATCATAATTTGCATTTGGATCTTGACACTAACATATCTATTACACACAAGTGGCGCCAACAGTCTATACTACCTCCATCTGACACTAACATATCTATTACATGCAAGTGACGCCCTCAATATCTATTACATACAAGGGAAGCCAAGTGACGCTTTCCATATCTATTACATACAACTGACGCTAACAGTATCAAACACACAAGTGGAGCTTCTAAGTATGGCTTTCTGTAAGGAATTACAGCCATTGACTTCATTTCCACCAACGGTCCGGCCCCGTGTGTCCCCCAAACAAACCAATCCAACAGACCAACCTCTCGATGGTACACTCTTGAGCCTAGAGCCTCTCAATAAGCCACTAACATCGGTATCTTATCTCGCCTTCAAAACCGCACTTCAGAGAGGCGTACCTGGAATTATCCTCCACAAATATTTGCCCTAACCACGTCATTTACGCGTCGATCTGCGCACCGACTTCTATTGGCGCACCGACTTCTATTGAAACATTCGACGCTCTGTTGATTTTTGTGGTCGGTGGGGGGGGGGGGGTTGGAATGGGAAGGAAAGAAATCTGTGGAGGGAAAGGGGGGA
>CAXITT010000291.1:251734-264085 GCA_964033795.1 Lymnaea stagnalis
GGGGGGGGGGGATTCCCTCGCCGGGAATCATTGAAAAGGAGTTGTGCGACTATTGGGGTAATACTAGTCATACAAAGGGTAATAATGTAATGGATAGGGTAATACTAATAGTCATGTCATAAGGTGGTGTACTGTTCGAGTAAACGGTTACACTGTTAGAGATGGGGTCATCAAAGTCCCGCGTAAGGCAACACTAGTCATATGTGTGGTAATACTAGTCATATGTAAGTTAATACTAGTCACATGTAAGGTATACTAATCATATGTGAGGTTGTACTATACATATGTATGGTAACACTAATCCAATTTTGTAAGGTAATACTAGACATACGTAAGGTGATACTAGACATATGTAGGATAATACTAGACATATGTAAGGTTTATTATTCATATTTGAGGTAAAAATAGACGTGTACGGTAATACGAGACACGTGTAAGGTAATACTAGACATATGTAAAGTTTATAAGTTATATGTGAGGTAATCATAGACGTGTCCGGTAATACTAGACATATGTTAGGTATTACTAGACACATTTAGTGAATGAATCCTCAGACCGCAACTTCCCTTCCACCCCCTCCCCATGCCCCATATACTTATGTATTTACAACCGCAGCAAATAGTTCCATTCCTCGTTACTCCGTAGCTGAACATTTTTGCATCCGGAGACACTCATGAAACAAGTGTTTACAGATGTGTGTTCTACTTCACTGTGTGTGTACCGTAATGTTTATAGAACAGTGTGCACCCTTTCATAACATAGATCAACATGGAAGTTGCCAGTCCAACAACCCGGGTTGCAATCTCTTGATTACCAAGTGATAGGATAGAGACTATAGGATAGAGACTTTAGGATAGAGACTATAGGATAGAGTATAGGATAGAGACTATAGGATAGAGACTATAGGATAGAGACTATAGGATAGAGACTATAGGATAGAGACTATAGGATAGAGGCTATCATTCTCTTGAATACCAAGTGATAGAATAGAGACTATAAGGATAAATCACCGGTTCTCATCCTGCGGGTCGAACCCTTGGGGGGGGGGGGGGTCGAGCGACCCTTGCACAGGGTCCCCTCTAAGACCATCGAAAAAACACATATTTTTGAAGTAGCAACGAAAAAAATTTCTTGGTTGGGGGAGAACCCTTGGGGGGGGGGGGTCGAGCGACCCTTGCACAGGGTCGCCTCTAAGACCATCGAAAAAACACATATTTATGAAGTAGCAACGAAAATAATTTCTTGGTTGGGGGGAGTCACCACAACAGGAGGAACTGTATTAAAGGGTCGCGGCATTAGGAAGGTTGAGAACCACCAGGATAGAAACTTGTCATTCTCTTGACTACCAAGTGATAGGATCGAGACTGGACTGCATTCAAACCATCTTTCTATCAATATATGTCAACATCCAGCAGGATAGTGATATCTTCCCTCGATGGTGCATCAGATATGTGACGTTATGTGACGGTTGAAGGCCATGTTACCTTTGAAAAATCAATTTGCATCTAAACGTAATCGGGCTCATGTCTAACCTTTGAACGATACCTGCAAGAAATCGACAGTGGCTCCTTGTCATCGATTGTGATCCTTCTCGAATGTTCTGCCCCCTTTTTCCCATTATGGGCCTTCGCGCATCGATCTGTTTCCGTGTTCATTCCGGGCAAACACTTACACAGCGCGCGCGGTTTCCCGCCTGGAAGCTTTTCAGGGTGAGTCCCTGGGACAGGGCGACCGCCCCAAATACGTCACGAAAAAATCCGACCTTGACTTCTCGGAACGTTCTAGAAGATCCTCTTCGGGAAATCTCTAAATTTAGATTGGGGGCAAGTTCGGGTTTGTCGTATTTCCCCCCCCCCCCCCCTCGGGTCCCTGATGGAGTTTTTATTTTTTTAAAGAGTAAAGCGATGTATTTTGTGACGTCGGCATTCTGGAATTTTTGAGCTGGTCCCTTTAAGAAACTATTTGAAGAGGATAAGCATTTACATTTTATTTTTTTACTATATGTGTTAACGAGTCACTCCCTACCGTAATTGTTTTATGACTAAATCAACCCCAAGGTTGTTCTTTATTTTTAAAAAAAATAAATATATGTTGTAGTTCTTGTTCTACTGGACGCTAAGACTTGTTACACTCAGGATGCTTAAACGTGCTATACAGGATGCTAAATCCTGTAAAGAATGCAGCCGGATGCTAAGACTCGTTAGGATGAACGATAACGCAGAAGACTTGGTTTTATTCTACTCTCATGTGTAACATGTGTTATCTGTTACGAAACATAAGAGCCAGACAGTCCACACGGTTGCTCTTCGAGAGGTATTCGACCAGACACCAGACAGCCCACGTGATGTTCTAGAAATTTTCGACCAGACACCAGACAGCTCACGTGATGTTCTAGAGATTATTCGACCAGACGTCTCATGATTATTATGCTACATTTTGGTCTGGACCATACAACTGTTGGGGACTAGAGATATCCTAAAAACTCCTTGTATGAGGCTAATCAGGGCTCTCCATTATTTAAATGAGTGTTCCCCACCCCAACCATTAAAGTGTCACATTCCAAATCCCATCTAAATGTGCATATCCCAACCCCCATCTGAATGTGCATATCCCAACTCCCATCTAAATGAGCATTTCCCAAATTCCATCGAATCGAGAATATCCCAAATCCCATCTTAATGAATGAGAATATCCCCAACCCCCATCTGAATGTGCATATCCCAACTCCCATCTAAATGAGCATTTCCCAAATTCCATCGAATCGAGAATATCCCAAATCCCATCTTAATGAATGAGAATATCCCCAATCCCATCTATATGTGCATATCCTAACTCCCATCTAAATGAGCAAACACATCCCAACTCCCAACTAAATGAACATATCCCAATGGCGGAGCACACACTTGATGACATCTTCAATTTTGTTTAACCCAATGACGTAGAGCATTATCTTAGATCCTCGAAATAGTTAGTTTTTTTGTGTGTGTTTTATTTTAGTATCTCATCCCGCACTAGCCCCACATTTCGTGCCGAGAGCGTTAAAAAAAAGTGTGGGTTGGGGGATGGGTGAAGAAATGAATCATTGAACAAAGCCATTTATTGTCAACGCTGTCAAACAAACCGACACACACACACACACACGTCAGTAGATCAGATCATGCTGTCCCGTGATATGCTCACTTAAGTACCGTACTGGTCTCACAGCAGTGTAACCTTTAGAATGGTGGCATTGTCGAGGTCATTAATGTGGGGCTCTGAAGGCAGTGGTAAAATGGGGCACCAGGGGTGAAAAGGGGCTGCGGCGGTGAAATGGGGCAGCGGCGGTGAAATGGGGCAGCGGCGGTGAAATGGGGCACCAGAGTGGTGAAATGGGGCGCCAGAGTGGTGAAATGGGGCGCCAGCGGTAAAAATGGGGACATGATTGTTTGATGTTTGTCATGTCAAGCAGTCTACGAGGACATGATTGTTTGATGTTTGTCATGTCAAATCAGTCTATGAGGACATGATTGTTTGTCGTTAGTGGCGAATAAGTGGTGCACTGAACTCCGGGCGTGCACTGAACTCCAGGCGTACACTGAACTCCGGGCTTACACTTAACTCCAGGAGTACTACATCCGTGCCGACATTTACGGACGGGTCGAATATCCACGAAAACAAAGTAACGGCCTTCACCTTGGCCCGTGTTTGAAATGAAGCCAGCACTCCGTTGATTCATTGAAATATTTATAGATATAAAAATACCTTCGCTTGTTTGAGGGTGAGTGCAGAGATGTGTGTGTGTGTACGTGCGCCCGTGTGTTACAGGGTCTGTTTATTGTGTTCATATAATCATTTTGTAACGAAGATAACAGATTTAAAAAAAAATAATAATAATTTTAAACTAACGAAAAATCTGACCTATTTGCACTTGTTCCATTATTGAAACAGTCCGGTTTCTATGTCAGGAGTTGAAGAGTTCATTGCGCCGACGAAATCGGGCAGTGTCACTGAATTTGGGGCGAATGAACTCTTAAAACAGCCCTTAATCTTGGGCAACCTTGTGCTGGGATAGTATGCCCTTAGCTTAATGGTGCTACTGCGATGTTACGGCACATGACCTGGGATTCCATTAATGTCATGTACTGTATGCTCGTCTGCACAAACAAGAGTTGTGGTTCTTGTCATTGGTGAGAGTTGTACATGTACGACCGTTCTACATCCCAACCCCAATTTCAATGCTTCTTTTCTCTGTCCCTCCCTCCTTCCCCCCCCTCTCTCTCTCTCTTTCTCTCCCCTCTCTTTCTCTCCCTTTCTTTCTTTACCCCTGTCTCCCTTTCTCTCACTCTATTCTCTCTCTTCACTCTCTCTCTCTCTCTCTCTCTCTCTCTCTCTCTCTCTCTCTTCTCTCTTATCTCTCTCTGTATCTCTAACTTTCTCTCTCTCTATTTCTCCCTCCATATCTCTTTCTCCCCTTCCTTTTTACACCGTCTCTCACTTTATCTCTCTCTCTTTCTCTCAATTTATTCTCTCTATTTCTCCCACTATATTCTCTCTCTTTCCCCTCTCTCTCTCTTTCACTCACACTATTCTCTCTCTACTCCCCCCTCTCTCTCTCTCTTTATCTCTCTCTCTGTATCTCTCACTTATCTCTCTCACTCTCTTTCACTCCCTTTATCCTCACATCTCTTTAATTTTCTCTGCATCCACGCCCGTTTCTCCTCTCCTCCTATTTACATTTCTCCCTCCCCACCGCTCTCCCTCCCTCTACACTGTTCAATTAGTTTCCTGTGTCAGGCTCCTATTTGTGTCCCAACCTCTCCCCCCCCCCCCCCCCNTATTATCCAATTAACTTGCGTCTCGACTAGAAGGAGAATCCGAAATTTGTAATGTATGGAAGGAGTAAAGCGCCCCTCCCGCACCCCCTCCCGCACCCCCTCGGGTGTCTGTCTTATCTGTTGGGTTGCCTCTTCCCCTCTTTAGTTTGTCCTTTTAGAATAGAATCTGATTTTCTTAACACATTTAAATAAAAAAAAAAAAAAAAAAAATATTTATATACACATAAATGCTTGCAGTTTCCATGATCTAGGTCTCAATATCTTCTCTAAAAGACTTCTTTTTAATTATAGCTGGACTCCTTCTCTTAACCGTCCCTTTTCGACATCCTTCTCCACGAAGCAATGGGATCAGTGTGGAGGGGGCTGACGGTTGGGGGAGGGGGGGCGGCTCTGGTCGGTACATGGCAGGTGTTTCCTCGCTCCCCGAGTAAGGCGGCACAAGGCCGTTACGGGCAGGAAGGTCCAGGTGACCAAAACAAGCCTTTGTGTTTTAACCCCGCTCCGGCGCCCCCCCCCCCAAACCCCTGGTTTTCGAGATTGGAATTTCCGTGGCTTTCTCTTGACCATCCGGCTCACCCCCACCGTAACTCAGCCGTTGGGCCCATCATTGTGGGCTCACACAAAGACGAGATCTGAGCATTCTTTGCACCAAGTTTATATGTGTTAGCACATCCGGCTCAGGAACCGACAAGTTTATGTTTTCAGAGATCAGGATAAGTGAAGATTGCGTAGTTATTTCAAACCATTATTTACGTCCATAAGTCAGTCAATACATCCATTGGCATTGGTCAAACAATACATTTATTGGTCAGTCAATACATCTGTTGGTAAATCGTTCAATCATTACATCGATTAGTCAATCAATACATTTATAGGTCAGTCAATACATCTGTTGGTCAATCAATACATCTATTTATCAATCGTTCAATAATTACATCCATTGATCAATCAATACATTTATTGGTCAGTCAATACATCTATTGCTCAATCGTTCAATCAATTCATCTATTGGTCACTCAATACATTTATTGGTCAGTTAATACATCTATTGATCAGTCAATACATCTATTAGTCCATCAATATATCTATTGGTCAGTCTATACATCTATTAGTCAATCAATAGACCTATTGGTCAGTCAATACATCTATTAGTCCATCAATACATCTAGTGGTCAGTTAATACATCTATTAGTCAATCAATACATCTATTAGTCCATCAATACATCTAGTGGTCAGTTAATACACCTATTAGTCAGTCAATACATCTATTAGTCCATCAATACACCTAGTGGTCAATCAATACCTGTTCAAGTTTGATCTTCTGTTCGTAATCAGTGACCTTAAATCAGTTTCGGCTCGTTCGGGTTCGGCTCGTTCGTCAACGGGGGTTCGAGTTCTGTGTGTTTTCTGTTCGACTCACATCTGATGTATACGTCCACGCTGTGTCACCATATGTATTATATGTCCACGCTGTGTCACCATATGTATTATACGTCCACGCTGTGTCACCATATGTATTATACGCCCAGGCAATGTCACCATATGTATTATACGCCCACGCTGTGTCACCATATGTATTATACGCCCACGCAATGTCACCATATGTATTATACGCCCACGCTGTGTCACCATATGTATTATACGCCCACGCAATGTCACCATATGTATTATACGCCCACGCTGTGTCACCATATGTATTATACGCCCACGCTGTGTCACCATATGTATTATACGCCCACGCTGTGTCACCATATGTATTATATGCCCACGCTGTGTCACCATATGTATTATACGCCCACGCTGTGTCACCATATGTATTATACGCCCACGCAATTTCACCATACGCCCACCTAATGGTCCCACATGTCACTGGTTGTTTGGGGCTAATAAATTAAGTTTCTGACATCAGGTTCTGAGTTTTTGTGATATCAGTTCTGGTCAACTGCCAACTTATGAAGTTCGAACCATGATTATTCAAGTGATTTCATTTCCGCTCTCCGCAGATCAGGCTGAATATATTTGTTGTGGTAGTTTGATATTTAAAAAAAAAATACTGTTAAGTGTTAACATTCACATCCTTCACGTCGCTGCTCCACCAAATAAAGATCACTTTGGTAAAGCGGAGTCCAATCATCATGATCATCATGTCCCTTAGTCCTTGGACCGTTGGGGCGCCACATAAGACACGTGAACTATCCTCCTCCATTCGTCTCTCTTGAACAATTTAAAAAAAAAAATGAGTAAAATTTTACGAAGACATAACTGAAGCAACAAACAATGCATGCCCCACCCGCCAACAGCTAACCCCCTCCCGCTGTTGTCTCGGTATCTAGGCACCCTAACATGGCCGCCGTCGCCCGGGGAACTCATACCCTCCAACCCTTGGTTTTCACCGTACCGTTGTACTCTGCTGATTCAGAGCTATTTTAAGACGGCGCTTCGATCAGTGGCATTTAAACTAATCAATTCAGCAAGGCCGTGACAACCTTGTGTGTGGGTGTATGCGAGTGTGTGTGTGGAGGTGGGTGGAGGGGGGGGGCTGGTGGTGTGGGGGTGAGGGAGAGAAATGCAACACCACCTGGAAGCTCGTGACTGCATCTATACCAGCGCTCAGAAATGGTGAGCGATAAGAGAGATTAAATTGTTAAATAGACCGAAATTATTGCCCGACCGGTTAATGGAAATGGCATTACACTCTTTTGTTGTTGAAATGTCTAAAGTTGTAATGGGCAGAGGGCCAGTCTTTTGTTATTGAAATTTCTAGTCGTAATTGGCAGAGAGCCAAGCCAGCCTTTTGTTATTGAAATGTCTGTTTGCACTAGACAAGAGACAGCTGGGGGGTAAGTCTTTAGCTCCACCGGTTGAGTGCATTTACAGGGCATGGCATACCTTAGCTACTGTATTCATTGTTTATATTGCTATGGCTTCAAGACATTATTATTTTTAAAAAAATATTTAATGACTGCATTTTGAAAGTAATTATGTCCTACTTATAAAAAAAAAAGTAATTAAAACAAAAGAGGGTAAAAAAAGTGATCTGTTTGTGGTGGTAGGAGGTGGAAAACATAGGCTCGTCACGTGACATGTATTTTCTCTAAGTTACTAACTTTAAAAGAAGGAGACCGACTGGAAATGACATTTACAAAAGCCCGATGTGCCGAAAACATGAACAACAATACGTTTTATTGTGTCGAACCATAAATTATGTTCACTTTCTTGTGTTGTCTCCACTCAACTTCACACATCAGCATAGGCCTCAGGCTTCAGCCTCAGCCTCAGCAACAGCCTCAGCAAGAGCCTCAGCATCAGCCTCCGAGTTCCGGTTTCAAGTTTTCAACTACATTTTTAATTAACTACGTCACACCCGACCACGTGATAACCCTTTGGTCTTTGAGTGTTGTTCGTCTGATGTAAGGCGGATACTTAAGTATTCTTTGCAAGGCCAGGTCAGGTATTGGCCCCACCATTGTTAAGTCTGCTCCCCTGAGCCCCTCCCCTTCCCCCCTCACGCCCTAAGTAGGCTGACGGTGGTAACCAGGGGCCTCGCCGTGTCGACGCAATAACCGACTTTTCTCTGCGGTCAACGCTGGTTGGAGGGGGGGGGAAGGGGAAGGGCATCTGCGGTTTGACCCAGGTTAGACTCGGAGAGTCTTGACACAGAAAAGCACATCAAAGAAGCGCACCAGCCCACCGCACCAGCCCACCGCACCAGCCCACCGCACGTCTTGTGGTAACGGAGGGTGGGTTGGGGGTGGTGTTTTTTTGTGTTTTTTTTGGTGTGGTTTTGCTTTTGATTTGTTTGCGCCCTCCAGGTGTGACCACAGAGCCACTCAACAGGTGAACCATCAAGGTCGAACAGATTACCGGGCGGACATAGTGTCGTCACCCGTTCATCGTGTGTCCTATCTGGGTTACGTCTTTCAAAAAAAAAAAATAAATAAAAAGACAAGAAATTGGACTGAGTGTTGGATGCTTCCGTTCCAGTTTTTTAATAATAAATTTATTGGAGATATACCCATGAGTGTGAAAAAAATACAATGAATGTGATAAAAACCCCATGAAAATGAAAAAAAATCAATACGTGACGAGTAAATGGTCAAAATACGGAAATAGTGTCGTCACCCGTTCATCTTGTGACCTATCTGGGTTACGTCTTTCAAAAAAAAAAAATAAATAAAAAGCCAAGAAATTGGACTGAGTGTTGGATGCTTCCGTTCCAGTTTTTTAATAATAAATTTATTGGCGATATACCCATGAGTGTGAAAAAAATCCCATGAATGTGATAAAAACCCCATGAAAATGAAAAAAAATCCATACGTGACGAGTAAATGGTCAAAATAGTATATCAGATTGTCACTCTTTGTAAACGCTTCATATCGTCGATGGTCAAATGCTTTTCAACTATACCCACCCCCTCCCCTATATCTTTATAATAGTAATAATAATAATAAGTAAAGCATAAAAATGAATATAGATTACACTATACAAAGTAGTCTGCTGTTTTGTAAGATGTTTCATTGTTTTTTTTAAAATATAATGATTTTGTTATTTTTTAAAATATTTTTTTATTTTCCTTCTCATTTTAGACAAAGTACATGGGAGCCAACGGACAACATTTTAGACCCACTGTTGATCGCAGAATTCGACTCAAAGTAAGTGACGTAATTCCTTTTTCTGTGGCCGTATCAAACTGTTAACACACTGTGTAGCTGTGCATTGTAAAACAGATATCAAACTATGAAGACATTGCGTAGCTGTGCAATTTAAAACTGATATCAAACTGTTAACACACTGTGTAGCTGTACATTGTAAAACAGATATCAAACTGTTAACACACCGTGTAGCTTCGCAAATATAAACCAGATATCAAACTGTGTGTTGCTGTGCCTTATAAGACAGAGCGCTGGCAGCCAGTGAATGGACCGTTGATAAGAATGGGGAAATATTATTGTGGGCAGCTTACTTCCGGGAGCATTGTTAAAAGTGTTGTACCAAATTCACTCTCCACTCCTTGGTGCCTCGCTGGAGGGCGCCGTGATGCCTCGCTGGAGGGCACCATGATGCCTCGCTGGAGGGCACCGTGATGCCTCGCTGGAGGGCACCGTGATGCCTCGCTGGAGGGCACCGTGATGCCTCGCTGGACGGCACCGTGATGCCTCGCTGGAGGGCACCGTGATGCCTCGCTGGAGGGCACGGTGAAGAGAAGTGCAGAGTGGAGCCTTCAAGCCACGCGGTCGGAGTTAGAACGTTCAACTAGCCGACCTCAAAATGTCTTACATTTTACCCGTGATGTGGAAATAGTCTGATGATTCCCATCTCAAAATGTCTTACATTTTACTCGTGATGTGAAAATAGTCTGATGATTCCCATCTCAAAATGGCTTACATTTTACCCGTGATGTGGAAATAGTCTGATGATTCCCATCTCAAAATGTCTTACTTTTTACCCGTGATGTGGAAATTGTCTGTTGATTCCCATCTCAACATGTCTTACATTTTACCCGTGATGTGGAAATAGTCCGATGATCCCATCACAAAATGTCTTACATTTTACCCGTGACGTAAAATTAGTCTGATGATCCCATCTCAAAATGTCTGCCCGCTGTGGTAACACGCCTTGTGTGACGTCATAAGCTGGAGTCTTTAAACAACCGAATCGAATTAATTTTGGTAGAACATCTCCTTCACGTGATGGGTATCATCACCACCATCATTCGGACCCACTGCCAATTTGGGCACGTGTCCTTCGGTCTGGGGCAATGGCTACACACAGTGGTCTGATGATGCTATAGACCCAAAATAGGAGGTTAACAAGTCTTTGGTTTTTAAAAAAAAACAACAACAAAAAAAAAAAAAAAACAACCCAAATTATATTACCTTCAGCATCATCTAGGGCACGGGTCCTTCGGTCTGGGGCAATGGCAACAAACAGGTGTCTGATGATGCTATAGACCAAAAAAAGGAGGTTAAAAAGTCTTTGGTTTTTAAAAAAAAACAAAAACAAAAAAAAAAAAAAAACAACCCAAATTATATTACCTTCAGCATCATCTCTCGACCTGAAAACATCTTGTCTGAAGCATCTTGAAAATGTAGTTCATGGCCTGGATGCTCGTGAAAGTTCATTGACATCGGCCTGGGTCTGGTGTCGTGCGCTGTTCATTTACCGTACATGTAAATTTCTTTCTAGGGGTCCTCAAAAAAAATGGAGCGGAAAAAGATTAAGACCCGTTCTCTGATTTAAACGTTTTCACCACACTTGGAGCCCTCTAATCCACTCCAGTATTACCAATAGGAACTCTCTAATCCACTCTAGTATTACCAATAGGAACTCTCTAAGCCACTCTAGTATTACCAATAGGAACTCTCTAAGCCACTCTAGTATTACCAATAGGAAGTCTCTAATCCACTCTAGTATTACCAATAGGAACTTTCTAAGCCACTCTAGTATTACCAATAGGAACTCTCTAATCGTCTCTAGTATTACCAATAGGAACTCTCTACTCAAATCTTGTATTACCAATAGGAACTCTCTAATCCACTCTAGTATTAGACATAGGAACTCTATAATCCACTCTAGTATGGCCAACGATATGAATGATCAGCCATACCAATAGGAACTCTCTAATCGTCTCTAGTATTACCAATAGGAACTCTCTACTCAACTTCAGTAATACCAATAGGAACTCACTACTCAACTCAAGTATTACCAATAGGAAGTCTCTAATCAACTTCAGTATTACCAATAGGAACTCTCTAATCAACTCTAGTATTACCAACAAGAACTCTCTAATCAACTCTAGTACTCCAACAATAGGAACCCTCTAATCACTTCCAGTATTTCCAATGTGAAATCTATACTCTCCATCAATCCACCAATCTTTTGTCTCACCATGAGACAATCAATCCATCTAGTTGCTCCCCATCAGACAATCCACCGATCAAATGGCTCACCATCAGACTATCCACTAATCTACTAGCACACCATCACACAATCCACCAATCTACTGGCGCACCACCTTCCACTGTTTCCATAATCTTATGGCCAACGATATGAATGATCAGCCATGACCATATGGCCCACCGTCGGCCTAACCATATAACCCCCCGTCGGCCTAATTATATGGCCACCGTCGGCCTAATTATATGGCCCACCGTCGGCCTAACCATATGGCCCACCGTCGGCCTAATTATATGGCCCACCGTCCGCCTAACAATATGGCCCAATATCGGACTCTCCATTATTTGCCATGGCTCATGGTCCACCAACTAGAACTCCACTGTTTCTTATAATATTCTGGCCCACCAAATCCCAATCTGCCCCTTCCTATGACCCACCATGTTAGCCCACTCTCAGTCCCACCATCGAGCCCACCATCTAAGCCCACTCTCAGTCCCACCATCTACCCCACCATCTAAGCCCACTCTCCGCCCCACCATCGAGCCCACCATCTAAGCCCACTCTCCGTCCCACCATCGAGCCCACCATGTAGCCCCATTCTCCGGCCCACCATCTAGCACACCCTCTCCCCCCCCCCCCC
>CAXITT010000291.1:323946-344300 GCA_964033795.1 Lymnaea stagnalis
TTTTTAAACGCCCCCCCCCCCCCCCCCCGCTCCTCGCATTAGCAGTGTTACCTGGCCAGTTAAATCTGAATATGTGGTGATCTTAGCATCTGAAGGGAGAATCACTTATTTAATATACAGATATATAATATATATTTGTTATTTATTTGTAGGGTGTATTGAAAAAAAACAAAAAAACTCATACGCTGTGTGTACTTTCAACACGCTAGAAATTCCTGGACTGGAATGAATGAAATTTAAAAAAAAATATAACAAAATACGTTTAAAAAATATTTTTAAAACCTTTGCACCAAAACCATTTTAACAAAAATATTGCACCATAAAACTACCATAACCCAAATTATTGAACCACGTCAACAGATACATTCGAAGAAAGCCGGGGGTAAACACTAGTTTTTTGTGATTTTTCTTTTTTTTAAATTTTATTTTTAATATAATGTTATAAAATAATAATTTACTGTACGAAAATGTTTTTTACAAAAAGTCCTCTAGATTTTTAAAAATTTATTATTATTTCATAAAAAATAATAATTTAATGATCAAAAATTTTTTTTACAAAAAGTCCTCTAGATTTTTAAAAATTTATTATTATTTCCCCCCCCCCCCCATAAGAAAAAAAGGAGGATAACTGAGGCTAGCCTCGCGTGTTGAAGCTATTAGACAGAGTTACCTCCAGTGTTTGTTTTTCTCAACATTTGAAAAACCTGTTACGTTGGTTGTGGAACAATGGAGTAAATTTAAGCGTTGCCTAAGAGTGTTAAGTTCACCTACCTTCTTTCTGCCCATGTTTACCCTGGAATGTTGAATGTTATCAACTACTACTACGCAAGACTCGTTCTCTTCGCTTCAATGATTTAATCCAGTGACGCGTATTTTTTTTCAGCAGTACGACAGAAACTCATTTTTAACAAGTCTGCTTTCAGGCACAACATTTTCAAAAATTCAAGTCGTAAGACTTTTCAGGCCAATATTCACAGGGCTTTGCCCCCTCCCACCCTCTCCGGGAGCAAGTTAAGTCCACCCCCCCCTTTTTTTTTCCAAGAAACTCCTTAATTGTAATTTTGATAACTATTTTAATAAAATTAGGGAAATAGTGCAATTAATAAAATGTCTATACGCTCTTTATATTCAAAGATCCAAATGGTTCAGACACATCTCGATACAGACATTCGATTCTAAATACTGCTCCAACCCCCCCTCCCCCCTCCCCAAAAAATTTTAAATTAAAAAAAATAGGGGAAGCTCTCGGTTTCAATTTTAAGCCGCACCAGTACATGGTACTTTATTTATTTATACTTTACAACCAGTGTTTCTTTAAGTCTTAAGGCATCTCTCCTAGGGATGGGCACTGCACCCCCTGCCCCCCCCCACACACACACCAAGCATGTCAACTTGCAAGTCAAAAGTGTTATAAATACATTCTTTAAAAAAAATGGTCATTTGTATAACATTTTTAAGAGTTGTAAATGACAACATTTTTAAGAGTTGTAAATGATAACATTTTTAAGAGTTGTAAATGATAACATTTTTAAGAGTTGTAAATGATGAAATTTTTAAGAGTTGTAAATGATAAAATTTTAAAGAGTTGTAAATGATAACATTTTTAAGAGTTGTAAATGATAACATTTTTAGAGTTGTAAATGATAACCTTTTTAAGAGTTGTAAATGATAACTTTTTAAGAGTTGTAAATGATAACATTTTTAAGAGTTGTAAATGATAACATTTTTAAGAGTTGTAAATGATAACATTTTTAAGAGTTGTAAATGATAACATTTTTAAGAGTTGTAAATGATAACTTGAATCTAATAACGCGAAAGAAATGGTGGAACCAATGAATCATCGCTCTAACGTCGATATGTGATGTTTACATGTTATTTTAATACAGCATTTGAATTTATTTGTTTAAATCCCTCTATTGAAGACTTACTAGATGAGGAAAAGTGCGGTCTACACTTGAAACAATACGGAGTTAAACGAACGCCCCTTCGCCATGAATAGACCTTCCCTAAATTTTTGAATGAGTTCTTGCTAACTATCAAACATGGGCAACAGGCTTTCAATAATTTCTTTATAGTACGAGATCAGCTGTTCAACTAGGACAGGGTGTCAACGCTGCACTGTCATCGCGTCGTTGTTGTTGTTTTAAAAATATAAATATCAATTCTTCTCTGTAGCACTACAGCCTACGTAGGACTTCGGCCTGCCTCACCACATCCTTCCACTCAGACCTAACCACATCATCCATCCAAGCCTTGGTCTACCCTTGAGCCGTTTTCCTCAGGGGTTTTGATGGTGCACTCTCTTCACTCCACTGTCATTTGACATTGTTTTTCTAAGTGTCCTGCCCAACGCAGCCTGCCCCTTTTTTTTTATTTCTGCTACTAGCGTGGGACAGAGGCGTAGCGAAGGAGGGGGGCGGCAGGGGGGCAGATTCGCCGGGCGCCAGCTAGTTAGGGGCGCCTAAATGTGCTTTAATATTCTTTTATTCATAAAAATTACGGGTTTTAGAGATGAAAAAAGAAAAAGGGGCGCTTTAAAATGAACGTTGTCCCTGGGCGCAAATCTTGCCCCCCCGGGCGCCAAACACTCTCGCTACGCCTCTGGCGCGGGATACTGATATAGACTGTACAATTCTTAGTTGGTTCGTATTCATCCCTTTTTGGTCCATATATTTTCAGGAGAACTTTTCTATCTCACGTGTTTAACAGGTTTTCTGCCATTTTTGTCAGGGTCCAAGTTTCACTTGCGTATGTTACAACTGGTCTGATTACAGTTTTATAAATAGTTTTCTTTGTTTTTCTTGTAATGTTTTCACTAGTCGGTATTTTCTGATTACTGAAGTATGCCCTGTTTCCAGCCGATTTGCTTTCTTTAAATTTTGTTTGTAATTCATTTATTTTATTTAATGAATATCCTATGTATTTGAATTGAAAATTAACCTTTTCAAATGTGTAGTTTATTGTTTTAATGGCTTCATCTGTCTGTTCGTCTCTTAATATAGTCATGTAATTGGGTTTTTTTGTGTGTTTTTTTTTTTGGCTCGTTACCTTCCAGCCCTGCTTGTAGTGATGCCTCGTCTAATGCAACAAAGGCTTTTGATATGTCTTTAATACTCTTCCCTAACAGTGCTATGTCATCAGCATAATATGCAAGATACTGAAGGCGTTCATTCTAGAGAGTGCCTTTTGGTTGTGAGTTGTGGGTATTGGGTCTCCCTCAGAAATTATCCTGTTTTTGTTCCTCGGGTGTCCATAATATGTTTGTTCTTATAACTCTCTCGAATGCTAGATGCAATAGCATACAAAACAGTGAGTCTCTTTGTCTTAGGGCCTCGTCTAATCTGAAATTCCCTCGAATGTTCTCCCTGGACCTCGATTTTTGCTTTTTGAGTTGTTGAATGTTTTATGTATCAGTTCTTTCAGTTTGTTGGGTGCGTGCCAAACTCTGGCTGATGGTGAACATTTGATCAGGCGTTGATCTGTTCTGTCTGCATCCACATTGGTATTTGTTCAGTGCACGGTTGTAGTCTTTTGGCAATGAGTTGTGTCCGTATTTTGTATGTAACATTCCTCTGTAGTTTGTTTTTTTTTGCATTGAAGTTTGGAACCTTTCTTGTGAATTGGGGGGGGGGGTATTAAAGCTGTTTCCCATTCTGTTGATATTTTCTCTTCTGGCCTAATTGTAGTAAAAAGTTTATGTGTCCGAGTTTGAAGTGCTGTTTAAAAAACGGTAGTAATTAGTGTTTTTATTTGCCATTTATAAACAATGCATAAAATTATTTATTTAGTATTATGTTAGTCAAGGGGTGGAGTTATAGCTGATCCTGGTCATCATTATGCCAAGTGGCGTAGCTAGGTAAGTGGCGTAGCTAGGGTAAGTGGCGTAGCTAGGGTAAGTGGCGCAGCTAAGGTAAGTGGCGTAGCTAGGGTAAGTGGCGTAGCTAGGGTAAGTGGCGTAGCTAGGGTAAGTGGCGTAGCTAAGGTAAGTGGCGTAGCTAGGGTAAGTGGCGTCATGGGGGGGGCTAAGACTTTTGCCACCCCTACCCCCTTTTTCCACGGCAAAATTCTGCAGCAGGCCAAGAATGCCGCCCTTCCATAAAGTGAAAAACAAGCCACGGAGAGGGGGTGGGGGTGGGGAGAACTGCCCTTTCTGGCTCAGTATCCCTACGCTACCGGCACTGCTCAACCAAAATCTGAAATGCCACCCTCAACCCCCCCCCCCCCGCAAAAATTGTCCGCAAGAAACACTGCAGATGACACCATAAGCTACCTCTCTGAGTGACACCATGAGCTACCTCTCTGAGTGACACCATGAGCTAACTCTCTGAGTGACACCATGAGCTACCTCTTCAACTGACACAATGAGCTACCTCTCCGAGTGACAAAACCGCTAGGCAAATTTTACCTCTTATTCGACAAATCTATTGCTACCTTATATAAGTATTTTTTCCGCTTAATTACGGTAATCAAAATGGTAAATATATATAGGCGTAGCTAAGGTAAGTATATAGAATTCCTATAATAGTCTTAATGATGCCACGTAGAAAATAAGTCCAAGTGTAATAATTTTGTAACTTAATTTATAGGCCCTTCTTAATTATAGCGTGATTAGCCGATTATGAGACATAATTATTTGTTGAATTTTATAATATAGGCCAATCGTGGAAATTATTATTATTATTTATTTATTTATTTATTATTATTTTTTTTGTTAGAAGCAAAAAATGGATATCATTAATGACGAAATTAAGTTTAATAATGCCTTTATTTGTATTTAATGTAGGAAAGAAAAGTTGTGTTGTGGTGATGGAGTGGGGAGTGGGGACACAGCCTTGTAGAACTGGGTCTGTGAAACAAATTTTTTAGAGTTGGTTGCAGTTTCATTAAGCAACGGAAATATCCTCAAACTAAACATTGGTTGATTTTTGTTTAACTCTATAAATAATTTGAGGATTTTCCCGAATGGAAAAAGCCCTACTTTCAGAGCCGTCGCGTCGCTTAAGTAAGCCCCCAACCACTTTTCGGTTTTGTGACCAATGAACGCATTCACTGTTGACGGATTGCGTTTATTCCACATAAAGAGTTTGGGCCATTTGACAGTCGGAGGCCCCTGCAGACGCAGCAAGGGCTGCAGTACCCAAGCAACGGCTCTGACTCTGTACACTGCCCGTCTACTTTAAGCAGTACTTATAAATAGTGTAATTATAATAAACAATTTTAAAAAAAAATGAAACGCTTAATTAATGCCTCCTGGTCCTGGCTGCTAAATTTAAATAATAATGGAGCCTGCTGGTTGCAGCCATAATTAATCATTTATTAATTGGATTCAAAAGTAATAGTTTACGTTTTTGTTGACATCACAAATTTGAGCACTTGGCCTACGTCTTATAGTAACTTATATTATAAGAATCCGAGATATTATATAGATATCCGAGACCCACTTCAGCCCCACGGGTTGCAGGGCACACGCGACGGCCCTGCAACTTCGAGTCTAATAAAAGAGTTATGGAAAACCTTGAGTAATATTGGGAATTTCAACAATTTGAACATGCCCGAACAAAACTTCAAATTCGGTGACGTCAATAAGCAAACCGAGTATAATACAACTCTACCTCCACCACCTCGCACTAGGACTCAGATCATAACGTCTTAAGTTAAATTAACTACAATTACTTATAGCATAAGTTTCATATTATGGGCCTACCGGTAATGTAAATTGGCTTTTAATTGGGATATAGTGTATACGTTAATTTTATAAGACGTCACATGAAAATCCATTTAAAAAGAGGAGATTTGATTTACTTTTATCTCCAGAGCCAGCCCAGCTTGGATCAAAGCCCAATTGAAATACAGTGGAAAATCCCGCTCTTAAAATAAATAATTGTTGGTTTTTTTCACTTTTATGGAAAAATCCAATCCCTTCTGTAACTTCGTATTCTGGAGAAAAGCTTAGAAGAGACTTTGTTGTGTAAAAATAATCTCTCGTCCATACTACAGGCCTACTTTTTAAAATTATATCATAAGAGAAAAAAAATATAAACAATCATCTGATAACAAACTTCTCTATTCGATGATTTTTTGAAACGCCCAAATAAGATATTTGATACATCAAAAAGTAAGTTGAAAACTTCTCTTTTTGTTTCTTTTTTTATAATCATTGGTCCGTTGTGATTGGTCATTGGCATTGCATGAAAATATAATAAACTGTAACTGACAATATAGGCATAGCTACATTGTAAAATTACTTTAGTGTAGATTTTTCACGAACATTTCAGAGCGAATCATGTTCTCTTTTCATTTAGTCCGTTTTCGAGTTATATTTTGAATTTCGAATTTTGAATACCAAGACTTCCTACCACCATACTATTTGATTTGGTCCATAAACACATTCCCCATGTCCTATCCCATATTTACTAAGCATTATCAGAAAAATAGTTACCATTATTCTCTACTGATACTGAAAATATTTACACGATAAAATGTAAAAGTGTATCTTATATTATGGCATTGAATCAAGTTCAAAATATAACTTTGTACTTTAGTAAGGGAGGTGAGGGAACTTTTGATCCGCTGAATTTTTGAAAGTTAATTTATTTTAAATATCTTTCCCTTTATTTATTATTTGGCACAAAGTGTGATTTTCTGCAAAATAACACCAGTTTCGTTCCTTTGTATGTCTACAAACAATCAAATAAAAAAAAAATAATATTAAAAAATAAAAATAATTTTAAAAAATAAAATAAAATAATATTAAAAAATAAAAATAATTTAAAAAAAATAAAATAAAAATAATATTAAAAAATAAAAATAATATTAAAAAATAAAAATAATATTAAAAAATAAAAATAATATTAAAAAATAAAAATAATATTAAAATATAAAAATAATATTAAAAAATAAAAATAATATTAAAAAATAAAAATATTATTAAAAAATAAAAATAATATTAAAAATGGCAACAAAGAAATGTGCGGGCGGCAATGGTCGATATGTAAACATATTATTATTATTATATATGGCACTCGAAGCCGAAAGATTTGTTGGTGTCCGGGACAATTTGATCGAAAGAAATTTCGTCGACGGTAAATTGATCGACGGTAATTTGATCGCACGGAAATTTGGTCGAATCTTTTTCCTCCGTTCGCACGTTAAAATTTTCGTCAAATTTCTTTTTGAACTCTCTTATACTATTTACTGTATTTAGTAAAACAAAATAATTCGTTCAAAGAGAAATTTGATGCAAAATTGTAACGTAAAAATTGAAAAGAAGATTCGACCAAATTTCCGTTCCATCATATTACAGTCCACCAATTTACCGTCGACGAAATTTCTTTCGATCAAATTTCCTGATACGGTCCTGGATGGAGGAGGGGTGGGGGTGTGGGGGTGCTAGGTGAAGTTAGTTTGTTTTTGGATTGAATTCGAAATGCGGTACACCTAAGGCCAGCACAACGCTTGCTGGCGCCCAGGACAAGCTTAAATTTTGCACCCCTTTTATGTATAGGCCTAATCATTAAACATTTGTGTAAAAACTGGGGCTTAGGTAATGAGCTTATTAACGAGGTTATTTTTTAAAACAAACAGTGAACAATAAAATGGTATTTCTTAACTTGCATGAACAATCAGCATACATATGACCCCCCCCCCCCCCCCCCCTCCCCTAAGTAACAAAAAATTTTTTTTTTTCACTTTCTTTTGCTTTCACGCGCAATGATTTTTCATATTTTGGAAGATCGTCGATGACACCCTAGGAACATGGCGCCCTGGGCAACTGCCCAAAAATGCTTGAAATGCGATATAATTTAAATTTGTGTAATTAATAATATACTTTAAAGTATGAATTATATATTTTTTAAAATTATTACATTATATTATGATTTAAAAATTGATGTAATTAATCGAATTAATTCATTAATTGAAATTTAAGTGTAAGTAAGTTTAGTAGTAATAGTAGTAGTAGTAAGGTTACAGTAAGGCAAGGTAACTGAATCTTGACTTTGACTTTGACTACGTGTGACGTGTGAGTGTGACGAGGCTAGAACGAGTTTATAAAGGCATCAACATGATAAGTTGTTAAAAATCTATTTTTTGGGAAGATAAAATAATAATGCATTAATGCTTAAAACCTTTTTTTTTTTTTTTTTAAATGGTGAATTTTTTTATGACCTTTTTGAAGCATGTAATATCGGAAAAATTTATTTTGCGATAAATTGGGAATTTCCCATTTTAAGGGAGGAAATCCCAGGTTCCAACACTAGCCAATAAAATGCGAGAAAACGGCAACCGGTTTGTTAGTTGACGCATTTGGGGACGTTCAACATAAAATATGGTTTTAAAATACATTTAATGGGAAATTCCTATTTGAGGATTAAGTTTGGACTAAGTAGCGGCGTCTGGCTGGACTTTCTGAACGTTCTAAAGACTAACTAACAGACGATGAGATTGAGCGCAATAATCATTGTAAATTATTAACTCACATGAATTATTCATTGTAATTTCATTACTACTATTAAATATTATTATTAGGCCTAGGTAAAAAAGAATCAATAAATCATTGACTACTCGATAACTATTCTTTAATTGAGTACTCAACTCGGTAGTAGTAGTAGTAGTAGTCTTTGTCTTACACTTTTACTGTCTTTTACTCAGTAAGAGACTTAGTCTTAAAACTCTTAGTCTACACACGTCTGTAACTAGTACTACGGACTATTCATTCAATTGGAGGAAGACTTTAACTAAAAAATTCAGCATCAACCACCTCAGCCTCAGGTGAGTCTGCAGAGTCTGCACGAGTTTCCTTAATAATTTAAAACACATTGACGTCATTGTTCGAATATCTATTTCTATACTCTATACAAATCACTTCAAGTTCAATTTTTCGGCCTTCAAACATCATCAATGACCAATTTATTAATCTTTACTCACTGTCAATGATACATACATTACTGATATAATTTAATAAATAATAAATAAGACTACTACCAATAAATTACTGAATAATATTCACGGCGTACTGTTCACATAATTCACATACCATTCATATTATATTTATGTAATAAGATAGATTAGATAAAATATAGTCTATACTATAATAGTAAGTATGAAGGTCCGCAAATTAAAAAACCTTATGTCATGTGTAGGGCTATTTGAAGTATTTGCATGCCTTGGCCTTGGGTTTTTTGTTAAGGGCAGCAAAATCAAGGACTGTTGCACTTGCAGGCATCACAAATTCAAGCTACTACACTACTGATTAATAATTTATTATTATTTATAATTGAGCATTATTATTGAAATTGTTAATTATTTATTAAGCATTTTTTAATGAAAGAATCTTCTCAGCAGTGGAATTATCTGTCCATTAATCAATTAATTGGTTCAACCTTAGTTTTATTATCAGTCTATTTAAGGATTAATTTTTATTGATATATTTTGGTTACTTTGTGTGTATGTGTGAGGGCTTTGTGGAAAGTGGGTGTGTATGTGTGTCTGGCTGTATTTCTGTAGTGACCTGGACCTGGTCAAGTACACTGAACCGGGGCAAAATTCTGATTCTTCATTGTTGGATTTTCATGGGTGATCCTTTAAGTTCTGATATAAATTTCCACCTACCCGACTTCAATTCCACATTTAAATTTAATTATTTAAATTCAAGTATACAACTGAGCTTTGCCACATATGCTTAATCTCTCAGGGCTTTTTATTTTGGACATAGAACGCAATGGTGTATTAATAAATGTGTGCATACCTGCAACTTTGTCTATTTAATTCCTCTTTTTAGCTGCTTGTCATTACAGGAGTAAGAAACTATTTCAGATTGTAATCCAACCACTTACCGATCTTCATGACATATTGAAGCAGATGTTGAAAAATGATAGTCTGTTCTCAGAAATATTGCTTGATTCCTTAAAATACATGGTTAATGCCGGTTTGACATTAATTTTAGCTTAAATCATTCACATTCATTAGTTTTTGTTTTTTGGTTTTTTTAGTGATAAGAGGAGAGGATGTGTTCTTGGGCCAGACAATGAACACAGTAAATTCATATCCTTCATCATTTGCTCAGGCAGACACAACTTACAACATGGAGGATAGCAATTCCCCTACTTATACAAAGCAAAGGAAAAGAAAAAATGATGATGTAAGTTTATTTAATTTTTTTTTGTGGTTTCTTTTAGTAAAAATCTCCATCTTTATCTAGAGTATATATTTTATAAGAATATCACGTGTGAGAGATGATTAGTAAAAAGAGCTTCTTATAGCATTAAATGAATTTTTTTTGGGAGCATAAATTACTTTACACAGTTTTGAACACATTGATTCATTGCTTTTTCTCAATCATCACAGTCCCTCTTAAGTGAAGAAGACAAGCTTAAGAAGAAAAAGAACAGAGATGCTGCCAAAAAATGCAGGGAGAAAAAAGAAAAGGAAGCCAAACAATTAAAAGAGGTAATACACTTACAAACTTGGTTTTTTAATGGCTATCAGTTCAAGTTTTACTAATTCATAATACATTATGAAATTAAGTTCTTTGTTGGTGGAATTTGTTTGATCTCATGACTATTTTTTTATTTTATTTCAGAGAAATAATGAGCTGGAGAGAGAAAATGAGGAGCTTGCCAAAGTCAAAATTAAACTCGAAGATAGAATAACGAATATTAAAAAAATAATCAGTGTACACATGAATAAAGGATGTAAACTGCCTCCACATGTTCAAGAAATCTGGGATCAGGAGTTTGGTTCAGCAAGTAGAATGAACGACATAAAGGACTTCATAGAGGTTGGGACAATGGAGATTCAAAGTTCAAGAATGCACACCCCCCCACACACCCCCGACAGTTCCTCATCAGGGAGGCTGTCACCTACATCTTCCACCACATTCACAGAGTCTTCTGCACCAACCCCTATGCCGGTGTCATTGTTCAGTGGAGCGCCAATACAGCAGCGGGACGTTAGGCGAAAAAACAGTAGCGCAAGCAGGTCTCCGTCTGCATCGCCAGGACCAACCTCTTACACAGGTGCTCCTAAGGAGGACTCCGTGTCACAGATGCAAGATCTTTCTCAGCATTTGTTTGCATCAAAATCAATCCCCCCAGCTTTGGCTCCCATTCAAGTGACCTCAAACCATCATTTTAGAATTTCATCTACTGTTTCAACAGATAGGCTAAGCATTAGTGAGAACTACAGTCAAGTGCAGACCGTACCGACCGTGGTGTTAGATGATGACTCAGAAGAAGGTTTGGATTATAAAGAGGATGAAAGCTATATATTGCAGACTACTTCTAAATTATCATGGACTCCATTACCAGAAGATCCAATGAGTAAAGCTTTTGAGCATCCAGATGTGCCTAGTGAGGATGTAATCTCAAATGAGCTTTTCAGAAGTAAAGAATATTACAAAAGTGTTCAGATTCCAACAGAAAATGAAAATCTATCATCCTTGGGATTCAATGCACCTGAGGGGTATTCATTTGCAGAGGACCTGGAAGAGCCAGAACCAGTTCAAAATATCATGGAGTACGCCACATCTTCAGCGCACGCCACGTCTTCCGTGCCATCACTCAATTCAAACAATGACAGATTATCAAAGACTTCCACGCAGATTTCTTCTGATGTATCGATTGCCACATGTGCCCCGGCACTGCTCTCGCTTGGTACGGACATATCACCAACCTTACAAGCACAGATCAAGTCTTACAGTAAGCCGAACCCTGTTATTCCATTAGTTGTTATGCACAGGGCTCAAAATCAGCAGATTCAGCAGACTTTATTAACTGACCAAGGACAGCAGTACACCATACAAGTGGTTCACAGCAACCCATCACAGCAGAACAACATGATTTCCACCCCCTCCAAGTATACAAGCAGTACTAGTGTGTCAGCATTACCAACACTGCTAGTGAATCAAGCTTTACAGCAGGGACAACACACCACTCTCACTGTTGTCAGCCCAGAGTTTGTAAAGGGACTTTCATTTCAAGAAAGGGACCAAAGTGCAGTATCAAAGGATGTTCTGCAGCATAGAAATATACCAACTTGTGTCAGCAATAACATTATGCCAGTGATAAATAAACAACAAAGACCCCAACTGAACATTTCTGTACCCCATGTTCTTTTATCCTCCTCTCAGCCAGTTTTAGTCACCTCTCAGGCACATCAAGCCTCGCTGACCAGACTGCAAACGCCTGGTCAAAACCCTGTAGCTGCCCCTCAGGTGCATCAAGCCTCGCTGACCAGACTGCAAGCGTCTGTTCAAAACTCTGTAGCTACTTCTCAAGCACATCAAGCTACTCCGAGCAGGATGCAAGCAGCTGTCCAAAACGCTGTAGCTACCCCTCAGGCGCATCAAGCTACAACCGGCCGGATGCAAGCATCTGTCCAAAACTTACCATCTGGAGATTTCAGTTCAGCTGTCAATGATCTTCCTAGTTTAAATTTTAATGAAATGGACCAGGAGAACATCTTTGAAAAAACCCGGGCTACCAAGGTTTGAGAAGTAGTCTACTCCACATAGACTGCAGTACTTTGGCTATGACTAGTTGCAGTTCTGTACAATTATGACTAGTTGCAGTTATGTACAATAAGGAATTAGTAAATTTTCATCATTTTTTTTTTTTTCACTTGTTTTGTGTTTCGGTCTCAAAGCTAATAGAGAAATTGCAACAGGATAAACATGTTCAGAGAAAAGTCTGTCCTTTATTGNGGGGGGTGGGGGCCTGCAAAAATTGTTTCCATAGTTTCCACCTGATTATAATCTAACCATAAATCAAGTGTGTTCATCTTAAAAGAGTACTACCACAATAAGATAAAAATATACTGTTTGTTTAGGGGGCGTTGATTTCTACCAAATGTAGAGAAAATTAAAATGTTAATGTCTTGTTTTTAATACTCTATATTTATTATTTTGTTATTGAAACAGTGATTTTTAATGGAAATATCTTTATTTTATATGTATTATTCCTGTTAATTATAATAATTGGCACATTTTAAAGAATTAATTATGAATTGTGATGCAATTCAAAATGTTTGTTCATCAGTGTACAATTTTGTTTTTCTAGATTCCCATGTACATTTATTTAAGTCTGTTGAAATTTTTTTATTGATATTTTTTAATTTTTTTTTTAGAAACAATATATTTTTTTTAAAGTTATTTCGTCATAATATGTAAACATTTTCCACATAATCACTTCATATTCATTTTATTGTTATAAGATTTGTAAATAATTGTTATTTCTATTTTAAAGATCATTACAAAATCAGAGGACTTTCTCAATTTCCATTCTTAAACTTCATTCTAATATATCTATAGTTTGAAGCCAATACTAAATCAAATAAAAAGTGGATCAAGATATGTTTAGGCTTGATATATGAAATGAAAATTTTTTTTTTTCAATTTTAATTATTCCACCCCACCCCCCCTTTTAACAAAAAAAAAAAAAAAAAAAAAATATCACAAGAAAAAAAGTAAAAAAAAAAATGGCATGCATTAGAAGTGACAAAGCAAACGCATATTTAACTGATAGTTTGTTTTTTTAAACACTTCTTGGCAATTTGGAAAGAACATTGATAAAGTAAAAATTAATTTTTGTCATACAACAAAATAAAAGTAAGATTTTCTATGAAAAGTAACATCTGCTTGGATAGTCAATTATTAAATATATTTTTTTAGTCTTAGATTCTTGTGTATATTCACAGAGTTTATATAAAAAAAACAAACAAAAAACTATCCTTATGTGGATTTGTAAGTTATTGTGTGTGTTGGTGATGCTGTGTTTTAAATACCCGTATAAGAGAAGATGTCTTGTTGTGGACTGTATACAGTTTCTCCTAATCATTAGCTGTACAATGTTTTTAAAACCTTAAATACCATTTTTTTTCCACAGCCGGGGTTTATTTTTTTTATTTCCACAAATTAACATTGAATCATTCTTTTTGCAATTACACATCTTATCTTAGCTTACCGCTAATGTAATTTAATTTATTTAAATGGTTTAAAGGCATGATAGCCTACATACAATTCCAATTCGTTAACAGCCATATAATTTCTCTAAAGGCCAGTATGGATCGTTATTTTTTGCAATAAAATGCGCATGTGAGATAGGTATCCCCAGAGAGCTGCTTCCTCAACCACTTGGTAGCCCTGGTCAGTTTGGAGTGATTTTGCCATGGCAAGACCAGTTTTTTCACATGTTACTTCTTGATGACGCTGTTCTGATTGAAAAATATGACCTGCCGTGAAGCTTGTATAATTGTAGGCCTGTTGGTCAGCACTGACAAAAAGATTGTCAGTTTCCAATTTTTGCTGCCCCTCTAAATTTAATGGTTAGTGATCAGTGGTTTGAAGAAATCAAAAAAATATCTTGGGAGTCCAATCTTCAGGGCCTGGGACATTGACTTAGATGTATGAAGTAGTTGTTCACGGAATGCATTTGCAGGACACATCTTACACCTGTCACAGAAGGACACATCCTACACCTGTTCCAGAAAGACACATTGTACATCTGTCACAGCAGGGCATATCTTACACCTGTCACAGGACACATCGTGCAACTGTCACAGGAGGGCACATCCTACACCTGTCCCAGAAGGACACATTATACATCTGTCACATCTTACACCTGTCGCAGGACACATTCTATATCTGTCACAGCAGGTCATATCTTACCCAGAAGGACCTTTTCTGTGACAAAGGTATAATCTCCTCCCGTAACAAATATAATATAATATAAATATATTCATTAATCTTATTTATTTTAAGAAATAATTAAGACATGAAGCTCATCAAAAGGATTAAATTTGATGAAATGCATTTAAACATTTTTTGTACAGTAATCATGTACAATGTGTACTAAAGATTGTTATGTTTTCTTCTATAGGTATTTAATTATTGTTAATTTGAATAATTTATTTTGAAAAAACGTTTTCTTGTTTCACAAATGATAAAATATATCTTTAAAACATACCATTTTTTTGTATACTCTCAGTCTTAATGGAAAACATTATTTCTTATTAATAATATCAGATTAAATTACTAATATTTGATAGATTTTGATACAAAAAAAAAAAAAAAATTGTCTTTTTATTGATCATTTGAACATCAGTTACTGATATATGTATCAGCCTATATATATATATATATAGGCCTACATACTGGTAGTCTTTGAAGACCAGCTGTGTTAGTAGTCTCATCATTTATTGAATTCCATTAGAAACAACCTTTTGGGCTGTAGCTACATTGAGTTTTGGCATTATAGTAACAAACACAAAACTTGAGGCCAAGAATCTCAGACATCACACAGTCTACAAGTCTTGATTCAATACAAACTACTATATCCACTGTTACTGTTATATTGTACAATAAAATATGTAACGTAGGATGTGGCGTGCACAAATGTTTTAATCCTCTTTGTGTCATAGTTAATTAAAGTTGCCAATACAATTTAAAAAAAAAAAAATGAGTAAAATTTCAGCAGCATTGAAATATAAGGAATAGAATGTGTGGCAAATACAGGTGAAAAAAACAATGAGATTGGTAGAATTTGTTCCTCCATGCATATGATTCACCATTGATTCAAAGTTAATATTTTTTGTTTTCCAAGAGATGCACTGCTGTGCAAAGCTATTTATTTACTTTGCTGGTGTTTTTCTTTGGCTTCCAGCCAGGTTAAATTTTTATTTGCAATCATCCAAAAATTGTTTTTTATAAACACTTGTACTGTACAATTTATGTTAAGTGGCAACACAGCTTAGAAAATAAAAGAAAACAAGACTGACTGACTGGTCTTTTATTTACAATTATCTATGTTTCGTTAACATTTTTTCATCGCAAGTTACAGATAAACTAACAAAGCACATGAAATAATTTAAAAAAAAAAATGCAACACTGTAAATACCCGGGATGATATTGTAAATTTCTTGAAGTTTAAAAACAAACAGATAGTGTTATAAAACACAGCATTATAAAAATTAGAACTGACCACATTGCAAACATGACCGACCTCATACACACCAGACCGATCGACTTTCATCAGCATTTTCTTCTATTTAAAGGACATTTAATAGCTTAAAAAGTAAATAGAACAACAAAGGTTGTTTTTTTTTTATAGTAACAGCTTAACAATTTATACATTTATTTAGCTTAACAATTTATACATTCATTTAAATTGCTATTTTCCTCACATATTAACTCCTCTTTAACACCATTTTGCTGCCAAGTAAATATACATCTACTAAATTACAGGGGGGGTCAACACTTAAAGAAACCTGCAACTTAAAAAAAAAAAATCATTCTGCCCCCAACACTGTAGCTAAACATTTGCTTTTCTCTGCCTTTTTAAAGCCAGTCATTGACTCACATTTTTTCTCATAATAAAAAGTCCAACCAGGACAAACAAAGAAAGAAAACAAAAGCTTTTTAAAAAAATAATAACATATAAAATTTATGCAACGATCTTTTTCATAAATGGTTATTTCTTGATTCAATTTAGGGCATTAGTCAAAATGTCTAGTTTCTTTGCATTATTGAACATGGGACATTTAAATGTCTAGTTTCTTTATGGTAGTGAGCATTAAATTCACATGTGACATTTAAATGGCTATAGTTTCTTTACGGCAGAGTGCATTATTGAACACGCCACATTTGGAGTTATTATATGAGGTGTGTGCCTTTTTAAGTATTTCACTTCTAAAATAATATTAGTGATCACTGGATCACTTCAGTTTTGAACACGAAATTATTCACAAAAAAGACTGAACTTCTTTGTTCAAAATATGTTGATCGACATTAGATTTTAAGTGCACAAAAAGACTTAATGAAAGAAGATGTTCTGTCTGCCCTTGAGATACTGTTTATGCTCTCTTGTGGGCAAAGAAGGTCGTTTCGGCTTTTTATACGTTAGAAGAAAAACCAAACACAGTATCAAAGTTGAACAGAACACATATGTTGCTAGGATGCCATTGCTTTCCACAATGATTATAGACAGTTTACTTGACACTTTGCTTCCAGTCGGGCTGGGCTCATTGTACATGACGTCTTTAGCTGCAGAAATCTGAAAAGGATCAGAAAGAGCTGGAAGCATATTTTCAAGAGGAAGGCACTGAGGATTATTTTTGTAAATGCCTTGAAACTCCAAAACTCCATCAGGTGCACAGATCCAAGGATCGGCCGTAAGATTCTGCCAGACTTTTAACATCGTTTTAAGCTCATTGAAAATACCAGAGTACTCCGGGTCGGCAGCTAGGTTCAGAAGTTCTTCCGGATCAGTTTGGACGTCGTAGAGCTCCCACTCCTCCCGGTAGTAATATTGTTCTAGAGTCTTGTACCAGTCCAAAGGCAGCTTTTCCCGTGTTCTGTTCAAAATGTCTTGGAATGTCGGGGAAACAAAGAAATCCTGGTCGATAGGGAACGGCATTTTGAAGTTTAGGTTGTGGATGAGGTGGTAGGAAGATGTTCGAACTGACCTCATGGGATAGTACATGGTCACCTCGTGCAGGCTGTGGCTGGCATACACTGCACTCCTGTTCCATCTTGTTGTGTTCTCAACCTATCGATGAAAACCAAGAATGAATAAATTAGCGCTCAAAACATCAACTTAGGAAAGTTGATTTCCTATGTAAACTGACGTCAGATTAACATTTGCTTGTTCTGGTTCCTGCTGATTTTCAAAATACACAAAGCACTTTGTGATCATTTATGAGGAATGGTAGTCCTGGGGCCTGGTCCCACCTTCTACTGACAGAAATAATCTAAAAAAAGTTGTTAGCTTTCTGAAACTGGATGGTAATGAGAAATACGACGAGGTAAACTAAAAAATGAATTAATTTTTACCACATACTTTTGACAATTCAAAATGACAAGATTTCTTGAATGGACCGTTCGGGTTGAACAATTGTTTGTGTCTAAAACAACCTGTTTGTGTATGCACTAATCCATAATTATAGAGTGGGATGACAAAAATCATGCGATTGTCTCTAACAATTTTAGCATATGACTTTAAGATGCTGCAACATTTAAAAAAATAAATATATAAATTCTTGGGAGACATATTTTAATATTATTAAAACCCGGAGCACTGTCTGCTCCCAGTGAGTTTGACACATTTGACAGAGGCTATATGATTATCTAGATATATAGAAAGAGATATGAATTGGAGACAACAACACTTAAACTAGAAGTTGGATTAATGCGGCGGGAGAGGGGGAAGCCGGAACAGAGAAAAGGATTGAATCTCCATTCAAATGAATATTGCTCATTACTTCAATTGGATTTTTATTAAAAAAAACTTTTTTATTTTGAAAAGCAGATTCAGACCAGTTAGCAATTATTTTAATAACAACAAATTACTACCAAGTACTTCAGCATAATAGCGACAATCAAAAACAATTTTAAAAAATGTATATATATTTTTTATGATGATAGTGGAGGCAAAGTAAAACCAAACAGAACTTGCTGAGTTGGAAAGCTGTGAGTGTGGACGGTGAGTTCTGAATCTTTTGAACGATCTCATGAGCCTATAACTTACTATAATGTTCATGTTATATAGCCATACAGTCTACAGCAGGAATAATATAGAGCAGACTGACATATTGAAAACGGAAAAAAAAAAAAAAAAACAAGATGGGGTATGGGCACTACTATGGGGAAAATTGAAAAAAAAAAAAAAATTGGAAAAAAAGAAATCTTCAGTAAACCAAAAAACAATAAAAAAAAAAAAAAAAAACAAAAAAAAAAAAAAAAAACGAAAAAAAAAAAAAAAGAACATGATGGGGTATGGGCACTACTATGGGGAAAATTGAAAAAAAAAAATAACTTGGAAAAAACGACATCTTCAGTAAACCATAAAACAGTAAAAAGAAAAAAAAAATACATAAAAAAAAAAATTACGAATCTCACACTCATTAATCATAGGTCATAGGGCTTTCAACTGTAAATTAGTGTGATGAGGGACTTAAAACTTAAATTTAAAAGAGGTGGAGGACACTCTGAAGGGGAGGATTCTACGATTTATTTTCCTAGTCTCAAACGCCTACAAATGAAATGTAACATAGACATTTTAACATGTGAAAATAACTCAATTAATTATTTGACAAATTGATAAGAGAACAATGGAACTTTAAATCTAAAAAAAAATAATTAAAAAAAAAAACAAAAAAACTTGTCATGTTAATTACAACGTATAAACATTTATATCATAACAATAAATTACGAGGTAATGATTCCCCCCCCCCCCACCTTTTTAATTTTTTTTTACAATTTCTCATCTGTTCTAAAAGCCATTTTCCTCGCACCCCCTGGCCCTGGGGATGTGAGCAGTGAGCACCAGGTTGGGAAACCCAACGGCTGCAACTGTAACAATACAACAGAGTTACAAAGGCCCACATTTTACTTATTAAATTAATAATAGTAATATATATAGTAATTTTTTAATTAATAAAATCAGGTTTCCCGTAAAAATGTTTAGGTAAGACAATCTAGTCTACTCAAAATTCACTTTCCTGGTATGAGTGGTCAGACTCAGTGTATAATTTATTATTTATCATCTAAAAACTACAAATACTAGCTAGGCCTACGCTAGTTCACTAGTAGTCGTCATACCGGTTGCCTCATACTGATAACCTATTTTTTTTTAACTGAGAAATTAGACAGCTGAGATTGCCTCGCAGTACCCCATAGTCCAGTCCATAGCATTAATTTTAAATAAATTATAATGAATGAGAACCAGGATATGAAGTCTTTAAAAAAAAAAATTTAAGCAAATTTATTTAACTTCTTTGAATTTGACGCCTGTGTCAGCGGTTAATTTAGGTCACCTTTATTGCTATAAATAGCCGCGCGCTTCAAGTTCAAGCTTCTACTGCGGAGAAACGTAGAACTAGAGCCATAACCATGAGACATATTTATGGAACACAAGACAAGTCACACGTTTTTGGGATGTAACAAAAGTAAACTGATACTATGTCGGTAAGTATGTTATTAGGAATAATTCGGGTAAACTCATAACGACCGTTACTACTAAGACTAAGACTAATTACCCTAATACTAATGACTAATGGTCTGCCTTTTCGGTCGTTTTGGCTGTCCATACTTAAAACAATAAATAAATATTGTCACTGAGACTGACTGACAGAGGTCAGAGTAGTCTAAGACTTAGAGTTATAGCATATGCCTATTTTAATAGTAATAATAGTATAGTTAGTGTTATATTTATTATCATAGCTCTAGCTAGATCCAACCGAGGCTACGGCTACAGTTTAAGTCCTAAGACAGTACTAATCCATATAGTGGATAGCTAGGGTGTGGGTGAATGCCAGGTTGGGACGGGCCAATTTTCATGCCGCCGCCCCCCCCCCCCCCCCCC
>CAXITT010000291.1:346237-369704 GCA_964033795.1 Lymnaea stagnalis
ACCTGCTGCGAACGCGTAGAAACATGGCGTCTCTCGTAAGACACTTATCCAAATGGAACGGAACTCAAATATATATCGAAAGTACTAATTTAATAATAAATAGACACACACATCGGAAAATTAAAAACTCGTATTTTTTGGCGCCGATTGCGAATTCCCATACACAAAAAGTAGTAGTCCACCTTGACTTACCGAAGTATCTACCAATAGTACCAAAATCCGGAATCCGGGAGAAACCGGAATCCGGATCCGGCGGATTTCGCATAAGAAAATCCGGATCCGGATCCGGTTGGAAAAAACGGATCCGGCACACCCCTACTTAATATTATATTGATGGCTCTTATTTAAACTTCCTTACACCATAGATCAAGTGGGGAAAGGGGTGGGCAATTTTGAGTACACCTGCTATGGTGGGGAAGGGGGGTGTCCTCAGCAGAAAGTATGTACATTTATTCAAGCAAAAAATAATTATCCTAAAATTCTGACAGTCCAAAGAAAGCCTTTATATATATCTTTTAATGCTGTAAAAATATGCAATGTTTTGAAATTATTGTCATGCTGTTTCTTTGTGTGTTCACAAAGATATGACACAAGTAGTATGGTAGCAACAGTAAAATTCAGTCCACAATTCACCTTTGAGGTCATTATAAACAACATGACTGTCACACATTTAGGGGACGTGTGTGTGTGTGTGGGGGGGTGGGTGTCAGAAATTGTGATGAAGTGTGATTAAAGCGTGGTACATATATCTAATGTAAGTCACAAATTTGTGACAGAAAAAAAGGGGGGCGGGGAATAAGCAATTATGGGTGGTCCTTTTGTATGTTCCATGTGCATGACGTATTTAGATACTTTTGTTTGGATTGTCAGTGGTTCCTAGAATTATTTTGATTTCCGGCACCCTAGCCAAATTTAGGTTTTGGGGAGGTCTAAAAAAAAGTATGTGTGTTACAGGGGGTGGGGGCTATATGGATGGCGACTTTACTCAAAACACAGGGTCATGATAACATGATGCCCACACTTATATGGTATTACAAAATAAAATAGTTCTGGTTAGGGTACAAAATACATTATTTTATGGAGAGTGGCAGAGCGGTTTAAACTGACTCATCCAAATAGCTGATAGTCTAGATTCAATCCCCACCAAAGCCAACATCCCAAGCACCCCCGGTGGATGGGACTCGTTAGCCTTAGATGGCAACTTATCTAAGAGGAGGCAAACTCTGAATTCAAACCTGGAGCCAAAATATCAATAAATTGATCGTTGGCCCTCAAATATGAAAAAAAAAAGAAAAAGAAGTTTTGGCAGAGGTTGAGAAGAGGCACTAACTATTTAAATAGTATTTTAGTGTAATAGTAGGCCTTATATTATTTATATTAGGGTATAGTATAATATGTATGTCCTCACTTTGATTAAAAAAAGAAGTGGGGGGTGTAGTAAGTCACCAATGAATGAAAGACGTACACCCTCCTCCCTAGCTATGTTGCAGTGCTTAGGGCCTAAAGGCTAAAAAGAATGGAAACTAGGGATGAAGGCTTTATACTTTGCTAATTAAATACCTTTTTTTTATACTTTGTTGAACAGTTATATACTTTTTTTTTAACAGCATTAGAAAATGGCTTACACATTTGTAAACTTTGCATTAACTAAAAGAGAGCAAAGATTATGTGGAAAATGTCAAAAGCTCAAGATTGCATGCACATGTCAGAAAAAAGATGTTCCAAAATTAATCACGAGTTCTCAAGAAATGCAGTACCAATTTCTTCGATACTGTTACCTGGAGGATATGTCAGAAGGTAAAAACTTATGGCAAAATAAAACATAATGAATAATAATTCAATTTAACCGCTTGGGGTAACAGGTAAAGAATTAGCAACCTTTTCATTTATGGGTACAAGCCAAAACATTCACCTTGGGCAATAATAAAATTAATATCATTTTAATCTAGTTTACAGTGGTAGACATCTTTGAATTACTTTATCAACAGACAATTCCTCTGGTGATTAATTGCAATACTTTGAAAAAACACAAAACTACTCAGTAAATGGCTATAAAAACAAATAAAATCTCTAATTTTTTAAATTCACATTTCAGAAAATGTCTTTTCGACCGATGCTATTGAAGTTCAGTTAGAGTACGAATATAACTGTGAGAAATATGATCAACATTCTGAATACATCTCACTAAATGATTTTGAATTAAGTCATCTTCCTGACAACATAAGACATCCCACTGTCTGCGTTTGGCTCAGAAACTGTGCACCTCTGGTGGTTAAGCTGAGAAAATACGGCAATGCAACGGGACGCGTGTGCATCCTTCCCAAAGACCTGAGCACAACCAGGACTTGTGATGACACTCACTGCCGTCATCTGAATGAGCTGGGCAGAGACCATCAAGTCCACGGCGGGTTGGGCATCATCACCAACAGACACGTGATCAAAACCGATGATGACGCGGCTGTGACAAGAGTTGATTTCTTTTACAATGAGGAAACCGACCCTGTAATGACAGAACTTGGCTGCACTGTGCACCTGACAAACACGAAATTAGATTACAGCGTTTTCAGTTGCTTCGTTCACTCCAGGGCACTGATAGAGCAGATGATGTTTTATGACAAGAGACGCAATTATGCATGGCAGTGCATCCCCAGAGAAATCAGAGTAAAGACTAAATTATATGCAATCATCATCTCACACCCCCACGGAGCAGCAAAACAAATAAGTATAGGCGATGTGGTGCGGACCGCCACTAAAAGCAAAGGAACTGAGGAACAAGAAAATGTAAATGCTCTAAGAAAGATTTATAATATTTGTGAATCTCAAAATACGAATGGACTACAAAGATTTGAAGCCTATTACAAACACGTCTTGAAAGATATAACGATTCCTTACACGATTACATGGTATTCCACTGCTACTTGTAAAGGAAGCTCGGGTGCACCTGTTTACATGGGCAACATCGTCAATGAGAATGGAGAGGAGATCAACCAAGCGCACACCCACAGGGGTGTAGACAAAGGTGAAAAATTGAATGTATGTTTTACTTAACTACATTCCTCTTCTGAAACATAGAAACTTTATTTATCTTCACATATTTCACTTTTCAGAGATTTTTCAATCATGACATCTACTTTCCCAGAAGGGTTTATTGTAAATATCTGTTCTGCTGAAAATGCTGTTAAAAAACCACTATTAACTTATTGTGCCATATTTGCCTTCATATGGGGACACAGGCAATGTAATATTTGCTCAACTTTTAGGAGAAATTGTATGTGCTCAAAGTGTAGAAATATTTTGTCAAAATCCATTCTAGTAAAAATGGCTGGATAAAGCAATGCATATGTAAATAAATGTAAATTACTATAAATAAAGCACTTGTTTTCTATATTGATGCATTAAGGGTAAGTGGATGAAGCACAGCCATTTGACATAAGCAATATTATTTGTTACATAGTTACATGTTTTGATTAAGACCAGTCAGTGTGTTATTTAATTAAAAATTATAGGCCAGGAATAGGAAATGATCCCTTTATAAAGTCGTTTTCATTCATAGCATCAGTTTGGTTAAGTGATTGTACAAGAAACTCATTTTTATATTTATGTCATTTCAGTTTAATTGAAAACAAAATAAACATCTTGATTCATCTCCATAAAGATGTTATCATTTTTTTTAATAAGTTTAGTTTATTTAGTTCATAAAAACTTTAGTGTATTCTATTTCTACATATGATGTTTCATCAAGCAAATATAACAATATACAGTGGATTTAACATAGGGGCAAGATGATGACTCCTGTTGACATTCATAGTGGACCCATGAGCACAATCCTCAGAGAATAAGCGCACCGCTCATGCCCAGATATAGCGTGCTGCAATGAAAAGCAGAATCGACTCAAATCCAACTAGGTCCCAAAACAACACATGTCCCATGTGCAGGCGGGAAAGCTTTCCAGGCACAAATCGAACTGGCAGGCCACCTACACACTCACCATGGAATACAGCCCTGGCCCTCTTAGCATGGGAAGGACAGACAACAATTAAGAACAAGACTCATGTAAAGCTGAGATAAAACTTGACTAAACTGTAAACTACACACTCACCATGGAATACAGCCCTGGCTCTCTCAGACAACAATCAAGAACAAGACTCATGGAAAGCTAAGCTAAAACTTGACAAAACTGTAAACTACACACTCACCATGGAATACAGCCCTGGCTCTCTCAGACAACAATCAAGAACAAGACTCATGGAAAGCTGAGCTAAAACTTGACTAAACTGTAAAAAGTTTTGCTCACCATAATAACCACTGTTTAAATTCATTAAACACCTACCTCATAGGTGGTCTGTGAACCGCCTTGAGAATTCTCAGCAACGACATCTTGCTTTTGTTCCCCATTGACCAATGAGAGGATGGACATACCTGTCAGTTTCACCTCCTGACCCTCCAACTTGTAAGATGGATACTTGATGCTAAACCAGTCTAGGATAGTGGGGACAATGTCCAGCAGGCTGACCAGTTCATCATTGATCTAGGGTTAAAAATTCCACCCTTCAACCATATGAATGTTACATTATTTAGTTTATCAAATAATTTAATGTAGACAACAAATTTAATAAGACAATTTAAAATACAGTGGTTAATCCTCTAGAGCTGCCTGAAGTTAAGGCAACTTGAAGTAAAAAAAAACAACCTCTACAGACCCTGACCAATGCAAAAATATGTTGCTGAAATAGGAAAAACGTGGCCATCTTGGGTCATAACTTGATACTAAGCAGAATGGCTATAATCTTTTCCTCTTAAAATGACAAACATTCAGTTTTCTTGAAATGTTTAAAATCCAGATAAAAAATGAGGTAGTGAAGACATTTTCCTACTTCAAGTTATTGGTTATCTGCTTTCTTGCTTGCTAAACAAAACTGAATGGTTATAAAATCACTATAATTAATGTTACTTGGTTTTGAAATCACTATTAATTACTGTAATGCAACAAAAAAAATTGAAAAGTGCAAAATCCTAAAATATTTTCTAAATAACCATGCTAGAAACAACAGAAGAGATCAGAAGTTGGCTAATTTTAATGTATATAAAAATTATTTTTTTTAACATGAAAATTATTCATTATGACATTCATGCTGAGTGCAATGTCATATGTGGCTAGTGTAAAATGGGAAGAATGCATTCAGATTGAAGCAATAAGAAATATACCCTACCGGTATTTTTATATTTCTCATTAATGGATAGGATTAGTTGAAATAAAGATAATATAGATAATACACAAACTTATAAAGAACAATTTATATAATTAAACATACCTTTCCCCATTTTTCCTTTCCCTCTGGCGATGAGACAATAAATGGTTCCGCCATACCCGATGTGTATAAATTGGTGCGCCCGCTGGGAAACGAAATACCATTGTCTGATGTGAAAATGACCAACGTGTCGTTTAAATGGCCAGCGTCCTCTAACTCTTTCATAATCAGCTGGATGCCTATAAGATGAAAAATCTTAGTTAAAGAACTGATCCAAGATTTGTGTACTAATTAGTGCTTTTTGTTTGTAGGTATTTGAGAACGTGAATAAAAGTGTAATAAAGACATAACCTGATTTGTAATGTATGGTTTGTCAGTGCTCATTAATTCATGAAAATAAAAAAAATTAAATGTAGATGACAGAGAATTAAAGCTGAGTGATGGAAGCGACCCACACTAAAACTGGTAAAAAAAAAAACTCTGACTGACATGCGAATAACAGTTTTTGTTATAAATTGAATAAACAAAAGAAAACAAAACCAACAACAATTCACCTGAATGCATTCCTCTGCGAACAAAACATAACAATAACAACGCACAGGAAAATCAGGCAAAAAAAGAACTTAGGTGGCAAGTAACCTGACAGTGATTAGTTAACCAAGGAGTACATAGGAATAGGATGTATATAAATTATAAATATTACAGTCTAAAAATGTTGGTAGTAGGTAGTGAGTTTAATTGGAAGTGCTCATGTTTCAAGGTGAATTCATTTGCTAAAAGTTAGGATGGAAATAAATATTAATGTGTTCCCAAATCTATCAGAATTTATCAGCTTGCTTAACCTGCTGTAACAAAATGTAAATAATCACTCTTAAAACTTAAATTCAACGTTGTGTAAGGGAAGTTCCATGGCTTAGGCTGATATTTTTTATTCACTTGAGAAGTACTTAAGATGCCTGGCGTTAAATAATTCTTATTAAAAAATGTTTGTCTTTGTAAGAATATTTACTTACTAGTTGAAAATGAATATGTACATTGTACTAAAATAAAATAAGTCAATTTGAGGATCACTAGAAATAAAGTTCTAGTGGGTATGGTAATAAAAATTTGAACTATTTTATTATATTATCATTCCTCACTCTTGCCTGCATATTTGTGTATGAATCCAGTGTGGTGACTGATAATGAGTTGGAAGAGAGCATTATTTTTTTTTAACAGAGCATCTGGTAAATGCAAAGAAACTCTAATGAAGAGAGTGCAGCCATAATGACCACAATGAGGAGTTTTAAAATCTGGATATGCTGTGTGCAGACTCACAAATAAATTTCACTTCTGCTGCAATAAGTTTTGATGCTTCATTCTACTGTATTAATATTTATCAGCTATTAATCTATGATTAAACCGAACATGAAATTAAATGATCCAAAAAATTAGCAAACTAGTGTTCCACACAATGATGAGCTAAAAAGTAAAATTTAATTCCTTCCTTAATGCAGGTTCTTTATATCTTGGTATATGCTTATAAATACATCTGTTGCTTCCCCTGAAGAAACTGACATAAAACATTAACTAAAAAAATAATTTTGAGATTCATTCAAAATTTAAAAAAACAAACAAAAAAACATCATCAAATATTCACTAACTACAAACACATTTTCAATTTAAAATGGATACATTTTTAGATGATAATTTACCAGCTTCCATGATTGTATATAGCTGCTGTGTTGTATGTCATTTTCAATTTTTTTTTTTCATTAACGAATTTATTTAGAAATCAATCTCCACTACAATTGTGTATACCTACAAAATAAGATGTACTGGTGTGCGAATCTTTAAAAGTTGAAAATATAAAAAATTACCTTGGTCCATTCGTCCTATAGTTGTATACTGGGCAGCTATGTCTTCCCTCGCTGCTGGTGTATCAGGAATGAAATAAGGCACTATGACCTTATTAGGGCTGTACTGGTTAGGTATCCAGTCAGGAATGACTCCCATCCCAGGCTGACCATTGCCGAATTTCTCACAAAATGGACCGTATTCAGGATTTGTGCTGCCACATCGATGTGGATCATGGAAGGCAACATAGAGAAAGAAAGGTTGACTGAGGACATCAGAAAAAATATTTTAGATCATATTAAAAATACCAGTATAAATTTACTAACAAGTATAATGACTAAAACTGTAGAACTCATAGAACATAAAGACAATAAGAGCACAAACTTTTATGAGCAATCTGTTGTGCCGATTTTCAGGCAATATTCTAAAATCTGGCTGCCACAAAGAAAACTGGCAAAAAATGGCCACAAAGAGGACTGGCAAGAAAAAAAGTAGCCACAAAAGCATCACGCCCATGGCTTTATGTTTTCATGTCAAAATATTTGACTTAAGTGTCCTCCCTGCTATGTTGGCCACATGTGGGAAAGTTCAAAGTAGATGATCCCAAAATGATGATGTATTTCCATAAGCATTTAGCCCACTGTTTTTTCTCTGACTTGGATGAATAAAGAAAACTTCTGATAATAGAGTTTATCACAAAAAAAATAACAGGCGCAAGATTAAAATAGCCGAACAGCCTCGATTAGATGGAAAAATAATTAAAAGGAGAGTCAAAATAAAAAACCACATAAGACATAATAATATTATGACATATTAGTCAGCACTCACAGAATGAGGCTTATATGTATTAACCCTTCAGAATCAACAATTGATTGAATAAATGAGCAACCAAAATAACATTTTGTTCAATGGAAAATAATACTTAATTTAAATACTTTCTTATATGTAATTAACCTAATTACAATAATTTTGTACTGCACTAAAGCTTTTAAGTAGATTAATGAGACACAAACATTTTCTTAAAAATATTTGGTACATTGATTCCATACGGTAAAAACCAAATTCAAAATTTTACATAGCTCAATGTCTTTTTCCTTTTTGGTTTTTATATTGCACTGCCACCCACTTCCTTTCTGTTCTTCTGATCTTTGCTTTTGTTAGGGACTTGCGCCCATTCTTATTCTTTCATATTTTTTTTTAGGTATAGGTAGGATATACACGGATATACACATTTTTTGTAAATTAAATTTATAATAATTTAATGATTTTTGTTGTGCTGATGAAGGCTTCTGCTGGAATGTTTTAATTTATATACCGGTATTGCTTAATCATAATTTAAGCTAACATATATTGTTTTATTTACACAAATTTTTTGGGTCTCATTAATCTTTATTATGTGTGCAATTTTAATGAGGATAGACCATAAACAACATAAAATAAAGACATTTATTTACCCTGAGAATATCATGTGCCATGAACTGTTGTACAGCTCCTCATCCCTGACAGTCACTACCACCATATGTTCAATTTTTAAATGTTTAATTTTTAATAACTACCGTTACTTAAGTTTTGGAAAAGAAAAGGTATCCACTATTTACATAGAAAGCCAGGTAAATGATATATTTTAACTAAGTTGGCATTCTTACTTGTAGCCTGAGTTTAATAAAGATGCACAGGAAAAAGAGCTAAACTTACTTGTCGGTAGTGTTTTTTAAAAATTCATTGACTCTTTCTTTCATAAAAGTAATGTTTCGTCCAGCCTGATTAATTGATACTTGTTCCTCAGTGACAGCATAGTCAAAAGGATAAACACTCTCAGGTCCAACATGCTTCTTGCCAACAATACCTAATGAAAAAAAAAAGGATATTTAAAAGCTTACAATAAATTATAAATAAACGCTTAATAGATAATGTTTGCTACAGTCAATTGCCAAAAACTTTTTCATTTGTTGAAAACATGAATGTTGAAAAGTCTGGGGCAAAAATTAAAGATTAGAAGATTTTTAGGCAAAAATTAAAGATTAGAAGATTTTTATACAGAGACGTACAAATACCGGTACCAAGGATAACAGGATTGTAACAAATCCAAATTTATGCAAATATTTCACTTTTTAATGAAAATATATACAATTATCTATGTCTTCTTATTCTTCTATATCTTAAGGGCCCACGATCAATTTATTGATCATTTTGGCTCCTATGAATGTAGATGGGATTTGCAATGTTTCTGTTACTGGTGTTGATGAGGAAATCTTTCACTAGGGGTTTGAAGGCTTGAGGCAATAGACACAAATGTGTCTAGTGTTGTCGCCTCAACCGTTCCTTTAGAAAGATTGTTCCAGTCCCTGATTGTAAGTTACGAATCCTATTTTATAGTTAAGATCGTTTCAACACTACATATTTTTGCATAATTCAATAAGGTATGCAGAATTGTGATTTTTTTTGGTTAATAATTTAAAGCAAAAATTTAATGTGGGCTTTATTTAGCTGAACCTTTTTTTTTTAATTAAGCGTCATTGTCATCCCCAGTTATTCTACAGAATTTAATTTAAACAAATTTAATGTAATTTTGTAGTAAAAATGCACCAACCATTGGATTGTGGCTAAGTGAAACAAACAGAATATTATTTTATTTTTCTGAAGAAAGCTTTAAAAAATTGCCTAAACGCTTGCTTACAGTAGCAAAAAATAAATACCCACAAACATTCTATTTTATATACATATATATGATATATATGTATTATTGAACCAAAGCTCCAACTGCTGAATAAGACTTTTAAGCGAACTGTAAAGGTAGGTTATATAAGACCACACACAGGTTTCTCAGAGACGTAAGGATAAAATAGTGAAAAAAGGTGATTACTAACTTAATTTGATAATAAGATAAGATTTAATAATGTTTTAATGCAACAACAAAAAAATACATTACCAGTTCTTACTCCTGACTTTTGTAAAATCTGAGGCAAGCTTTTCAGACCATCAAATGAATTGAAGTTATGAACTGTGTTGTGCAAACCGTACATGCCATTTTGATGCATAGGTAAGCCAGACAGAATTGCTGACCTTTAGAATGTCGACGGATCAGAATTAAAAACAGGAATCCAGAAACACAAATAGATAGTTAACCTAATCTCCTTTAAAAATTGTTTCACAAATTATTTATAACTGTTTCATTAAACTGAATAACCTATGCCAAGTCAATGTACCTATATAATGACAGGAAGGACCCACCTGCTGGGTGAGCAGCTACTGACAGATGTAAAGGCATTCTGAAAAACGATACCTCGTCTAGCTAAGGCATTCAACCCTGGTGTTCTACACACATCATTGCCATAAACTTGAGTCTCAAATCCAGCATCATCCCCTGGGTAAATATTACAATTTTATTTTTAGATTATACCCGGTTCTAAAAAAACAAAATATGCCACCACTAAATAGATGTGCAAAATATTATTCATAAATTTTGAATAGAATTGGCAGCTATTCAAAATGTTAGGAGTTGACAATACAGGTTTATCTGATTTTGAAAAAAAACATCACAAGACTTACCAACAAATAGAAGAACATTTCTAGTTTTAGTCAATGTGTTTAATGTGTTGCCCATGTGCAATATTCTATGGAAAACACACACACAGAACAGAAAGCCCAAAGAATTCATGTTTCTGAAATAGAAAACAAGACAAATTACTAAATTACTAGTACACCAAATTTTAAATGTATGTTAAAAGATTATTGTTCATCTTTCACATGCAAAGATGATCAAGGCTTGAGTAGTAGCCTTGACTTGAGCTGTATTTTGTTGAAATTGAGGGCGAGTTGTTCAGCCTCACTCTCCCTTATGGACTATTTGATCCAATGGTAAGACTTAGTCAAGATTACAGGAAAGAGACCAAGTGCAGTGGATGACCTGCAGTGCCTATTTTTGTGGGTTTCAGTTTCACTTTGTCTTTATGCGTTTCACATCGCAAGATTGTCAGAATTTTTATTCAGCTAATACTGCCTAAGGGACTCCCTCTCTGGGTTTGATTTCAGAGTTTGCCTTCTCTTAGATGAGTTGCCATCCAGGGTTAACCGGTCCCATCCACCCAGGGTGCAGGTATTCTTTATGCTAGTCTAGGCTTTTGCTGGAGATTAAACTTCAATCCACAAGCTTGGGTTGACTCAGCTTAGACCGCTCGCCCACACCAGAATACCTATATAAGAATACTTATATCTATAAAACCAATGATGTGACAGATGTGAACATTTTTTTTAAGGTTTTAATTTAAAGTTAAGGAAATAGGCCTACAAGTTTTACTGTTTCCAAAAAGTACAATTGGGAAAATGGGTGTTACAATGTGATCAGCTTTTACATTAAGACATTAAACTCTAAATTATATTTCATGAAGATTGGATAAAAAATGCATCTCTTTTTAAAACTATTGTACCAAGTACCAAAATCCATGTAAGCAATGCCAGATATAATTGCTATCAAGGTTTCAGACCCCCCCCCCCCTCCCCCAGGCTATTGTTGAAACTCCACGATGTAACCACCTTATATTTAATTTATTGTTTATAAATAAATTGGCAGATATGGTGGGGATCATTTTTAATGGGTAAGGTGACGATTTAACTGTTTTTACCAGATCAACACTGGTGTCTGGACTTTCGCCCTCGTTTGTCATGATATAAAAACCAGTACAGTTTAAGACAGTTGTGAGCAAACTTTTTGCACAGAAGGGGGTAAAGAAATACATACTGATTTTTTTAACCATATTTTAAAAAAATATAGCCTTTTCTATATTCATCATTAAATAGTGGCCCCCAAATTCATTCAGAGATCCTTCAGCTTATAAGCAGTGAAATTTTTGTAAAATTTCCTTTGATGATTATTTATTAGTTTGACAAATTTACACTGTCATTATTAATTTTCGAAGGCTTTTTACAGATGATCATTCACAATTTGTACGATTTACAAAAAAAATAATCTGGTTCTTGTAAGGTCATTGAGGGCTGCATTAAGAGTTTTCAGCAGGCCGCATTTGACACATCCGCGGACTGTGGTTGCCCACACCTGGTTTAAGACAATAAATTTTAAATTCATTACTTTTAAAAATTTAACGCCAGGTATAAATAAAAGACACAACTACAAGAAATATAATGAATCCAATTTGGCATCATAATTTTTCTAAAAGAATGCGTTACTGACAGAGCAGCGTATATTAACTTTTTATTGTTTATTTTTGGACACCCATGGCGCAAAATGACTTTATTTGTCCTGGTTTTAAATTTGAAATCAGAAAAATTTAAATATCCTGGTTTTTTATTTTGAAAAAAAAAGATGGTCACCTTATTAATGTGTAATTGGCAACTTTGCTTACATTGGCAACCCTAGGCCTAGATTCAACAGGTTTTTAATGCTTTTTTAAATCAGATAAACATATGTTTAACACCAATATTGCAAATGGATGAGTACAATGGGGAGTGGACGAAGTCTGGATATACAGTCATCCCTCATCATATCGCAGGTTACTTTTCACGGTCTCATGGTATCAAGGATTTTTTATATATATAATTTAGAACTATCTAATATATAATTTTATATCTTTTTAAAATTATGTAGGTTTCAGAGTGTAATAAGTGTTAAGGAGCATAGGAGTATGGAAAAGGTTTGTAAGAGTTTGGGGAGGGTTTATAAAGCCTTAAAAGATATATAAATAATAAATAAAATATAAGGTGGTTTCTAAGCGGATTTTCCCCTATTGCTGGAAGTTCTAGAACTTCGATAGACGAAGGCCCACTGTAAATTTTGTAAAGAGGAAGAATTGAACACTGTTCTATTTGCATTGAATTCACTGCCTTATAATTATAATAAGAATTACCATTTCCATGGCTCCAAAATAAGGGGTGAGGGAATCTATATATACTATTATTTTAGAGGTATTACTTTAATAATAGATAATAGATATATAATATGGTTTTTAGTAGGCATAGTAAAAAAGGCTATTTCCAGTAAAAAGCCTAAAGGCTAGGACCTCCTAGTCTTTACTTACTCTTTTTATTAACCTAAAGTCAGAGTCTTTAGTAATATTAACTTCTTTCTTAAATAATGGTGGATAAAGATTGACTATGACAAAGAAGTAAGCCTTACTTTTGCTAAAATTAGTAAGAAGTAAGAAGAAAGACAGAAGCGAATATGCTTGGAACGTGGAAACTGCTCCCCTCACCTAATAATAAAACTAATTTTAATTTTTTTTACTATATTAGACATTAGTAATTAGAGTGAGTTACTAATTTAATCTAAAATTTGAGTTTGTAAATTTATTACTATTATTATTTAAAATTGGTGCCATGACGTATCACACTGCCCGTATCTTGGTTGAAACGACCTGTGAATGTGAACTTTTATAATTCACTCAGTCACTAAAGACTAAAACTAACCAGAACCCTAATTTTAACATAAACCTAACCTGAACGCTAAAACTAAATGAAAATGTATCCCTAAGTCAAGGACGTCATGGCACCAATTTTCTGCATTAGCCGTATAATATTATGATTAAGATTATTATGTATGATTATTGGTTTATTTAGCATTAGTTGAGCTAGACCTGAAGTGTCTCTTTCATTAGTAAGTCACTTTTTAATTTACTTAGTAAGTCGTGACTCTCAGCACATATTATAATTCAGTTCAGTTGTGACCCATCCTTTTGATTTTTAATAATAAAGCAGTTGCGATGTTCGGGTGATGAACTACATAAATATAGCCTGGATGATTCAGTAAGACTGTAAGGTTTCTGTGACATTAGTGTGAGTCACACTGGACTTGACCTGACAATGAGAGTCAGGCCTGTGATAACTGTGAGAAAATATTTTGCGGAAGTTCCCGATCGTAGTTGAATTTCAGTAAAATAAACCGGAAACTCCAATGAAAACAGAAAAATACAAAGTTAAAAGGAGACGAGTCCAATTATCTACGAATGAAACTTTTGTTCCTTTCCATTCCATTTCATGATTCATATGTCATATTTAATTAACTAGATTTTTTTATTGTACCATTGCATGATTTTTTAAAGGGATCCCAATTTAAAGGATGACCAAGATATAATATCACTCGATTACTTAAACTCCACTGGCTCCACCAGTTATATTTAAACTTAGAAAATTCCCAAATTTGATTTTTGAAGGAAATATCTAAAATTTAAAAGATAAAAGTCTTTCAACTGGTAATCTCTTTTCGTATTTCTTTTTTTTTTTTTACAGCAGCAATATCAATATATAGTATAGACTATATCTCATTATTCGTTTTTAAATTTAACGCTTTCTTTGTGCATATCCAAATTTTCGCTTGGAGGTAAGCTTGTTATTGTATTTTGATAAACAATTTAATTTAAAAAATAAAAGTCTTTCAACTGGTAATCTCTTTTCGTATTTCTTTTTTTTTTTTTACAGCAGCAATATCAATATATAGTATAGACTATATCTCATTATTCGTTTTTAAATTTAACGCTATCTTTGTGCATATCCAAATTTTCGCTTGGAGGTAAGCTTGTTATTGTATTTTGATAAGCAATTTTTTTTACCCTCCCTCTGTCAACAACTGTCAAACTTTCAGTGACCCCCCCCCCCCAATAACTATGTCAACATTCGTATAACCCCCCCCCACCCCCCACCCCCCAAAAAAAATTATTTTAAAAGACAAATGAATCATAACATAAATAAATCTATCAATACATTTGACTTTGTGCTGATCTATTTCAATAACACAAAATTGTAGGAAAACACTTTATTGCATCTTTAGCTTGTTAATCAAAATGTTAAAGAGTTTTTACCCTTAAATTTTATATTGCAGAATCAATGAACATGTTGTTAAGGACTAAATATTATTGTTTTTGGAAGTAGATTTAGTAGAAATATGATTATTGTCAGTGCAGCTGACAATTGTAGCATAGTTTCTAGCTGCTATCATCTTCCCAGTGAGTAGGCAGATGCTGCTCTATCGTAACAATGGGTAAAGTAGCTGATTTATCATTTTCATCTTGCGGAACTGATATACCAGACAAGTCAACAACATCCTCATCTAACCATTCAGCACTTAAAATAAAAGCATTGTCAGTGTGAGCAATAATTACCATAAGCTCTCTCTCTCTCCTGGCAGCTACTTGCATTAGTTGAATCCATTTTTGCTGAGGAGCAATTGGTAATTTCTTATGCATTGTCGGTGCTGTTGAACATGCTATTTCAACATGACTTGTAATGCAAAATAGATGTTACATATTTTGCAAATCCATTCAAGCAGCGATGTTATTATTGTTACTCACTTTATGTCCTTGTTCCATACCCGCAACACGATTGCTAACACACCGCCCTAGTCATTTGCGACAAACATCATCTACAGGCGAAGAGAGGCCAACTTTTGACTTCTCTAATTAATGGACGCCCGCAAAGGAAAATAAAACTAAAACAAAGTTTCACAGTTCCAGGCCCGTTCTTAGGCATACGCTGACTACGCATCCGGGTAGGGCCCCGAGCGTGAGGGGGCCCCCGTGAGGCGCCCTCGACTCCCCGTTTTTTTTTTTAAAACTGGCACTGCAACCGTCTGTGTCACTCACGTTACCTTCCTCATCCTGAAATTTATCATTCTGAGTTGAATTCGGAGGCAGGGGAAGGGAAGCAGCAGACGGGAGCTTTGGGGGTGGCAGACAGGAAATCGGGGGTTTGGCCGTGGGAATGGGAAAGAGGAAACATTGAAGGAGGCATAATGGAGGTGTCGCAGTGGTGGATGGTGTTTTCTCCTCAGCTCGAGGGAGCTCCACCCTCGCCCTCCGCCCCCCTTCCGGGGCCTCCAGCCTACGCTCCATGCTTAGGGCCCCCAAACTCCTAGGAACGGCTCTGACAGTTCAAATAAAAATTTAAATGAAAGAAAATACAACATTTTGCGAACGAATTGATTTATACGGCCCTTTTTATTTTTCATCTTTAGATGGAGAATACTAGGGCTACTGACAGTAAGGATGGCCGTATGTGGCCCGCGGACCGTATGTTGTGCAGGCTGGCATTAAAGGATAAGGAGCGTGGAAGAAATTATGGATTTTTATGACTTCATACAATTTTTTAAAAAGTTTATTTATTTTTAAAAGAGCTTTTAGTCCCATGTATTTCTAACTTTTAAGATGAACTATTTTACCAGCCGTAAAAGGGGAAGGAGACGCATCCAAATTTGATCCCAAAGTATTTTATAGGTCACGGTCATGGTCACAAGGTCCCACTCAATTGCATTATATAGGCCTATATGACCGCCCCCTTAACTATTATCAAACAGATACGGCATTATGGGGAGACCGTACTGTTGAGAACACCTTACAAGGTAAGGAATAGTTATCATTGCCGCTGTCATGTTGAAACCGTAACAGTTATTTAGTGCAATGCTTCTCACACTTACCATTGTGAAGGTCTGGCAAGGAATCTCATCCAGAAAACCAGAACAAAACAGGCGCCAGTGGCTTAATCAGACATAAGGGGAGAGTCTTTTTTTTTTTTTCCTTCTGAATTAAAAAAAAACAAAAAAAAAAACATTTCGTACACGACCAAATGACTGAGTGCTTGCGGGCGGGTTGACGGACCACCGATCGCCCCCACTTAGAGAAGCATTGGTTTGGACTGGGTTTAGAGGGCATCTGATAGGAACGGTGTCGTTTACGGTCGGCGTTGCTGTACGTTGTAGTAGCATACAGAGGTCAGGCTTCTCACGTAGTTTTTTGTGGTGCAGCAAATCGTGCGATACATGCTCTGTTGACACTGACTAACACTAACTGAGATATTGATGTGTGGCCAGACGCTACACAGTTTTATTTTCTAGAGGGCTCGTAAGAAGGTAAGTTTGTTATTGATGGTTTAAGTCAGTAGTGGATTTCAATGGCCTCGGCTTTGACAAACCTCATAATTTTACCTATATAATTAATACAGGGTATAACCACGAACTATATAACAGGCCCGTTCTTAGGCATACACTGACTACGCATCCGCGTAGGGCCCCGACTGTGAGGGGGGCCCCCGGTGAGGCGCCCTCGATCCCTCGGTTTTTTTTTTTAACTTGCACTGCAGCCGTCTGTGTCTCTCACGTTACCTTCCTCATCCTGAAATAAGTGCCACCAGAGGCAATTCTTAGGCATATTGGCAAACTAGGCAACCGCCCAGGGCCCCACTTCCACCTGCATGTCCATATATTTCAGAAGTACACATTTTCTCTAGTAGCGGAATTATCAATATGGTTAGTGGTTACACACTAGCAAAGAGGAAACATTGATGAAGGCAGAATGGAGGTGCCGCAGTGGTGGGTGGTGTTTTCTCCTCAGCTCGAGGGAGCTCCACCCCCGGACCGCCGCCCCCCCCCTTCCGGGGCCCCCAGCCTACGCTCCATGATTAGGGCCCCCAAACTCCTAGGAACGGCTCTGTATATAATTAATACAGGCTATAACCACGAACAATATAATTAATACAGGATATAAGCACGAACTATATAATTAATTACCGTTTGAAGTTCGAAAAGTATTATTTATTGTCTAAAAATAAGATATAGGCTGCAGTTATTAATGTTGAAATGGCGAGAAGCATGATCCCATCAAGTGATGGTTGCATAAGCATGATCCCATCAAGCGATGGTTGCATAAGCATGATCCCATCAAGCGATGGTTGCATAAGCATGATCCTATCAAGCGATGGTTGCATAAGCATGATCCCATCAAGCGATGGTTGCATAAGCATGATCCCATCAAGCGATGGTTGCATAAGCATGATCCCATCAAGCGATGGTTGCATAAGCATGATCCCATCAAGCGATGGTTGCATAAGCATGATCCCATCAAGTGATGGTTGCATAAGCATGATCCCATCAAGCGATGGTTGCGTTGATATACTCGCAACTGAAAGACAGCGGGTCCGAAATTGCACGGGGTCGTCCCCAGGTGTGAAGATCCTGTTGTAAAAAAAAAACAAACTCGGCCACTAAGTCAGGATGAGTACAAAACCTTTAAAAAAAAGATTTTCTTAGTATTAAAAATCCTGTGTACTCCGTGCAATCATGAACTTAAAAAAAAAAAACAGCTAATAATAAATAATAGCCTACATGATACAAAATAATTATGTAGGCCCAATCCTGTGTTATTTCAGATTCGCTTTTCAATGAATACTTAAGAAAATCACACTGAGATGTTAAAATTAATGATAGGTACTACATTGTAAATGTTTATAAGTTATATCTAACTGGACAAGTGTGGAAATAATATCAGTCGTTTGTAGCGTTCGGCAAGATCAGCGGTTCTCAATTTGTGGGGGTCGAACGACTCATATTTATGAAGTAGCAACGAAAATAATTTTATGATTGGGCATCGACACAACACGGAGAACTGTATTAAAGGATCGCGGCATTAGAAAGGCTGAGAACCACTGGGATAGATCATTTTAATGAAGTTGTTGTTATTCGATGTGCTCTAATCATGTTAGAAAAAATATATTTAAAAAAAAAATGAATTGGTCACTGTTTCAGAAAATGTCAGACGGTGTACTACCTGTCGTAGTAGGTGTGGACATTGGGGGCACCAACACAGACGCCGTGCTGCTGTACCACGATGGCGACCGTACCGAGGTGGTGGCAGAGATCAAGGAAATCACAACGAGTGACGTCACTTCCGGGGTGAAAAAAGCTGTGCTTGGATGCCTTCTGAAAGCAAAGCAAGACGGGAAGTTGGTCGCACCTATTCAAGTTAATATAGGTGAGTTAAACAGATAACCCTCTCTCTCTCTCTCTCTCTCCCCTATCACACGCTTTCTCTATCACTCTCTCTCTCTATTTTTCTCTCTGTATTACTCTCTCTCTCTCTCTCTGTCTCTCTCTCTCTCTGTCTCTCTCTCTCTCTCTCTCTCTCTACTAATCTCTTTCTATTTATATCCCTCTCAATATCTCTCTCTCGCTCTTTCACACTCTCTCAATCAATATCTCAATCTTTCTCTCTCTCTCCACGCTTTCTCTCTCACTCTCTCTCTCTATTTTTCTCTCTGTATTACTCTCTCTCTCTCTCTCTCTCTCTCTCTCTCTCTGTCTCTCTCTCTCTCTCTCTCTCTCTACTAATCTCTTTCTATTAATATCCCTCTCAATATCTCAATCTCGCTCTTTCACACTCTCTCAATCAATATCTCAATCTTTCTCACTGTCTCCAACGTCTAAAATGTATTCTTAAAGTTAGGAAACACATATTGGTTCTATAAAACACTTGTAATTGTATCTTTAGTATCTGAGGCGCTCCCCCTCCCCACCCACTTAAACAACAACAACAACAGACACACAACGTAAAATGTAAAAACAAAAATCTTCAAATTACCCATCTGTGGGGTGACGCCATATGTTGGGTGACGCCATCTGTGGGGTGACGCCATCTGTGGGGTGACGCCATATGTTGGGTGACGCCATATGTTGGGTGACGCCATCTGTTGGGTGACGCCATCTGTGGGGTGACGCCATCTGTGGGGTGACGCCATCTGTGGGGTGACGCCATCTGTTGGGTGGCGCCATCTGTGGGGGTGACGCCATCCGTGCAATAAAATTCTACAAAATGATCATGATATAACCCCTAACTGACCACATCTGACCACATGATACCTGGTGATAACTCTAATAGGGGAACACATAAACACATGTACATCTGAAAAAGGATTTTTTTTTTTTTTAAAGTTGAAACAAATCCAATCCCTAAACATTTACAAAAATGAAATTCAACCCCAAAAATTGTAAAGTATTTAATTTGACCAACTGATTTGTTGGTGTGACGTCAACTATTTCGACTTTGCCGTTTCAGGTACCACCCATTTCATCAACGCTGTGGTCCAAGGGAAGGACTTGGCCAAAGTGGCCGCCGTGAGGATATGCGGACCGGTATCAGAGGAGGTACCGCCGTTTATGGACTTCCCCACACGCCTGAGCCACCTGATTGGCGGGGGAGTGTATCTGGTGCATGGCGGCTACCGCTACGACGGGAAGGAGTTCGAACCTCTGGATGAAGATCAGATCAGACAAGTGGTCGGCCAAATTAAGAAGGATGGCGTGTCAAACATCGCGTACGTCGGAGTTTTCTCCCCTACGAGACCGGAACAGGAAATACGGGCAAGGGAGATCACACGAGAGGTCTTCCCCGAAGCCACTGTGACGCTCTCTCACGAAATAGGACACATAGGTTTGCTCGAGCGGGAGAACGCCGCCATTCTCAACGAGTGCCTGAAGCCCTTGTGCAGAAAAACCATCGGGGGATTTCGGACAGCGCTGGAAGAGATTGGAGTCACGTGTCCTTTCTATCTGACCCAGAACGACGGAACGGTCATCAGTAGCGAGGGTGTGATGGAACAGCCCGTGCTGACCTTTGCCTCGGGCCCCACCAATAGCATGAGGGGCGCCGCCTTCCTTTCTGATCTGAAAGACGCCATCGTTCTCGACATCGGCGGCACAACCACCGACGCCGGAATTTTGAAGAACGGATTTCCCCGGGAAGCCGCCAGCCACGTCAAAGTGGGCGGAGTTAGAACAAACTTTCGGATGCCTGACGTCATAAGTATAGGCCTTGGAGGCGGTTCGTATGTCAAAGAACATCCTGCCGGTAAGGACGCTGCACGTAAGGTAACAGTTGGGCCTCTGAGTGCTGGGTTGAATCTGTTCAATGAAGCTTTTGTCTTTGCTGAGGGAAATGATTCAACTGGAAGGTCATTGACTGCAACAGATATCGCTGTAGCAGCAGGGCTGTCTCAGTTAGGCTCCTCGGAAAAGGTCAAAAACCTCGACCGGACTTTAGTCAGTGATGCTGTGGATGAAATTCACAGGTTGATAGAGGATGTCATCGATAAGGTCAAGCTGAGTAGAGACGCACTTCCTGTAATCGTAGTGGGCGGAGGAAGCATTTTAATTGACATGAAGCGAGTGCCGAAAGGAACCACCCATCTTGTCGTTCCCAAGCATTTCGGAGTTGCTAACGCCATCGGGGCCGCGTTGAGCAAAGTGTCGGCTAGCTTCAACACGATCATCAACCTGCTGGACAAGATCAAGGTCGACGACATGGAAGAGAGTGTCGCAAGAGCCGTGGCCGTTGTTACCGATGACCCGGATGGAAGGGAAAAAGATCGGGTAAGCAGTGAAGCCAGGAAACCTTACTTGGCCAAAGCAAGAGACGAGGCCATCGAAGAGATTTGCGAGAAACTCAAAGGGACGGTTGTGCTTCAGGGCGCCTCGGAGGACAGCTTGGAGATTCTGGAGAAACAAGATTCGGTCATTTCTTACATCCCGGGCAGCGCTACACAAATCAAGGTCAAGGTCGTAGGAGATCTGTCAGGCTGGAAGACAGGGGCTGAACATCTCGACCCATGGACAGAACCTCCAGGAGTCCAAGCCCTCTTGAAAGAAGAGTCTAAGGTTCTCGGGAAACAGACGTTCTCATCAACCGGCGTCAGGATTGGGTACGACGAGGAGGTCACCGACCAGGACTGGACAAAGTCACCAAGAGATCCTTGCATCGACCCGGGGTCCGGGGAGTGGTTGCTGAATGAGTGGGACATCGAGTGCATCGTCCTAGGGTCGGGTATCTACGGCTGTGGGGGTGGGGGAAATCCCCACCTCGGGCGAATTCGGGCACTCAAGTACTTGCAGGAAGGCAAGAAGATGCGCGTGGTGAGCCCAGATAAATTGTTGAAGGATGCAGACCCTGAGAAGGACATCGTCGTGATATCAGCGTTCATCGGCGCGCCGTTGATCATGTACGAGCAGGCTGTCTCTTCCCACGAGACCACCACGGCGATGGAATGTCTCAGAGATGTCTACGAAATAGGGGCCTACCACGATGGAGATTTGGGAAATAAAGAAGGGGTGGACATTGAGGTCAACGCAGCTGGTAGCAAGTTCATAAAGAATTACAGACCCGAAGGAGAGAGAACTTCCGGTTTTAAAATCATTGCCACGGCGTCTGCTGAGATTGGAGGCATGAACGCCATCGAGCCGTTTTTCTTGGCGGCCAACCTCGACCTCCCGATTGTCGACAGCGATGGCATGAGCCGAGCTTTCCCCGAGGTCCAGATGTTTATGCCCTTCATGTTTGGGGACCCTCCGTACCCAGCGGCCATCGTGGGCTCTGGAAACTACCGAGAGAGGACAGTTTTGCTGCACACCCCTGGCAACAAGCTGCTGGAGAATTTCCTCAGGGATGTCTCCATTGAAAACGGCTGCTCGGCGGGACTGGCACTGCCCCTGAACAAGGGCAGCGTTCTGACCAAGACGCCCCTGAACACCGTCAGCAGCGCCTGGAGGCTAGGAAATGCCATTTTAAGAGCCCGTCTCCAGAAAGAGCCCGTCATCGACGCCATCCTGCAGCTGGAGCAAGGGAAACATGTCATGACGGGGAAGATTCTGGACGTCCAGAGAGAAACCAGCGGGGGTTTCAACAAGGGCTTCCTCGTCGTTGAGGGATTCGACGGATGGCGAGGTCAGCAGATACACATCGACTTCCAGAATGAAAACTTGGTGATTTTCCCGTTGGTGGACGGGGAACGCGGGGCGTGTCAAGGCAGCGTGCCCGACCTGATCTGCATAGTGGACGCAGACAACGCCGAACCCATCACAACGGAGGAAATCAAGTACGGCCAAAGGGTTGCCGTGCTCCTCCTGCCTTCTCACCACCTCCTGCGCACGCCCCAGGCCTTAAGGTGGGTCGGGCCCCAGGCGTTTCACTACGGAGACGATGTCCAGTTTCAACCATTCAGTCACAGACGACCGACCGTGCCGGTGCCTCCAGAGTAATCAGTATTACATACATACGCTGTATCGGAGGCGTTACGGTTTCAGTTTTTATGCATACTGCCAGTACATTAACAGGGATACGTTTTTTGGGGCTGGGATTTTTGAGTCATTGGCAACACACACACACACACACACAAATCATATTGTGTACTGGAACTGAGATGACTGCTAGTAGACAAGAGACACGACACTTTGTCAATAAACGAAAGCAATAAAGTGTCAATAGTTTGAACGTGTTAAGTTTCTACTTAATCATTTACAATAAAACGACTTAATTTTTTAAAATTATTCAGTGTTTTACTAGTAATTATATCATTAAATGATGTGACCTATTTACCTGACCTTGAAGGAGGGAGTGGAATTTTTATCGTACCACCTACCCCGCCTTTCTATTTCATCTCCGCACTTCCTCCGCACTCCCTCCGCACTTCCTCCGCACTTCCTTCGGTCCCTTCAATCCCCCTTTCCCTTAAATAGTTTATTTTATACCAGGCCTGCCCAACTCAAAATGGAAGGCGGGCCGAACTACTTTATGAAAAACTTTTGCAGGGCAAAAAAAAAAAAATAGGACAGGGGGAAA
>CAXITT010000291.1:369958-389179 GCA_964033795.1 Lymnaea stagnalis
CCCCCCCCCCCATTACTTCCCGTCAGTCCTGACTCTCTTCCAACCTGTCTCAACCCCTTCCTCCACTAATGTCTGCCATGAGTGTCAAACACTTTATTTTAGCCACTGGTTAAATTTAAAACAAAAAATGATTACGTGTCTGTTTAAAACAAACTGACGTCACTATCTGTAACTCAACATAATGTACACACAAAAATAAAAAGGTATCTACCATTGCCCAAATTCAGTTTTATCATAAGGGGTCATTCAAGTATTTTACGTTGACTCGAATGACCTTGCTTATCACGTGATATTTTGATAACGCTGCACACGTTGCATCGTGTAATAGGGGTCAAGTTTTTATTTCAAATGGTTTGCGTAGAGATCATCTTAAATTTTTTGATAACAATGAAAAGGAAGATTTGAGAGGTTCTCAATGTCCTTAAAGGTGTCCCTGCTTAACCCGTACACTTGCACCGTGGGCTAGGGAAAGTTTGGATAAATATTACAATTGCATTTTTGGATTGGTAAATTGTATAACATTGATTTTTTTCTCTGTAATCTTTTAAATTTCCAGTAAGATTTCTTAAAATCTTCTCATTCTAGGTACATTATCTAGATGTAAACATAAATAAAGCTTTATATTCAGATTTGATTAGACTTGAAAAGGACGTTTCGGCTAAACGCCTACTTCAGCAGACAATGCAAAAAAAGTAAACGAACACAGTCGTCCCCCTTATATTAACAATTTGCTTGGAAAATTGGAAACTTTCATCTAGGTCAGTGGTCATCACACTTTGCTGCCCTTATTATTATTATTTTTTTTTTTTTTTGCTGCAGTAAAATATCACTAGATCGAGCTTGAATAGATGGGTCGAGGGGAATTATAACCCCCCCCCCTCGATCCTGGTAAACTATTCTTTATCAAACAATTAAGTAAGCTACTTAAACAATTAGAAAATTTCTAGTTGACGCAATTGGTGCCAAAGGATAAATACGTCACATTTTAATTCCGTTTATCCGTCTCTTTAACCCTTTCATTGTAACGATTAATGTAACAATTTGAACGCTAGTCTAGTATTCCTTGATATTCAGTTTCTATAGAGCTTAATAGAGCAGAGCGAGCAACAATTTTATTCTCAGGTACGATCACCACTTAGTGCCGTATCCGGAAATTTGATCGAAAGAAATTTCGTCGACGGTAAATTGATCGACGGTAATTTGATCGAACGGAAATTTGGTAGACCCTTTTTTTTCAGTGTTTACGTTAAAATTGTGCTTCAAATTTCTTTTTGAACGCACTATACCATATTGTATAGTTCGTTTGGGATTCAGCTCTCATCTACACAAAAATATGGACTTATTTGATAAAAGTTTGAAAGCGCACCATTCTAAACAAAGTCTTATTAAATATGCGAAACACCTTAAAAATAACTTAACTTGAACCCTTTTCAAGGCCATCATATGAAAATTATATATTTTTGTTCTCTGCACCCTCTACATTTTACGATTTTTAAATTACAGATTTTTTTTTTTTTTTTTTTTTTTCTGTTTGTTTGTGGATAAAGGGATTATGACAAACCTTTTCTGGAGCCATGTGGAATGGTCATGTCAAAATTATTTTTTTTTTCTTTTTTTTTTTCTTTTTTTGATTTTTAAATTACAGATTTTTTTTTTTTTTTTTTTTTGTCTGTATGTGTGTGGATAAAGGGATTATGACAAACCTTTCCTGGAGCCATGTGGAATGGTCATGTCAAAATTTGGTTGCGATCTATTGTTTGGCTTTTCTTGTAATCGATCGACCCATTTACAAGCAGACAAACAAAGTCACACTGAGCTTTGTATAAAGAAGATTGATGACGCCAGTGGCATTTTTCTGTCTGTTAATGTAGTAACTCTCCAAGCGTGGGGAGGGGGGGGGGGACTAATAGCGTCATCGACAAAGTGCTCTCAGCGTAAAAAAAGCCATTAAAGGCCGATGGCAAGAGTAAACGCTGAGGACTTCGTCTGATGAGAGGCCGATTCAAATATGGAGCGAATGACCAACTAGGAAAGAAAATTTGTGTGTGTCAAATTGATCATTTATAAATTGAAACCACTGTTCATGTCAAGTTTTTAAATTAGCAAAAAAATATGAAATTGTCTAAGGGCGAGATGGACAGTTGAACGTGAAGTTGAAATAAGTCATTGGAGAGAATGTTTAAATAGAGTTGTTTACACTTCATGCCTCGCGTGGTGTGGGACTTAGAAGATCAACAGAAGTATTTGGATAATGGAACACTATACAAGAGAAAAAGAATGACACCTCTAAACTTTAACGATCAGAAACTATATCTCTTGGAACACCATACTGGAGTGAACGAATGGCACCTCTAAAATTTAACAATCAGAAACTATAGGCTGATAGAACAGATGTAGCACTATAAAGTCACCATTTATCTAGTTTTGCAAAAAAAAAAAAATATAATTTTCAACAATACAATGCTCACGGGAATAAATTAGGCAGTGAAAGAAACTAAAGGCCTTGAAATAAAACGAGAAAATTGTTAGCTCCTGTGTCTACTAGGCTGGCTAATTCCTCAAGTTCCTTCACACGCTGTAATACGTCGTACTAATCTTGGATCAACGCAAGTCCTTGATCACAATAAATGTAACTTTAATATCTAATTATAATTTATATACACAGGCTGCAAGAGTCCATAAACACAGGCGCATAGCGCAGCTCGCTATCGGACAGAAATGAAACATATCCCACTTCCACGAAGTTCCACTCAAGACTGCCAGACGAATAAAACGTACGTCACAGCACAGACCAGACATTACGTCATAATGAGCATAAAAATGCGTCACCCAGTCAAGTGCGGGAAGATCGTTCACTAACTAATCAAACTATCAAACACACATCGCGCGTAATCAAACATAATGTCCAGTCGCAACAATTATTATTGAGCTCCCTAGCTCGACATACACATTCAAAAATGAAAAGACGATGAAAGTTTGAGAGGTTGCTGATGTAAGTAGTGAAGCGGCTGTTGTTCGGAATGGCAAGAAACACGTTTCGGAACGAAACTTTTTATTTCATAGTTGATGCCGTCGTCGTCACTGAATTAAGCCAAATAATTGAACCCTACTCTGAGTTTGATCAACGTTGTCCTTTATTATAGTGTCCCCCCCCCCCAAAAAAAAAAAAAAAAAAAAAAAAAAAAAAAAAAAAAAAAAAAAAAAAAAAAAAAAAAAAAAAAAAAAAAAAAAAAAAAAAAAAAAAAAAAAAAAAAAAAAAAAAAACCAGCACTACACTATTTAAATCAATCGAATCATTTGTCGCATTTTATTGAGCTGTTATAAATAACGCACTATACAAAGAATGTATATAATGATGTTCTATTTAAAAAAAAGTCAAAACATGATGAATACAATGTACCACTATAATGTACCACTATAATGTACCACTATAATGTACAATTATAATGTACCACTATAATGTACCACTATAATGTACCGCTAAAATATACCACTGCAATGTACCACAATAGTATACCTCTATAATGTACCACTGTAATCGACCACTACAATGTACCACTATAATGTACCACAGTAATGTACCACTATAATGTACCACTATAATTTATCACTCTAACTCCAATTTTAAAAAAAATGTTTTTAACACACTGCGTACGTACATTACGTTGAAATTGGTAACTGCAGTGGATAAAGATAATTTCAAACAACTAGAAAGAATTAAGTCCCCATTGACGTCAACAAGTTGGCCAGAACAGATTGGCAAATTGAACGCTTTTTGAACGTCGAGTGGGAGTTAAGCATTGACAAGTCTTGCCTATCAAGACATCACCGATTCCCTTGTCTTCACTGATGGCCTGGCGAAAGACCTTCTCATTCGATGATAATTATTATAGCAACCGACTGAGCAAACATTTACAATACATTTTATTATCCTTTCACAGTTTAATTTTGTTTCTTTGCTCTCTCTCTCTCTCTCTCTCTCTCTCTATATATATATATATATATATATATATATATATATATATATATAACATATACAATACATTTTTATTATTCTCTCACAGTTTTATTTTTTGTCTTTTCTCTCTCTCTCTCTCTCTCTCTCTCTCTCTATATATATATATATATATATATATATATATATATATATATATATACCTCATATGTATTGTTTAACAGGGGTTATATAGAGTGTCTATTTGATACATTTTTTGTGTGTGCTTATGTTTGCACCTGGCCCCAAAAAGTTAATCAGACTCCGGATGAGTTGAACAGCTTAGGCCAGAGTTTTCTCAAGTGTTGATCTACAGATCTCACCTTGCCCGGTCCGTACAACTTTACATATTTATGGTCAAATAACAAGAGAAAAGATAAGTCCTAAATCTGGGACCGGTCCCTGGTGTAATTTTAAAACTCGTCCACAGGTCCGCCAAAAAAAATATATATATATATTTAAAAAAAAGTTTGTTAAGCGCTGTTCGGCTATCACCTGAAAGGTTCTTTGTTTAAATTTCAAGCTTCCAAACATACCCATTTGAACCTGTTGTGACGTTTTTGACTGATGACGCGTAACCATGGAAACGTTATACTCGTAATAGGGGGACTTAACATCAGCTAGAGTTAATACTGACGTGACCTTTGCTACTGTGTGTGACCCTCGCCAGCCACAACTGTTTGACATCACCAGCCACAACGGTTTGACATCACCGGCCACAACGGTTTGACATCACCAGCCACAATGGTTTGACATCACCGGCCACAACGGTATGATATCACCAGCCACAACGGTTTGACATCACCGGCCACAACGGTTTGACATCACCAGTCACAACGGTTTGACATCACAAGCCACAATGGTTTGACATCACCAGCCACAACTGTTTGACATCACCAGCCACAACGGTTGGACATCACCAGCCACAACGGTTTGACATCACCAGTCACAACGGTTTGACATCACCAGCCACAACGGTTTGACATCACCAGCCACAACGGTTTGACATCACCAGTCACAACGGTTTGACATCACCAGCCACAACGCTTTGACATCACCAGCCACAACGGTTTGACATCACCAGTCACAACGGTTTGACATCACCAGTCACAACGGTCTGACATCACCAGTCACAACGGTTTGACATCACCAGTCACAACGGTTTGACATCACCAGCCACAACGGTTTGACATCACCAGCCACAACGGTTTGACATCACCAGCCACAACGGTTTGACATCACCAGTCACAACGGTTTGACATCACCAGTCACAACGGTCTGACATTATAGGTCATAACGGTTTGACATTCAATGCTCTCCCCAATGTTGGTTTCAATATTTTATAACGTCGTAAAGTCTGGGAGCTGTCATTTGATGAAAGTCACGTGTGCCAGTCAACTGCAATCCACTATAATTGCGCGAATGTGCGCAGTTTTTACAGTTGTCTCTTAGGCAATGATTTTCCATAACGTTATTTTTTAAAAAAATTAATAAAAAGACACTCATGGAGCAATGGAGATCATCCAGGCATTTGCCATGTAATGAATTGAGCTGTACGCAAATTTTTTTAAACTATAAAGAACATCTATAAACCACTTTTTACTCTTGAAATCATTTTTTTTTTAAAAAATATCTTTTTAGTTATCTTTTCCCGTTGTAAACCTATCACTTAATTTAAAATTATTTTGTTTTAAAATCATGTCCCTTTGCCATTTTGCTATCTTTCCCTTGTCATTATATGAGAACTCCATTGCATTTTGACACTACTATACTAGTAAATGAACCATCGAAAGTGACGGTAAAAAAAGACTTAACTAATATTGTAATGTGCTTTCAAATCACAATGTATGTTCTTTCTTGCACGAAGTGCTATCATTATTAATTGTATTTTACATTAGATTGCTTATCTCGTTATTATTGCACACCGGTACTTAGCAGCAGTAAGAATAATCATGTACTTTCTAAAAAAATGTATCATATATGACAAAAAACATTTATGTCCAGTTGAAATGCAATAATCAAATTATTATTTGCGATGATAATATTTGATGGCGACTTTTGATTTAATCTTAGAACGAAATCAATGGATGATATTTTAATTTGGCTGTCGCGATAATAAGAATTGATCATCATCTCTCGCCTGATATCTTCCCTTCATGATATAATCTCCTCTCTTCATGATATAATCTCTTCTCTTCATGATATAATCTCTTCCCTTCATGATATAATCTTTTCCCTTCATGATATAATCTCTTACCTTCATGATATAATCTCTTCTCTTCATGATATAATCTTTTCCCTTCATGATATAATCTCTTCCCTTCATGATATAATCTCCTCTCTTCATGATATAATCTCTTCTCTTCATGATATAATCTCTTCCCTTCATGATATAATCTCCTCTCTTCATGATATAATCTCTTCTCTTCATGATATAATCTTTTCCCTTCATGATATAATCTCTTCTCTTCATGATTTAATCTCCTCTCTCCATGATATAATTTCTTCTCTTCATGATATAATCTCTTTTCTTCATGATATAATCTCTTCTCTTCATGATATAATCTCTTCTCTTCATGATATAATTTCTCTTCTTCATGATATAATTTCTCCTCTTCATGATATAATCTCTTCTCTTCATGATATAATTTCTCTTCTACATGATATAATTTCTCCTCTTCGTGATATAATCTCTTCTCTTCATGATAAAAATTATCTAAGAAAAACTAATGAGGAACCATTTTCAAAAAAGACAAGTTGTATGCAAGATATTAGCATATTACGTAATCAAGATATTAGCATATTACGTAATATCTACCGAGTTCATCGTTTAAAATTCTGCCGTATAATTTAATGCGAGGGTCTCAAACTCAAATTATACGGAGGCCGCAGGAGGTAGAGTCTGAGTGAAACTGGGGGGGGGGGGCATCAAGTAGTCCACAAAAAAGCGATTACAAGTTTAATAAAGCACAACTGTTACGATCTACATAACCACTATTCGTAGCAAATAAAAACATGAAGGGTTCTCAAGAACTAGGCTTTGTCAACTCCTATCGTCTTCTTGGATTGATTACATTCGTCAGTTCTTTCATACGTTGAAGCGTCGTACTATTCTAACTATCAATTAACAAACTCAACTCCTTTTCATAATAACTATAACTTTAATATCTAAGTAAATATAATAAACATCCTATCACTCCAAGGTTCCACTCAAGACTGCCGCACGGCTAAAACATACGTCACAACACTGCATAAACACCACGTCACGAATCAGCACAAAAATACGTCATAAAGACAATGGCGGGAAGAGCGTTCACTAACTATAATAGTCAAGCGCGGGAAAAGCGTTCAACAACTAATGAACATAATATTGAGTCGCAACAATTCCTAATGAACGCTCATACAACGTCATAAAGACAATGGCGGGAAGAGCGTTCACTAACTATAATAGTCAAGCGCGGGAAAAGCGTTCAACAACTAATGAACATAATATTGAGTCGCAACAATTCCTAATGAACGCTCATACTCGACAGGCTTCACTCCTACTTTCTTCCTCCTACTCCTTGTTGCCAGAGACCTGGAAGCGCTTCTTCTTACACAGCTCATTAGTAAGTTTGGCCCAGAACTTTGACTTTTTAAAGTTCATAGTGGAAAAGAGATTTTCACACAGATAGGTACTCCCAAAAAGGCACATGATCCGCTTGATCAACCTGGAGATCACAGGGAAGGTGGAGGTCAATTCTCTCACAAATTGTCCAAGCTTGTCTGTTTTTCCATTCACCTTTCTGAAGTTAGCCTTGAGTTCTGAATTGCACCGACGATCAACCAGCTCCATTTGGAGCGCAAAAGTGGGTTGGGCATCTTCCACGTTTAAGGAGAAAGGGTCAGCAAAAAATTGAAAAATGACTCTGTGTGTTTTGAAATCAGCAAACATGGGATCGAATTATTAATGCTGCTTTGCAATGGCATGAGTAGACTTACTACAGAACGGTCTGCCCGAGTCCATCTGCTTTGCAGTGGCATGAGTATACTTACTACAGAACGGTCTGCCCGAGTCCATCTTCCTTGCAATGGCATGAGTATACTTACTACAGAACGGTCTGCCCGAGTCCATCTTCCTTGCAATGGCATGAGTATACTTACTACAGAACGGTCTGCCCGAGTCCATCTGCCTTGCAATGGCATGAGTAGACTTACTACAGAACGGTCTGCCCGAGTCCATCTGCTTTGCAATGGCATGAGTATACTTACTACAGAACGGTCTGCCCGAGTCCATGAGTACTTTGCATGCTGGGAAAAGGCAGATGTTTCTCTTGAGAGCCATAACACATTTTTGTGCAGAACTCCATGACATTGTCCTAGGCAACGCTGACAAGGTGCCCCTTGTTTTAATAGGGATTCTTTGATACTGTGTCAGATTGCTACGATTAACACAATTATTGCTGTGCATTACCAACTAACTGACTTTTAAACTTTTCTCAAAACTGCAGTTTGGCCATGTTTTTCTCATAAAATGCTATAAAATATTTAAAAAAATCAAATTTTAAAAAGTTTTTTTTAACCATTTTAATCATTTGTTCAAATCTATACAAACAAAATATAAATCAGAATTAGACTATTCTGTGAGTTTCGACTGATACCGTCGCGGAGGCTCACTTCATAGATATGAGAATGGGGAAGACGCGCGGGCCATATTATATGCTTGTAATTAGTTTTTGTTGCGTTTGTTTTAAATTTGGCAAATTACAGTTTTTTTGTTTTTGTTTTTTTTGACTTTGTACCGCGCTTCGAGCCTTTGGGGATGAAGCGTGTTTTTGAAATGAACTTTATTATTATTATTATTATCTACACTAAACTTTATTTCAGGTATCTGGCCGCAAAGTATCGCAAATGGCCGCGGAGTTTGAGACCCCTGAATTAATGGCTAAAATATCTGTTCAGATTTATGTTAGGTTTTGTGAATAACTGAACTCGGGGATATGTCCAGATTTTTTTCATGACACAACCACGTCGCTTCATCATAGCACTCCTCAATGAACGTGATTGCATCTAACAACCGATCAAATCGACGTGCATCAAGCTGCAGGTCTCTGTTCAGACTCCTCATGTATAAGAGAACGACCTAAACCTTTGACGATGGTTACCAAATAGCGCGTAAATGCCATCAGCATCCCCATCCATGATTGATGATGTTGTTGCATCTCTTCAACCCAACCGGGGGGCCCGTCTGAGCTACACTGAGCCGGTAGTTCGCTTTTTTAGCTCTAGCGGTTGGGACTTCTGTTGGCGCGCCATTAACAACTCTATTCACGCATTGACCTTTGTCCAATCATTTCGCCATGTCATCGTATAGAAATAACTTTGCTGGATATTCCATTTTTTTTTTTTACAAAGATAAAAATCTCTGGGAAGGTGTAGGAGGCTCGGTCCGCGGGGGGGGGGGGAAGGGGGGGGGCCGACATGCAAAATGCAAAACCCCTAGTCCTATTAATTGCCAGTCAGCGCTTGTTATTTTTTCCACCATCTTTGTTGCTAGCCGGAAGTTAGCGAAGGAAATGATCGTGTGCTTGTTCCGTTCATGAACGAGCTGAGATTTGGTTGTGGCAGAAGCTATTAGTACGTCGCTCTGGACGATGATAATAAATACATAAGGACGTTCGTTCATTGGCGTGCTTTTTTAATGTAAGTACCGTCGTCATGGTTATGATGATTTAGTGTGACGTGTAGCGAGCTCTTTATGTAAAATAACTTTAAAGTCATTCTTTGGGCTTTAAGTGCGGTCTGAAGAGGACCACTCCATTGAATATAACACGTGCAGGCCATGCTAAACTAACAGAGGAGTGGTCCTGTATTCTTGTGTTATTGTTTTCATGGCGTCTTTTTTCCTAAAGCTTTCCACATCTGCAAACCTTCTTAAACTGTGGTTTATGTCCAAATATTCTTGCTCAATGCACACCCTTCTCTCATTTTGTGCATGATTACAAACAGTAGAAAGCTTGAGAAGGCAAGTCTTTTACAAGCAAGCAACGTGTTTATGCTGTTAGGACTAGCGTGTTCATGCTGTTAGGACTAGCGTGTTCATGCTGTTAGGACTAGCGTGTTCATGCTGTTAGGACTAGCGTGTTCATGCTGTTAGGACTAGCGTGTTCATGCTGTTAGGACTAGCGTGTCTTGTGAACGATATTTATCCTGAATTTCATTCTCGGATATAGCGTTCCTGTTATTTCTTGCAGCCAATGGATACAAACAGTAGAGCAATAATTGTTACAACCAGTGCAGCCAATGGATACAAACAGTAGAGCAATAATTGTTACAACCAGTGCAGCCAATGGATACAAACAGTAGAGCAATAATTGTTACAACCAGTGCAGCCAATGGATACAAACAGTAGAGCAATAATTGTTACAACCAGTGCAGCCAATGGATACAAACAGTAGAGCAATAATTGTTACAACCAGTGCAGCCAATGGATACAAACAGTAGAGCAATAATTGTTACAACCAGTGCAGCCAATGGATACAAACAGTAAAGCAATAATTGTTACAACCAGTGCAGCCAATGGTTACACACAGCGCAGCTCTTGTTACAACAATGCATCCAATGGTTACAAACAGTGCATCCAATGAATGGTTACAAACAGTGCATCCAATGAATGGTTACAGTGTATACAATGGTTACAAAAAGTGCATCCAATGGTTACAAACAGTGCATCCAATGAATGGTTACAAACAGCATTCTAGTACTTGAAGCAGCATGTCACGTCATATGACACTTTTAGTTCTTTTAGGAATAGCGTGTGTCATAGACGATGTTTATCCCAAATTTGATCCACGGATGGTGTGCACAGATTGGCATGGGGACATCAGCTTGACCACTTTCAAGTGGAACACATCCATGTCCAGTCGAGAATTCCAAGAAAGCTACTGCCCGTTAAGATGTTTCAACGGCACGCTAGTGTCTATACATAACGTAGACACCAAGTGCCCTAGACTTAACTGTTTCGACTGCAGCTGTAAGAGACCAGAGTGTGAACCTTACGGAATATGTTGTCCAGATTTCTCCGTCCCATACCATCACTTACCCGGTGTCGAGAGCACAGTACCGTACGATCAATCACCCGGTATGGAGAGTACATTTTCCCAAGAGCTGGATCTGTTTAACATCAACAACATACAGTCTATGACAGAATTGCCACAAGACATCAACTTGCCGATTACGACGTCATCGCCCTCTGACCGGAAGTCCCCTAAATTGGGTTGTCACGTTGGAGAGAGGGGTCAAAGCTTCCTCTATATCAAATCGTGTCCTTCTGACTTTGCGGGACCCCTGGACACCATCAGACTGTGTGAGGAGGATGTGCCTCTTCGTGAACTGACCATCGATGATTACGCCTGGGCCCTTGATTATCACACAGATGTTGTGTATCGGAACCTGTATTGTGCCACGTGTAACGCGGCTGTTAAGGTTCGTTATAAGAAAATGCGTTTTTAAAAATTTTTATTGGGAGGGGGTTGGGGGGGGGGGATGAATTATTTGAAATCATTTTTATATTCAACAATTAAAGATATCAATTAATATGTAAAACATCTAAACAAATATTTATAAAATCTGTTTGATGGTTGGCTATTCAAAGTTCAAACCTGCGAGTTAACTTTCTAATATTTTAATACCTAATTTTTCATGAAAAAAAAATGGATTCATAAAAAGAAATAGCAATGAATGAACGTTTGTTCTATGTTTACCCTTGTTATTTTTTCCCTCAAAGCCTTTCCAAGTTCCATTGACATTATTTTGCACGGACTACATGCCACTTTACGATCTGAACGACGCCAATCAAAGGCTGAGACTGGCGCTGGATCCGAGATCTTGTTGTCAAGTGAAGAGAGACTTACCCTATGACGTTGGAACTTTTGCCTGCGACGGACGACAATTTGAGTGGGTACATTTCTCTCTAACGGACTCAACAAAATAATTTAATTTAAAAAAACATTAAACAAATATGCGCTCTCTCATGAGCGATTTTCCCCAAAGGTATATTTTTTCCCTCATTACAAAAAAACAACAAAAAAACTCCTTTATTCTAATTGTCTGCCTCTTTATAACGTATTATTACCAGTGTTGTGTTTAATAATGTGTTCGACGTCCTTGTATAATTGAAAAAAAACAACAAAACATTTTGTTGACAGACGCTTCATTGGCACCTAGTAGTAAGTTATTATGATTGTTTAATAGGGAGTACGATAATAGGAACTCATTTTTTCTTCTTTACATTCACGATCGTCAAACTATAACATAGTTTTTTGTGTGCTGCTTCTATGCGTCTCTCAGAAGTTTCTATGCGTCTTTCAGATGTTTCTATGCGTCTTTCAGAAGTTTCGATGCGTATTTCAGATGTTTCTATGTGTCTTTCAGATGTTTATGTGTCTTTCAGATGTTTCAATGTGTCTTTCAGATGTTTCTATGTGATTTCAAATGTTTCAATGTGTCTTTCAGATGTTTCTAATGTGTCTTTCAGATGTTTCTTTGTGTCTTTCATATGTTTTTATGTGTTTTTCAAATGTTTCAATGTGTCTTTCAGATGTGTCATGTGTCTTTCAGATGTTTCTATGTGTCTTTAAGATGTTTCTATGTTCGTTCAGATGTTTCTATGTGTCTTTCAGATGTTTCTATGTGTCTTTCGATGTTTCTATGTGTTTTAAGATGTTTCTATATGTTTTTAAGATGTTTATATGTGTCTTTAAGATGTTTCTATGTTCGTTCAGATGTTTCTATATGTTTTTAAGATGTTTCTATGTGTCTTTAAGATGTTTATATGTGTCTTTAAGATGTTTATATGTCCTTAAGACGTTTTATATGTGTGTTCGTGTGTTCTTGCGTGTGTATGTGTGTCTGTGCTAATAACGAATGCTAGTTATCTGAGTTTTGAACTCCCCGCCCCTCTCACAGCACAAGTGTTGTGTCTTCCTGTGACGACATGCACCCGTCACGTGAATATGACAATGACGTCATCAAGGCGTGTGCTGATTTGACAGAAACCATTTATGGAGTGTTCTCAAGGTTCAACCAAAAGTACTACACTAACATTTTCTGCGCTATTTGTGATACGGTAGGTCCAGGCTTTCAATACGGTAGGTCCAGACTTTCAATACGGTAGGTCCAGACTTTCAATACGGTAGGTCCAGGCTTTCAATACGGTAGGTCCAGACTTTCAATACGGTAGGCCCAGACTTTCAATACGGTAGGTCCAGACTTTCAATACGGTAGGTCCAGGCTTTCAATACGGTAGGTCCAGACTTTCAATACGGTAGGTCCAGACTTTCAATACGGTAGGCCCAGGCTTTCAATACTGGTAGGTCCAGACTTTCAATACGGTAGGTCCAGTAACCGAATAACAGTTCCACCCATTTATTTTTGAATGGGATTTAATGTTAAAACTCGATTTCATTTGGAAAATTAATGAAGAACGAATAAGTGGATTGAGAGAAGTGATAAACATGTAACACACTAATTTATTATTATTATTATTTTTTTTTGTTATTTGTATTTTGCATTTCGCTCTGTTCATCGAGAGGACATCAATAACGCTCAGAGTGGGCTTTTATTTTGATACTAGCTGCAATGACATGTGGCCCACGAAAGATTTAATTGTTATCGAAGCGCCCCGTGAAGCCTTGTGATTAGGCCACAACGCTTAGGCCACAACGCTTAGGCCACAACGCTTAGCCCACCACGCTTAGGCCACACAAAAAAGGCAACTAATAAAAACTTTAAAAAATTAAATTAAAAAAAAGGGAAAAACAACAACAACAACCCCCATATAACCTTGATTGTCATCTTAGAATTCCTATCCGGTGTACGGCAGCAATGACACCTGCCGGTGCACGACTGAGCCCATCAATGGAGGGACGCCGCCGTTTTCAATGCTCATCAATTTCGGACGTAGCTCCAGCGCGGAGACGAAAGAAACGAATTTGAAATTCGCGGACGAGCCGCTCGACTGTTCACCAACAGAATGGCTGTCACCAGATGTAAGCTACTCTATTTGATTAACTACAGCTTATATAAAAACACATATTTAAATCATTCCTGTAACAGATAGCTGTCACAGATTTGAATATGTGAAGCACTAAAGGGAAACAAGTCATATGGTAACTATTTCTTGTATAATATACAGAGTGTTTGGACTTGGGTGTGTGTGTGTGTGTGTTTATGTGTGTGTGTGTGTGTGTTATAATGGTTTGGGGGGGGGGGGGGGGTGGTGAAGTTGGGATGGCCAATCAGAGATCTGGTTGAAGATAAAGTTGGCTTTAAGAGAACAATAGTGGAATGAGTGGAGACCGTTGACATTGCAGCAAGATTTTGTTGATAACATTATCAAGTTAACAAAAAAACAAAAAAAAGATTACGTCATGTAGAAGTGGAATAATGATTGAAAGTCTTGAAACGTATTGATTAGTGTGAGTGTCGATATTAAAATATCAATCACCATTTGAACAATAACGTCTCGGGCATTATTTATAACTAAATAGAACAGTAACAATAGCTGACCTGTGTTCAGAGCTCGGCTCATAACATACCGATACCAACGGCCAACACAACTAGGTCTGGGGTACGCCCCTCTTGAAACAAAAGAAGCCCGGGGCGGGCTGCTGGTCTGTTTGAGGCTCCCTGGTCTAGATCGTTATAGCCAAGCTGCTAAATGTATCGACGCAGCAGCTGATCTACAACCTGGCTCAGAATGGAAACACCATTCAAGCATGTATACCTGCGACACGCGTGGTGATGCATGCCTGAGGATTTGTAAACAGCATTGTATACAGGGAGATTTAAAGAACCATACCATTCTAGATTTACAATGAAACTCTATTCGACAAATGTTGGTCAGCGTGGTATTTTAGACAAATATTTCTGGTGTGACATGTGTCGGTCAGAGTGGTATTTTAGACTAATATGTCTGGTGTGACATGTGTCGGTAAGAGTGGTATTTTATGCTAATATATCTGGTGTGACATGTGTCTGACAGAGTGGTATTTTAGACTAATATATCTGGTGTGACATGTGTCTGACAGAGTGATACTTTAGACAAATATATATGGTCTGACATGTGTCAGTTAGAGTGGTATTTTAGACTAATATATCTCGTGTGACATGTGTTGGTCAGGGTGGTACTTATACTAATATATCTCGATTGAACACTTGCATTTTTATGCACATTTAACACTCACATTTGTTTTTACATTTAACTTTCACATTAGTATGCACATATAACACTGACATTTTTATGCACATTTAACACACACATTAGTATGCACTTTTAACACTCACATCTGTATTCACATTTAACTTTCACATTAGTATGCACATATAACACTGACATTTGTATGCACATTTAACACTCACATTTGAATGTACATTTAACACTCACATTTTGTATGCACATTTAACACTCACATTTCTATGCACATTTAACACTCACATTTTTATGCACATTTAACACTCACATTTTATGCACATTTAACAATCACCTTTTATGCACATTTAACACTCACATTTTTATGCACATTTAACACTCTTAATCGGGCTTGGCCATCATGCGGACCATTAATGATGGAGTTTAAGAAATTAAAAAAACAACACATTTTCTACTTTTAGAGTGTTTAAACTCCTATAGAAAGTGATTTTTTAAAAAAAAAAAGAATTGTTTGAATTTTCTTTTTCGTTCCTTATCTTTAAAGTTAAATTATGAAAAGGTCCGTAACTCTACTTTAAAATGTTTCTTCAAATAAATGATAGGGTAGTTGCCTCCCCCTGAAATGTTCACCGGGCAAATGGTTGGTCGGCGGCAACTGTAGCTCAGCAATAGCAGAGATCAACGGTCTGAAGTACAGTCTGAGACTTTGGCTAAGACCCGACTTTAATGACAGCGTACTGGGTTGGAGCTTTCGTTCAGCCAACAGGACGTTGTCAGATTTGAGACAACATCTACGCCTGAAGGTTCATAAGCGTTTTAAAAAAAATATAGACTCTATATCTACAAAAAAAAAACTAACTTTAAGTAATTTAATTTTAACTTCATACTTAAGCGGTCGGATGATTAAAAAAATACATATGTATATATATGAGTGGCATAAAATTAGAATTACTTAGCTTAAATGTTTAAATTTTATATTTCAATCTTAAAAATGTTTAATTTGGTGAAAATTGTCTAATAATATTTTTTTTAAAAAAATCATATTTAATTCATTTTTTAAAATTCGCGGATACAATTATTTCAAGCATTTAAAAAGTGTTTTTAATTAAATTAAATTTTAAAAAACCAACAACTCGTGTGTATGACATTAAAATCTAAATTCCATAGCGAATGTTTGTTTTTTTATGAACTCACCAGACGTTACAAGTGTACATATCTGATCAACACGTTTGTTAAGGCCATAACTTGAACCTCCAGAAAGTTGTTTTAATGAATACATTTCTGATGACTGGTTGCATTTTGATTACTTCCTCAAGATAAAAAATACCGTCGAAAAGATCAGCGATGAATACTCATTGCACAGTGGCTGTCTACACGACATCAAGACAGGCTGTCATACGAACAGCTCTGTCACGGAACAAATGATGATCTGCTGGTTGTACGGCGACATTGTGGCTAGAGGCACTATGCCAAGGGACGTCTTTGAGTTTCAAGTCATCAACGACTTATTATCTGGGGAGATCGACGTGGAGATAGATCAAGAGAATCTCATCCTTTTTAGACCATTAGCAATTGCGGGAAAATTTGAAGATTGTCAAGATATCGGAGGAAAGTTTGGATTTGCTTGTGAGATGAATGAACCGTTGATTGCTACTGTTTACAGTTGGTTTGAAAAATGTCATTTGCCAGTTAAAAGACCAATACATATTACAGGACTTTTAAATTGCCCGTATGTGTCTTTTGGTCAATCCTACTACAACGTAAGAATTGACCAATCTGAAGTCATCCCATCTGTCACAGTGATAGTTGACTTGAACGTGACAACAATGACCATTTCTGACTGGTCAGATTTGAATATGCTTGAAGTAGACGAAGATGACATCCTTAACGTCTGCCATCAAGTTCTTGACTCGAGGTTACAGCCAATGGTTCGATACAGACGAAAATATCTCCCAACAGTAACCAATGAAAAGGACGCCATCAAGATTGCGCAGTACGTCACGACTTTGGTCTGTCTGACGTGTTCCATGATTTGTCTTGTTTTAGCTCTAGTGACGTACCTCAGGTTCCCGAGTCTACAAACCTCGGCAGGTCAAAACAACGTCTGCTTATGTCTGAGTCTACTCCTGGCTCAAGCCGCTCTGATTGCTGCATCTCACAGGTCAGTTGGTGGTCATGACACCGGACGTTATACAACGACTTATGCAATTAAATTGCGTAAATACGGCACTTTCAAATGCTTAGTTTTTAAAGATTACATAATTTTATTGTAGCTTTTTAAAAAATTTCCACCGGTTTCTGTCTTTGGCTCGTACATAAATGACTTTTCATAATGTAGACCCGCCAGAATTTTACAAATTGCATCACATACTTAGAGCGAATACTTTCAATTACACAATTTAATTAGATCAATGGTAAAAAACGATTTTATATATATATATATATATATATATATATATATATATATATATATATAGAGAGAGAGAGAGAGAGAGAGAATTTTCTTTTAACAAGACAAACTCTGTCTAAGTGTGCTGATTTAATATCTCAAGACATGAGAGAGATAAAGACAATTCACACATACATAGAGAGAATACACTCAATAACACAATATAAAAAGATAAATAAAAAAAAACGATTTTATATATATATATATATATATATATATATATATATATAGAGAGAGAGAGAGAGAGAGAGAGAATTTTCTTTTAACAAGTCAAACCCTGGCTAAGTGTGCTGATTTAATATCTCAAGACATGAGAGAGATAAAGACAATTCTTGAAATCATGAATCTCACTTGAATAAAAGTAAACGAAACACATCAAAACACAAACATTCTGCAAATACGACACGAGTAAACCATTCAACTGCTTTGTCCCCGTCAGTTACTTTACTGTATCATTAAACCTTTTTATCCATTAGAAACCTCGGTGATAGCGCTTAACGTTGCATCAACTTCTTTCGTCCCTCTAATTTACCTAGCCGGCCTACAAAGACGCCTCGACCGTAAACAAAATATACAGTTATTAATCAGTCCTATATTTCTATAGTGTTTAATGAAAAACATGATAACTATTTTCAAAACATTGTTTAATATTGTGTTGATATTGACAGACCCCGTCCCACGGGCCTCTGTAAAGCCGTTGGTTTACTGACCCACTTCCTGTGGCTGTGGATGTTCGCATGGACGTTCATCTGTAGTTTCCACATGTTCCGAGTGTTCACCGCTAAGACCAGACACACGGCGTGTTCAGAGAGAGATGGAAGGAAGCAGTTGATTAAGCGCATCGCCTGCTCTCTGACGGGTCCAGTTGTCATTGTCCTGTCAGTGGTGGTCGGCTCACTGATCTCATCGGATGGGGAAACTATTGGATATGGACTAGACGCTTGCTACCTGGACTCTGTCTTGCTCATTGGTAATTTAAACACAAAGTACACTTTTTTTTTTTACTGGTTTTGCTGAAAATAAGAAAATAATAATTGCATACTTTCGTGTATATTGTAATAAAATCAAGGTTGTAAAATTTTATTTTAAATCTATTTGGCAAGAAAAAGTCATTTTACAATATCTTTTTAAAGGTAGCAGTTCAGCGGCGTCTACACAGGGAGCGGGGATGGGATGCGTCGACGCTCTTGTTGAAGTTTCAAGGGAAAAAAGCAACATTTTAAAAAAATGATTAAGGCGTGTTTGTTAATTAGGTCCTAATAGGAAAGCCAACCTTTGTTTTTAAACTGTAGCGGTTTCGAATCTGCTAAATGTATGTTTTAAAAAGTAAAATGACATTGCAAAGTCTGTTGGTCCATTTAACAATCATTTGTCTTAAAACTGACTGATTGATTTACTGATGTATTTCATCATTTAGGCCATTTAAGAATACTGTTGTTTCCAGAATCCTAAAAATTCAATTTAATGCGTTCATGAGAACAAAGGAAAAATAAAAAAGGTGTAGATTGCTTTCAGTGTATTCATTGCAGAAGATTCGCTGTAAGGTGTTAAATAAAATAAATTTAAAAAAAGGGGGGGGGGGGGGGG
>CAXITT010000291.1:389575-416079 GCA_964033795.1 Lymnaea stagnalis
CTTTCCTTAGTATGCATGACAGGAATGTTACCATTTTAGAGGAGTAAACTATTTTTTAAGAAATGAAATTAAATCTCCTACTTTCCTTAGTATGCATGACAGGAATGTTACCATTTTAGAGGAGTAAACTATTTTTTAAGAAATGAAATTAAATCTCCTGCTTTCCTTAGTATGCATGACAGGAATGTTACCATTTTAGAGGAGTAAACTATTTTTTAAGAAATGAAATTAAATCTCCTACTTTCCTTAGTATGCATGACAGGAATGTTACCATTTTAGAGGAGTAAGCTATTTTTTAAGAAATGAAATTTAATCTCCTGCTTTCCTTAGTATGCATGACAGGAATGTTACCATTTTAGAGGAGTAAGCTATTTTTTAAGAAATGAAATTTAATCTCCTGCTTTCCTTAGTATGCATGACAGGAATGTTACCATTTTAGAGGAGTAAGCTATTTTTTAAGAAATGAATAGTTTAATAATGGCGTTGTAATTAATTTATCTCTTCGTGACTTATTTCTAACGTGTACTATTGTTTTAAAAGGATTTTCCCGTGTCATTGTGGAGGTTTGGGTTCAGTTGCAGTGTGATAATTAAATCAACTTTTTTTTTCTACAGGTGTGTCCATGGTAGCGCCACTGACCGCAATCATACTCTGCAACATGGCGTTCTTCGCTGTAACGGTTTGCACTGTCCACAACATCCGTAAACTACAATCACCTGAAGGTGCGAGGAAAGACGACCTCAGCCAAATCTTTGTCTACACCAAACTGTCCTCTATCACCGGGGCCTGTTGGGCAACAACCATCATTGCTGAGGCAGTTGACTTCGACGTGTTCAGGTAAGAAATAGAAAATACATTTGATGAAATCTAGATCTTGGGTAGCCGATTTCTCCCTTTGATTTTACATTAGCCATAAAAAATATATCTTATGCGTTAACTACCCTGAATAGGGAAACTATCAAAGATGTGCATGCGTTTAACACGAAAGTCGAAACATTTAACTTAATGATAAAGCTCTTCCCGAGTTTTATGGGGGGGGGGGGGGGGGGGGGGTTTTTTTATTTTTTTTTTTGTTGAAATATTTTTTTTTTTTTATTTTTTTTTTTTTTTTTTTTTTAACTTATTTTTTTTATTATTTTTTTGTTGTTGTAAAACTAATTTCTTCACATTGATGGCTCCCAGAATGTTAGTGCAATAGTGAAGTCAGCCTTCAGAACATTTTAATGTTTATCAGAAAATTTGACTGTTCGGGCATAGAAATTATGTTTCATTGAGCTGTAAAATTTGACAATTCTAGGAAAGAAAGCTTTCATTGAGCTATGAAATTTGACAATTCTGGGAAAGAAATCTTTCATTGAGCTGTAAAATTTGACAATTCTGGGAAAGAAAGGTTTCATTGAGCTATAAAAATGCATTTCACATAAAATGTCTTTATTCTTTAATTATTATTGTACTTAATTGTCATAAAACTTCATTAAAATATTTCCTTTTGTCAATTCCAAGGTTCATCTCCATATTCCTGAATGGATTTCAAGGGGTTTTCATATTTCTGTCGTACATTTGTAACAGGAGGGTTCTCAACTTGTACATGACACGCATGGGCCACTGTAAGAGATCATCAGCGTACTCACGATCACAAACCAACTGCACGGTCGTCACCAGTGTACCACCATCAGTACAGTTAAAAGAGCCGGACGTTCAGAAGTCACACTCAACAGACGATGGACCGCATACAATAAAATATGAGGAGGAGGCATAACATTTTATGAACGATTCTCTTCAAATCTATGTAACTTAATGTACATTTATAATAGATATTGTGATTGTCCTTTGTTGTTATTTCAGATATTTGGACTGACCTTTCTTGTTATTTCTGATATTTTGATTGTCTTAATTTTTTTGTTATTTTGAATATATCTTATGTCCTTTTTCGTTGCTATTTCAGATATGTCGATTCTCCTTCCTTGTCGTTATATGTGGTTCCTACCGGAAATTGTTGCCCAACTGTTGCCACGCCCGTTGTACTCTGAGATGAGATATTTCTCACTCAGTACCTGAGATACATGATTGAGAAAATACACAGATATTTCATGTTTTAACACAAACACTCATTTATTTCCTATACAACTGTTAATAGCAATGTCGAGAAACAACCTCGCAAAAAACGGGGCCTTGCAAAGATTCCTAGTGTTGCAGCTCAGTACACAACCCAATCAGAACTTGAGCCATCCAATCACCATTCCTGAAACTTCTTTCATTTAACTCAAACCACGCAATCATGATCCTTCCAATCATGAGAATTAATCATTAAACCATGATCGGGTTAGCACATCAAAAACTATGAGTAAATGGTTTTGTCAATTCTAAGACCGGAAAAAGCTATTGAAAGATGTGCCAAACGGAACACCATGATGTTTTATTAATATTTTAATGAGATTGGCCAGACTCTACGCCAGGGTGTTCTATTAATAAATTACCGCCATCAATTGATATCAATCGTCCGGCCCACCGACTGCACTTGAATCTGCTTGATAAAACGTATGGAACACGAGACGTTGTAATAAAATTTAAATGTTAAATATTATGTTTATAATACTATAGGATCTACACACGTGTGGAGAGCTCCTGGATGCTGTAACGCTTTAAATTTGCCATTTTTCAGTTTTAAACTATTGTATCTAGACATTCTTGTTCAAAGTTATAGCAATTTTGGCTTATTTCGCACCCCAAGCCCTTTCCGGAGCGTGGTAGCTCCTGGAGACATGTTCAGATCTTGACAGACTTGAGAGTGCCATTCTTCTGTTCAAGAATCCGTTTGATTGCGACCTCGACGATGTGCCAGTTGAACTACAGTTAAACCTCATTGATGTGCAAGCAAATGGCTTGTTGAAAGAGAAGAACAGATAAGGAAAACTTGTTGAACTTTACGGCTGCTTACCCGATTTTGAGTTTCCAAAACTGAAGAAATTTACAGCTGGTAAGGTATCGGTGTTTGGAATAACTTATGTCAGTTAGGAAACGTGTTTAAAAAAAAGTATGTCAACAGATCGAACTAGATTGACTGATGAAAATTTGAAAGCAATTTTCTTAATTGAATGCAGGAATTCCAAACCAAACATTGATGAAATCTTGAAAACCAAACGTCGGTTTCACAAACTCACTGACCCTTTTTTTTTTTTTGCTGTTTAGTTTGTGAGATTCGGGTATGTGCGCACTAGGTTTGGTGTAGCTATCTTTTTGCTAACTTCGCATTCTGTAATAACTTTTTTTTTAGTAAATTAATAGGTTACTTGTCTTTGTTTTTTTGTACATTGCACGCCCATCACCCATGACTAACATGGAATACGAAACTTAGTTTTTTTAGTCTCTTTTCCTAGAGCTTTCGTTCTGGCCTACAAGTTTTGTACAGAAGGATTATGCGGCCCGCTCTGATCATTTTGTCTGTTATCCGGCCTGTTGTGAAAAGTTTGATGACCCCGCTGCCTTCGAGCAGGGATCAACAGACCAGGGGAGTCTACACAGGGGGGTGGGGGGAGGTACCAGCCACTTCAAAACTGAGTTGGGGAAGGAATTTTTAGACCACCCCCCCCCTTTTTTTCCCCCCAAAATTAATATGGGAGAAGAATAAATAATTATAATTTTAATTAATTGGAAATTTTGGGGCATTAAAATCGGATCAAACGTTTGGGAGGAGACACGTTTTTCAAAAATCAAGTTAACTTCCGGATGTTGATTTTTTGTTTTTAATTAAAAATACTATAGGCCTACAAAAATGTTTTTTGTTTTTTTTTGTTTTCTTTTTTGAACACTCGATGGATTTGATCGATTGATTTTCTGAAAGATGTGAATATTTATTGAGCTATTACCAAAAGTTAATAGTTTTTTCTCAAATAATTTTTATTGAATGAACCAAAGTTGACAAACAATTTTTTTAACAATAAATTTTTGCAATTTCCAATATTCATATTTAATTCTCGAATTAAATTGGACTTGTTCCTTTCAGGTATCGCTACGTGGATATGGGTGTGCCCGAACCCCCCCCCCTCCCCGAGCAAGTCAATTTACCCCCCTGTATAAAAATATGTAAAAAGAAATTAGGCAAATTTATAATAAAAAGGTTAAAAAAAAGGAAATATATTGTCATTTTTATTTTGTATTTATTTTGAGGAGTTGTAAATGAATCCTTTCACCAATACAAATTTGTGAAATGGTTTAACCAATGAAAATGGGTCACGGTCAAGGCTCTCAGGTTAATTTCCATTCATTGTTAGGGCCAGCCCTAATTGTATAATCTCACGTGGGGCAGGGATGGAGAGGATTGTGAGACAGCGGGTCTCAAAAGATGAGGACCAGCGGATCTCAGCAGAGGTCATAAATAATCAAGCTGCCTCTTCTTGTGTCGAGCTCTTTAACGTTGAAGAAATTTAGACAATTGGCCCAGCACCAATGGGGACACGTGGGATACCACTGTTTGTCAGCTGTTCCTTGGTTACAGATAACAAATAGTATCCAAAGTGTTATTATTATCAATAACACTTTATGGTCTTCAATTAAAGTTTTGTTGCGAGTTCAAAATAAATTTATCGTGGGTAAATGCCGCTAATGTCTTTCAAATAGTCGAAACAGGCTGAACAAATTGGTTTTGGATGTAACATTATTTCTTCAATTGTTTGCAATAGCTCTCGCACTGCTGAAAATAATTTTAAAATATTTTAAATTTTAAACAACAACAAAAATCTCATAATCATCTATATGATGGTTAATTCAAAAGCCAATGATATATTTTTTTTTCTCCATTGGCCGTTATTGTAAAAAAAAGTCGTTAAATATCGTAATTTTAAAATTCTTTATATTAACTTTGACTTTGTTCGTGGCTGGTTGGCAAAATCTTCGGACAGTTAATCGACCAGTTCCCGTCAAACTACCGAGCTGAAACTTGTCACATGACTCATTACCGTTGACAAATACATTCTGTCATTTTTTCTGCCCCACCCCCAACTCCAAAAACCAGAAGGAAATATGATGGTACTCATTTCACGACATACAACTCACGATAAATGCGGTAATTGAGCTACATTTTTTTTTTAAAATCTCAAGTGCGTTTGGTGCATAATATTTTCATGACATAAGAAAACCATTGAATGTTGAAATCACCATACAAGTAAAAGATCTATCGAAAGGGATGGCAAGCCAATACTTCACTGGCATTGTGGTGTGCTTTCAAATACAATAATTGCTTTAATACTTTCTTTTTCTCGCGCGGACCCGCTCACATGACTATATGTATGTTACAATATGATGATTTGATATTGAGTACTTTTATAGCACTTGTCTTCATGCTATTGTAGCATGTGCACAGCGCTCTGATGTCCTAAAATCTAACTAAAGAAAAAAAAATCTTTACATGGCTCTTAAATGACTTTTTATCATTTTCAATGTCCCTCAAAGATTGAGACATAATATTCCACAATTAGGTTGCAATGGCGTCAAAAGAGCGCACCCCGTATGACTTCTTTATGTGCCCACCAACACGGGGAACTCTCAGTAAGGACTGTGTTGAAGAGCGCACCCCGTATGACTTCTTTATGTGCCCACCAACACAGGGAACTCTCAGTAAGGACTGTGTTGAAGAGTGTAGGTTCTGTATGGGTACATGTTTAGAAATGAGTTCTTTAAGATCTTCCGTTGCAGAGCCATCTATACAGCTGTACGCCAGGGAAAGAATTTTGAAGTCGGTGCTCTCACTCAATGGAAGCCAGTGGAGATCTTTAAGATCTATGGTGTTGTGGTCAGATTTCTTTATACACGATACTGTGCTGCAGTTTTTTTGTGCCTTCTGGAGTCTATGAATGTATATCTCGTATTCATTCACAGTACACACTGGTATTTAGTAACAGTAATGACAACAACATGGTTTTTTCCACGTTGAAATGCAAAAGTCATTATATATTTAAAAATAAAAAATTACCTGTTATTTACAATGGTAGTATTTGATGGTAAATTTGTATTTAATCTTAGAGTGAAATAAGTTAACAGCAACATTAAATAAAAATGATCACCATCGATTGATATCAATCGTCCGGCCCGCCGACTGCACTTGAATTTGCTTGATAAAACGCTTATGGTTCAATAAAGTTACTCCACATAATGTTATCTGACGATGTTCTGCTTTTCCTCAATGCAAGCGAGGGCGTGCCGATACTGATCTATTCAACTTCACTTCAGATGTCTCTCTCTCTCTCTCTCACTTATAAGAAGCAACAATGTCCAATGTACACTGCACAGTACTTTATTATATACACTAAATAAATGACATAACTCCTTGACATCAGGATACTGTCACAATCATAGTTGCGAGGCAAAGAATGCATACGCACACACGTCAATGCTTTATCTGATATTAGTTCAGTAGAATCCATTGGAGAAATTCCAACATGTCCTCTCACATTCAAATTATTACGCTCACACTCTTTATAAAAAAAAAAATGAATTCACCTTCCGCTACAAAAAACGAGTTCCTTTTTCTCGTTTTATTCATTCATCAAAATTATATCACTACACCATTGTGCCGTGAGAATAAAATTTAGTGTCGTGAGCAAAATTCATAGTGATCTTGGTCTGTTAAACACCATACCCTTACAAAAAATTTTTTGGGCAGCAAAACTTTTAGAAAAAATTATACATAAAACAACTGTAGTATAGTATGATAATCAATATCAATATCAAAATCAATAACAATATCTCCCCTGTATACTATTTATTTTAATCCTTAAATGTAATACTGAATGTACAAAGTAGGAACAATCACTCTTACGATAAGTTCTTTGAAATACTCAATGTCCATGTTACACACCAGTGATTGGTCATAGTTATCATATTATCAAAATCAGAATGCTTGTCTAGTGGGAAAATCTCGCCTAAGTAAATATGTATGATACATTTTACAATATAAGAAATATCACCCATTGATCAAATATCAAAAAGTCTTATCAATGATCAAATGATTCCCAAAATGTACACCAATCATTGTTAATGCATCATGCAAAGATAAACTAAAATAAAGTAGTTATATTCACAGTATCACACAACGCTTATGGACTTGATTTTAAGACTTTTGAAAAGGCTATAAATTCAAACACTTCACATTTTGTTATTCAATTCATATTATATCACTACACCATTGTGCCGTGAGAGATAGATATTAGTGTCGTGTGAAAAATCATAGTGAACTTGGTCTGTTACAGTAGCAGTAGTTAGAATTGAGCGTAAACTCTCAATTGACCTCTTCTCTTCATGATATAATCTCTTCTCTTCATGATATAATCTCTTCTCTTCACGATATAATCTCTTCTCTTCATGATATAATCTCTTCTCTTCATGATATAATCTCTTCTCTTCATGATATAATCTCTTCTCTTCACGATATAATCTCTTCTCTTCATGATATAATCTCTTCTCTTCATGATATAATCTCTTCTCTTCATGATATAATCTCTTCTCTTCATGATATAATCTCTTCTCTTCATGATATAATCTCTTCTCTTCATGGTATAATCTCCTCTCTTTATCATATAATATCTTCTCTTCATGATAAAATCTCTTCTCTCCGTGATAAAATCTCCTCTCTTCATCATATAATCCATTCTCTTCATTGTGTAATTGATCGAAGAAAAACCAATGCTGAACATTTTCGAGTACAGACATTTTGTATAAAGGATCTTCTCATTTCATTGAATATCTACCAAGTTCAAGTATCAAAATTTCAGTCGTATAAAAAATGGCTCAAATATGTGTTCAGATTCATGCTGGTTTTTACAAATACCTAAACTTTATGTCATGTCATTAACTCACTAATCATTTACGCCGTTAACTTTTGTAGCGCCCAGCGCTCAAGCTCCATGAAGGAGGTGTCATCTAACCACCGAGAGAGATAACATATCGCGTATCAGGCAGCATCGCTCTGTTGGGGCCTCAGCATTCATAAGAGAACAACCGAAACCTTTGATGAAGATCATAAATCGCACGTGAATGATGTCAGCCTCCGACATCCATGATTGATGATAGTGCCGCATCCCAACTGGGGGCCCGCATTGCGCCAGTAGTTTGCTTTTCAGTTCTAGCGATTGGGACCTTTGATGGCCAGCCATTAAAAATTCAATAGGCGAGGTGACCTTTTTAAATGTTGGCCCATGTCCCCGTATAGAAAGAATTGCGCTGGATACAGTAGCGTAGCGAGGATGTTTGGCGCCCGTGGACAAGAGTCGCGCCCGGGGACAAGATCCATTTTTAGCGCCCCTTTTTCTTTTTTTCAACTCTCAAACCCATTATTTTCATCAATAAAATAATATCAATGCACATTTTGGCGCCCCTAACTAGCTGGCGCCCGGGGACATCTGTCCCCCTCTGCCCCCACCACGCTACGCCTCTGGCTGGATATTCCATTTCTTAATTAAAAAAAAGAAGAAGAAGAAAAGGTGATGTTTAGTTTTGAGAGTAACGGTCCGCTTTGGTCATTGGCCGACCGGTTAACCTCAATTCGCTATAAATAGTTAGCGCTTGTTGTTTGTATTCGTTCCACCATCTTTGTTGCTAGCCGGAAGTTAGCGATGGATCTGATCGTGTGGCTGACTCCGTTTACATTACATGCAAGCTGAGATTCGGTTGTGACAGAAGCTATTAGAACGTCACTCTGGACGGTGATAATAAATAATGAAGGACATTTGGCGTGCTTATTTATAGTAAGTACTGTCGTCACTGTCAATATTTTAAAAAAATATAAATATGTGTTTTGTTAGAGTGAAACTTAAATGTAGAACTGGAGCATAATAAATACAAATGGTAACGTTGTTCAAGACCAACACTAAGGTAAATGAGTCCCACATATTTAACGTGTGGTCGGTCGATTTCAAAGTTTCAATTATGGTGAACTTATCACTTTAATCTTTTATTACTTATGTCTACAGCTCAATGTATTTTAACATTGTCAAATCATTTGTTCTTCAAGCTGTTAGAATTTGCCAATGTGCTTTCCCTGCTGTTATAAAATTAAAAAAAAAATCACTCTTAAAGTGAATATTCTGTTATTGGACGTGAGATTTTATGAAATAGGATTACTCGTTTTTTGCGCTTGATAAATAATTTAATGATGTCTCTTACGTTAGACGTATTTTAGTTTATAAATAAACATTTCCCAGAATGCTTATCTAGATCGTGAAAGTGAATATTCACAATGAAATCGTAGGAAATTCACATTTATTTCGGTAAATAAAATAATGTTTTAAGATAGCGTAACGTGAAGCGCTCAAGATAATTAACAAAAAACAACAGCTATTGAGTCTATTTCCAAATAGTGTCGTTCAATGCAAACCTTTTTATATGCCGAAATATGAAACCGTTCCATGATTTTCAGAACAGCGTGTCTTTTAAAGGGGATGTGCCCTAAATTGAAGGTGTTCATCGGCGAATCCAGCGAATAGAAGTCCCTTTTGTTATTTTTAAAAATTATATTTTAAATATTTATTATGATAATTAATTGTGACGTGACCTGAGTTCTTTATAAAAAAATAACTTAATCCATTTCTCTGGACTAGAACGGCGGTCTGAAGTGGACCAGTCCACAAATGTAACGTGCAGGCGTTGGCAACCAAACAGTGATGTCGTCCTGTATTCTTGTTTTGATGTTTTCACGACTTCGTTTATCAAACTTCAAAAACATGTAAAAGTTTCTTAAACTTGGTTTTATTTTCAAATATTCTTGTTTATTGCACATGTTTCTCCCATTCTTATGTGCAGTGAAAGATGGCAAATAGTAGCAATGTTTGAGAAGACAGGTCTTATACAATTAAGCCGTTGTTAGGACTAATGTGTCTTATAAACGATATTTGTCAGGATTTTTTTTTTATGGATATAACATTCCTGTTATTTATTTATTTAATGTTCGCAGACAATGGATACAAACAGTGCAGCTATTGTTACAAACAGTGCAGCTATTGTTACAAACAGTGCAGCTATTGTTACAAGAATTGCATCCAATGAATGGTTACAAACAGCGCTCTAGTACTTGAAGCAGCATGTCACGTCATATGACACTTTTAGTTCTTTTAGGAATAGCGTGTGTCATAGACGATGTTTATCCCAAATTTGATCCATGGATGAAGTGCGCAGATTGGCGTGGGGACATCAGCTTGACCACTTTCAAGTGGAACACATCTATGTCCAGTCGAGAATTTCAAGAAAGCTACTGCCCGTTAAGATGTTTCAACGGCACGCTAGTGTCTATACATAACGTAGACTCCAAGTGCCCTAGACTTAACTGTTTCGACTGCAGCTGTAAGAGACCAGAGTGTGAACACTACGGAATATGTTGTCCAGATTTCTCCGTCCCGTACCATCAATTACCAGGTGTCGAAAGTACATTTTCTCAAGAGCTGGACCTGTTTTACATCAACAACAAACAGCTTATGACAGAAATGAAACAAGACATCAACAACAAACAGCTTATGACAGAAATGATACAAGACATCAACAACAAACAGCTTGTCACAGAAATGACACAAGACATCAACAACGAACAGCTTATGACAGAAATACCACAAGACATCAACAACAAACAGCTTATGACAGAAATGACACAAGACATTAACAACAAACAGCTTGTCACAGAAATGACGCAAGACATCAACAACAAACAGCTTATGACAGAAATGACACAAGACATCAACAACAAACAGCTTATGACAGAAATGACACAAGACATCAACTCGCACACGACGCCGTCCACATCCTCTGACCGGAAGCCCCCTACATTGGGTTGTCATTTCCCAGAATTCGGTCACAGCTTCCTCTACATCAAATCGTGTCCTTCTGACTTTGCGGGACCCCTGGACACCATCCGACTGTGTGAGGAGGATGTGCCTGCGAGTGAACTGACCATCGATGACTACGCCTGGGCCGTTGATGATGTCACAAATGTTGTGTATCGTAACGTGCACTGCGCTACATGTAACGGAGCTGTCAAGGTTGGTTAGACTAAAAAGGTCAAGGTCAAGGTTGGTTGTGCTAGAATGATCTATGAAAGACATCATCGAAATCAATTTAAATACTTTTTTTAAAATAACATAACTTCCCTCAATAATTTATTTCTTTTTTTTTTTAAATTCATAATTCAAAGTATCTTTAAATAAATAAAACACCTAAACATTATTTAAATTCTGTTCGATAGTGTTACAGTTTTGACAAATTGTTATTCATGAACAACTGCAATGACAAACGTTCGTTTTATGTTATTTCCGGGTCCCCCACCCGCCTCCCACCCCACAGCCTTCCCAAGTTCCTTTGAGCTTTTCTTGTCCCGACTACATGCCAATGTACGAGATCACTGATCGAAATAAAATGATGAGATTGGCGCTGGATCCAAGATATTGTTGTGACGTCAACAGAGACCTACCACGTGACGTGGGGACTTTTGCCTGTGACGGTGAACAATTCGAGTGGGTACATCTGAGATCAATAGGCTAGCAAATTTATCAAGTTATTATTTTTTTTTAAAATAATCCTACACGTGTTCATGAGTGGTTTATTTTTTTTAAAAAGTTTTCCTTATTGCACAAGACCAGGCCAACTTTAATTACATTCTCTAATAATTTGATCACACATAAGTCCGGTGTTAGCATGCCAGTTTCAAACTATGTAATCGAGTTATTTTAGTTGGATTTTTTTTGTGGCCGTACTTTTGTGTGTGTGTTTTTATGATTGTTAGCATCCAGCTCTAATCATCTTAGTTCATAACTCAACTCCACCCACCCCTACCCCCTCCTCCCGCTTCCCCCCCCCCCCCCCCCCCCCCCCCCACCCCCACCCCCTCCTCCCGCTTCCCCCCCCCCCCCCACAGCACGGGAGTTGTGTCTTCCTGTGATGTCTCACATCCGGCACGTGCGTATGACACTGACGTCACCAAGGCGTGTGCCGACTTGAATGAGACCCTTCACAGAGTGTTCTCACGCTACACCCAGACGTACTACAAAAATATTTTCTGTGCTATATGCCACACGGTGAGTCTAGCGTTCAAATGTTTACCAACCACACTCCCTTGATCAATTTTATATGTAACCTTTGGTCAGTTGTCACTTACATAACTACATATATATATCACCATTAATGTGTTTTTTAATTGTTTATATTTTTTTCCCTTTAAACCCATGAATCCATATAAACATGTATCGGTTTCACGTACGACTGGTGACCTCAACTGTTTCAATGTTTGTAAACAAAGTGGGGAAATCAGACGCTCAGCGTCATGTATACAATTATTGAATACGTGATCAGTCTGCATGGCTGTCAATGCACAACCCCACAATCAGCTTTCACTATAATGCAGGCTTACTTTGTACAAAGGTGTTTGTTGGCCAACAGAGATCGTACTTCATCATCTGTCGAGTTGGGGCAGTTTCATTGCTGGCTTTTGATTATTGGCGTCTTGATCTTTAGTGTAAGCCTTTTTATGTCATGCTTGGGGGGGGGGAAGCATGAACACACAAACTGACACACACACACACACACTCTCTCCCTCTCCCTCTCTCTCTTTCTCTCTCTCGAGCTGCCATTCTCTCACTCTCTCTCTCTCCTTCTCGCTCTCGCTCCCATTTTCCTTCTCTCTCCTTCTCTCCTTCTCTCCATCTCCCATTTTCTCTCTCTCCTCCCTATCTCTTACTTTATCTCCCTCTCTTTCCTTCTCTATCTCTCACTCTTTTTCTCTCTCTATGTACATATCTCCTCTTCTCTCTATTTCTCTTGCTCTTTCACTCTCCCCCTTCTCTATTTTATATTCTAATTCTTAAGCTAACTACTTCTATCTTTCTCTCTCTCTCCCTTTCTTTTTCTCTTTCCCTCTCTCCTTCTCTTCCTCTCCGCATCTCTTATTTATCCCGTGACGCGAGTAACTAATAACAACATTGTACAGCTAGGGTAATAATTTCAGTAAAGGACTGATATATTTACGATTGTCAGTTCAAGCATCAGTGAGCCAATCACTTTGGCACTCAACTTGTTCTCAATGTCACTCAGTGATGTCCTTATTCAGCCAACATGATATTCCAGATGCGACGTGAATTTAACAATTGGAGAAAACGGGGGTCGCTTTAAACAAAAAACATCTCACTCTGCTCCTGCACTTCTCTTTGGGTGAGGAAGGTGAAGATATTTTAGACTTAAAAAATAGACTTAATGTTAACACCGGGGTTCAATTTACAAACACCGAAACGCATTTAGGTTAACACTAGAAGGGGTTTAAACACTGAAACGCCCTTTGGTTTGTGTTAGATGGGTTTAAACACCGAAACATACATTGGTAACGCTATACATGTTCAAACAGTCAGACCATGCAAAACTAAAAAATGTACATTATTCATTGTAAACAATGGTAAAAAAAACAAACAACCACTCATAACATTGATTGCCATTATAGAATTCCTCTCCAGTGTACAGCAGCAGTGACAATTGCCAGTGCTTTTCTGACACCAGTCATGAGGTCGTAGCACCATTTTCATTGCTCATCAGTTTTGGACAGAGCTCCAGCATGGAGGAGAGCGTGCCAAATTTAGAATTTGTGGATGAGCGTCTCAACTGCTCCACGGGAGAATGGCTGTCGCCAGATGTAAGCAAATCCATTTCATTTACCATCTCTTAAAAGCAGATGTTTAAAGAATGCCCGAAAGCTAGCATACCTACGTTAACTTCAGCTCATATAACATATGAATAGCATCTGTTATATATACAGGGCCGGCTCAATGGTGTACAATGCGTGATCATCACAAAGGGATGGCGGCAAAATTTGTTAAAAATTTAAAAAAAAAAAATTTTTTTGGAACTCTTCCCATAATTTTCCAGAGGGCGAAAATTGCCTATTTCCCCCTACCTAAAAATCTCTATCGCCGACCCTGATTAGTCAACATAAATGTCTAAGTGATAAGAAACGATCGAAAAAAATAAAAGCCAGGGTCATGTTGTTTGAGGCACCCTGTTCTAGATAATTGGGTCGGTGTTATAATGTTGTCAAGCTGTTAACATTGACCTAGCATCTTATATATTATATAACTTGGGTAGGATTAGTAGAGACATTCAAGCATTTATAGTTGTGGTACGGGCAATGCTAAGTAGCTAATGTCTTGAAAACACTTTTATGTACAAGGGACTTTTGAAATGGTCTTATTCTAGATCTTAAATGAAACTCTATTCGACTAACGCTGGTCAGCGTTATATGTGATTTTAAGACTGAGAAATGTGGACTTATTCGTGTGTTGTCACAAGTAATAACATTTATGTATGGGTATTTTGATTCTCGTGTAATTATGTTGTGTGTGTGGGGGGTGTGGAAGTGTTCGATTAAATGAATGTTTTTCACGCACAACAGTCTAGCCCAGGGGTGACCAACCCTGGTGCCGCATGCGGCCCATTGGATTTTATAGTGTGACCCATGGATGCATGATTTGTCACAAATGAAATTTAAAAAAAAAAACACGATTAATTTTTATATTGAAAGAAGAAGGTACAAGTTGAGTGAGAGAAGTGATCAACAAATAAAAAATTAAGTTTAGTTTTACATTGTTTCGGTAAAATGCCTATCGTTATGTTCATCAAGATGAGATTACTAATTCTATACAGCATACATTAGTGGGTTTCATTTTGATGTTTTGATAATAGATGTAATGACGCGTGGTCCGCTCTAAATCAAGGTGTCCCATGAAGCTTTGTGGGTTGTCCACCCCTGCTCTCAATTAGAGCCACGCCATTACAAAGTCGTCACAATGCCTTAGTTATCAATGAGAGCTGAACGCTTACGATTCTCATAAACTTATGAATTAGACTATATACTGAGCCGATAAACTTAGTCTCTCACTCTCTCTCTCTATGTATATACATACACACACTTAGTCTATGAACAAAGCCAATAGTTTCTAGTTTGATAGACTTTCTCTCTACTGGCATTCCCTACTTGTGTGTGGATGTGTCAACGGAGCGCTAGCATTTTTTTTTGTTTTTTGTTTACACACGTGACGTGTTAAGATTTCTCGTGCTGTGGTCATCCGGCGAACGGCCTGACGACGGAAGTGGGTAGACGCTGTCGCTCGCATCATCTTGGTTGACCGCGTTTGCTTCGCTGAGTGAACGGGTTGGTGGGGTGGGTGAGCTCAGATCTCATGTTTAAATGTATGCCTAGGCCAGGGGTCGGCAACCTTTCGAGACGGAAGAGCCAAAAGTTACAATTTTCAAAATTTCCCAGTTTTTAAAGAGCAATTAAATTTGTATTTCAATATAATTATTCATATTTGCGCATTGAAATGGAGAGCCACATCTTGACATGAAAAGAGCCGCATGCGGCTCGCGAGCCACAGGTTGCCGACCCCTGGCTTATGCGAAGAGTCAAATCCTTTTATCCGGGGCTTTGTAAGCATTCGATGTTTAAAAAGTGAAGTAATTCTAACAGTGTCGAAAGTTTAATACAGTTTTAATGTTAAAAAGTAGAAAATATTAAAAACAATACAAACAAAAAACAAATTTAAAAAAAACATGATTATTAAAGACGATTTGAAACACACCAAAAAGTAAACAAAATGATTTCAACTTTATTTAAAGGCATTACGCTCACAAGGTGTATGCAGAATTTTATTTTTTATTAACGAATAAAAACTAAGGCATATTTAGCTACATAGAGTGCCCATCAACACTCCTGCACTTTCTTTGCCTAATGCATTTCAAGAAATTTTAAATGATTTTCTACTTTTCAGTGCGTTTTTAACTCCTTTTTGATTGATTCTTTTAGAATTATTATTTTTTTAAAAAAATTAAAATCTACACGCAAACCCATAAAGTGTGTCACGTTGTTTGTGGCATAGATTGTGTTGTCACACGTGACCGACTCGTTCGGTCGATTCAGTCTTCCTCGTTCTGACCTGCAAAGTCGCATCCGAGTTGATAGCACAGAGTTTCATGTCAGCGTCACTGACCGCTATCATACTCTGTAACATGGGTCAAGGGAGGGGGGTTGGGCTGGTGAGTGACGGGCATCTAAGGAAAAGGTGATTAAAAAATAAAACAACAACAACCGTACCCCTTTTGGTACGGGTTAGGTGTTGGGGGGCAGGTCATTCCTGCACATTGCTTCTGATCAACGGACCACAAGCAGTCATGTAATTATACTTTTTAGTTTTATGCCCCAGTCAAGAGCTAAGTCATTAAAACAGAATTCAATTTCTTTTTTTTTTTTAATCTTCTTTTTGTGGATAATTTACTTATTAAAATGTTCAAATAAAAAATGTTAACATGAAATAAAAGAAAGTGTGTGCTTTCTTTGCGTAATGAATTGTAAGAAATTCTATGAAAACAAGTTTCTATATTTTAGTACCTCTAAACTTGTCTTTCGAAGAAAGTCTTTAAAAAGAAAATTAAAAAAACAAAAACATCTGTTCCCTTCCTTTACTCCAAAAGTTAGATGATGTAAAGATCTACAACTTCAATTTAAAATGTTGTTTTTTTTTCAAATATTTAATAGGGTAGTTGCCTCCCCCTGAAGTGTTCACCGGGCAAATTGTTGGTCGGTGGCCACTGTACCCCAGCAATAGCAGAGATCAACGGTCTCAAGTACAATCTGAAGCTTTGGCTAAGGCCCGACTTCAATAACAGCTTTTTGTTCCAGAGCTTTCATTCGGCAATCTGGACGGTGTCAGATTTGAGACAAAATCTACGTCTGAAGGTTCAAAGCCAATTTCTTTCTTTTTTTTTTGGTATATATTTCTATATCATACTGACCTTAAATGATTTAATTTTAAATGCTTATAAGTTCGTGGTAGTAAAATATATGTGCATTTAAGACTGTGTCTTTACGTTTATTTACATAGCTTTAATTCTTTTCCCTATCTTAACATGTTAAGTCCAGATTGTGTAATCCATTGTTTTAAAATAAAAATAAAAAAATCATGTGTATCGTCCTTCACCCTGGCTAATTGTTTTAAGAGACATTTACAAACAAACAAATGATAAATAAAAAAAAAATACGCAAATACAATGATTTCAAGTATTATTAAATTTTAAAGCCTCTTAATTGATTTATGAAAATGAAAATATAAAGAAAAAAAAATTAAAAGATGGCATGAACATCTGAGATCCATCGCGAATGTTTCGTTTTTATAAACGCATTAGATGTTAGAAGTGTAAAGTTCTCTCAACACAATTATCGAGGCCGTAAATTGCACTTCCAAAAAATTTTATTTCCATGAATGCATTTCTCCATAAGAATTTTTTTTGATTATTCCCTTTAAGATAAAAACTCTCGTCGCAAATCTCAGCAGTGAATACTTATTAGACAGTGGCTGTCTTCACGACATCAAGACAGGCCGTCATACGAACAGTTCTGTCATGGAACAAATGATGATCTGCTGGTTGTACGGTGACATTGTGGCTAGAGCCGGTATTCCAAGGGACGTCTTTGAGTTTCAAGTTATCAACCACTTATTATCTGGGGAGATCGACGTGGAGTTAGATCAAGAGAATCTCATCTTTTTTAGACCATTAGCAATTGCGGGAAAATTTGAAGATTGTCAAGATATCGGAGGAAAGTTTGGATTTGCTTGTGAGATGAATGAACCATTGCTTGCTTTTGATGTCAATCTGCTTGAAAAATGTCCTTTGCCAAGCAGAAGACCCATACACATTACAGGACTTTTAAATTGCCCGTATGTGTCTTTCAATCCATCCTACTACAATGTAACAGTTGAGCAATCTGAAGTGATCCCACATGTCACAGTGACAGTTGACTTGAACGTGACAACAATGACCATTTCTGACTGGTCAGATTTGAATATGCTTGAAGTAGATGAAGATGACATCCTCAACGTCTGCCTTCAAGTTCTTGACTCGAGGTTACAACCAATGGGACGCGACAGACGAAAATATCTCCCGGAAGTGACCAATGAAAAGGACTCCATCACGTTTGCGCAGTACGTCACGACTTTGGTCTGTCTGACGTGTTCCATGATTTGTCTTGTTTTAGCTCTTGTCACGTACCTCAGGTTCCCGAGTCTACAAACCTCGGCAGGTCAAAACAACGTCTGCTTATGTCTGAGTCTACTCCTGGCTCAAGCCGCTCTGATTGCTGCATCTCACAGGTCAGTTTGTGGCCATGACACCGGGCCGTTATACAGCAACACGTAACTAAATCGCGTAAATACGGCACTTTCAAATTCTCAGTTTCTCACGATTCTGCTTTAAAGTAAATTATGTTAATTTCCACGTTTTTCTGACTTAACTCCCACGCGGATGTAATTATTTGTATTAATATGGACCTGCCTAAAATGAAAAAAAAATTGCATCACACTAACACAAGAATCGCGTAGTAAATATTTGTCAACTGTACACTATGGTTGTGTCATGTGGTAAAAAAAGATTTAATGTAATTATTCTATCAAGTTATACACAATACGATTTTTAAAAAAAAAAACATCACAAGAAATAAAGAAATAAAAACAATTCTTGTAAAAACTTAAATCAAAGAAATCGAAACAAATCAAAACACAAATATGCTGTAAATACATCAGGAGTGAACCATTGGTCTAGCTACATTGTCCCTTATAGTTCATTTCACTGTATCATTAATCGCTGATTTTACTTGGAAATCTTGTTGGTATCGCTTAACGTCGCAGCAACGTCTTTCGTTCTTCCAGATTATCTTGTTGGCTCTCAAAGACGCCTCGAACTTAAACAAATTATAAAATTATTTATCGGTCTTATATTTATAAAGTTCTTAAGTTTTTAAGAAATGATAACTGTTTAAAAAATTTGTTAATATTGTTTTGACTTTGACAGACCCTGTCCCATTGGCCTCTGCAAAGCCGTTGGTTTACTGACCCACTTCCTGTGGCTGTGGATGTTCTCCTGGACGTTCATCTGTAGTTTCCACATGTTCCGAGTGTTCACCGCTAAGACCAGACACACGGCGTGTTCAGAGAGAGATGGGAGGAAGCAGTTGATCAAGCGCATCGCCTGTTCTCTGATGGGTCCAGTTGTCATTGTCGTGTCAGTGGTGGTCGGCTCACTGATCTCATCGGATGGGGAAACTATCGGATATGGACAAGACGCTTGTTACCTGGACTCTGTCCTGCTCATTGGTAAGTTAAACACAAAGTACACTATTTTTTTTTTACAAATAGAGGTTTTGCTGAAAATAAAGAAAATAATAATTGCATACTTTCGTGTATATTGTAATAAAATCAAGGTTGTAAAAGTTTATTTAAATCTATTTTACTATATCTTATTTAAGGTGGTAGTTCAGGGGCGCCTAGACGGGAGGGGGGGAGATGGGAGTGATGTACGCCCCTGTCGAAGTATCAAGGTAAAAAAGCAATATTTAAAAACAATTAAGGGGTTTTTGTCACTTGGGCCCTCAAAGGAGACGCCACCGTTAGTTCTAAACTTTGTAGCTGTCTCGGATCTGTTAAATGTATATTTTTTTAACATTTGACATTACAATGAGACTGTTGGTATATTTAATAATCTTTTGTCTTAAAATTTGATTGATTTATTTATTAATATGCTAAATCAAACCACGCAGGCCACTTTAAGAACACACTGGTTTCCAGAATGCTAAGACTTCAATTGAATGGGTTAATGTGAAATAAGGGCTCTACCAATTGCACAAAGAGCCAACCATGGTCGCAACAATAAAAAAAGGCAGACTGTGCTGGGCAGGACTTATTGAAAGGATGCCGGAATGTAGAGCAGGTCAAATGATACACATGCAGAAAACTTAGAGGCAGACGGCTCACCGGTCACCCAAGACTGAGATGGATCGACGTTGTAGAGAAGGATTTACACCAGTTGGGGGGGTTCGTGCATGGAGGTGGAGAGCCATGTTATAAATGAACTTTAAATTCACAGTAAATAATCTCCCAAGGCATTAAGTATTTTCTTTGGTCTTCATTTTCAATTGCTCAAATTTGTAAATTAGTAAAGTTTCACAAAATTAAAAATTATTTTTGTTTTATAAACAGCCGATATTTGCAACCGGAAATAAAGAGAGTTGCCTCTTAGTCCTTAAAAAAATAATTTAAAAAAAATAATAATAAAAATTGATTTGCTGAAATCTAAATCAACTGATAAGAATGGTAGTTAATATTTACTGTAAATACATCTCATGTCTTCCTTAGTATGCATGAGAGGAATATTACAATTATAGAGGTGTAAGCTATTTTTTTTTTTAAAGGGACATGAATAATAAAAATGACGTTTAAATTAATTTGTCCCGTCGTGACTTATTTCTAGCGTGCATTGTTGTTTGAAAATGATTTTCTCATGTCATTTGAAGGTTTTGGTTCAGTTGCAGCGCGATAATTAAATCAACTTATTTTTTCTTACAGGTGTGTCCATGGTGGCGCCACTGATCGCTATCATACTCTGTAACATGGCGTTCTTCACTGTAACGGTTTGCACTGTCCACAACATCCGTAAACTACAATCACCTGAAGGTGCGAGGAAAGACGATTTCAACCAAATCTTTGTCTACACCAAACTGTCCTCTATCACTGGGGCCTGCTGGGTAACAACCATCATTGCTGAGGCAGTTGACGTCGACGTGTTCAGGTGAGCAATATAAAATACATTTGATGAAATCTAGATCTTGGGTAGCCGACTTTCCCCTTTGATTTTACATTGGCCATAAACAATTAAATATTATGTGTTGACAAGTCTGAGGAGGAAAAATGTACACAGTTGTGGAAGCTTTTGACACGAAATTCGAAACCTTAACTTAATGATAAAGCTTTTCTCGAGTCGTATGGCTGGTATTATGTTATTAACATTTTATTATTATGATCAAGTAAACATTTTTGTTTGTTGTAAAACTCATTTCTTCTCATTGATGGGTTCGCAGTATGTTAGTGCAAAGGTGAAGTCAGCGTTGAGGACATTTTAATGTTTATCATAAAATTTGACAATTTAGGCAAAGAAATCTTTTATCGGGCTATACAATTTTCATACTCACATTAAAATGTCTTTATATTCTTGAATCGTACTTTGTTCAGAATTGTCATCAAAAATACATTTTAAAATAAATTATTTGTCAATCCCAAGGTTCATCTCCTTATTCCTGAATGGATTTCAAGGGGTTTTCATATTTATCTCCTACATTTGTAACAAGAGGGTTCTCAGCTTGTACACGCCACGCATGGACCACTGTCAGAGATCATCAGCGTCCTCAAGGACCGTCGTCACCAGTGTGCCACCAACAGCACAGTTGAAAGACCCGGACCTTCAGAAGTCACACTCAACAGACGAGGGACCGCATACAATATAGTATGAGGTGGAGGCATAACACTTGCAAATGGGTTGCACATTTTTTGAAAAAAATTCGTGGTAACTTAATGTACACTTATTTCAGATATGTCGATGGTCCATTCTTGTTGTTATTTGTGTTTATACCGTAACTTTTTGGACCAACTTTTGCCGCGTCCATTGCACGCTAAGATGAGATATTGCTCACTCAGTACTTGTGTTACAGGTAAGGAACATGTTTGAGAGATTAGCCAAACGGAGTCCCAGGATGTTTTATCTTAATGAGGTTGGCCAGACTGTACACCTGGATTATTAATAGAATAACAAAACTTATAGAGATCGAATAAAAAGGATGTTTGCTTGAAGCCAAATATTTAAAAAAAATCCACCGTGTTTCGCAGGACGAAATCCACAAAGCCAGGGATTATTCTTTTTTTAGGATTATAAGCTGGTTCTTGACACAACAAATCGCCTCTCTCCACGCCACTGGATAAGCCAAGGGAACATCATGTAGATGATACAGCTTGGCACCAGGGGCGTCGCAGGAGTTGTCGGGATGTTTCATTGTACCAATATTATCCGCCTACGGAACTTCATTTCCGGGATTGAATTCTTCAGTTGCCATCCAGGGTTAGCGGGTCCCATCCACCCGGAGTGCTGGTGATGTTTTTGCTTGACTGGACTTTGGTGAACTTTGAGACTGGCTCAGTTCAGACCAATCGGCCACCCAGCACCCAGAGATGCTCTAGAGTCTAGACTGTGTTAATCATCAATTATTTCTCCAGTCTCATCGATCAAAACACATGCAAAGATTGTCTTAACGTCTTAACTGCATTCTTAGGGTGGATACGAAGGCAATGTATTCCCTTAGAGCAGGGATCGGCAAAACAGAGGCGTCTACACAAGATGAGAGGATACAACCACTTCCAATCTGAGTTGGGGGAGGAACTTTATAAAATCCCCTTCCCACGGGGGCGGGATTTTATTTTCTCCAGGTAACAAAATTGATATGGGAAAGGAACAACAATATTATTTACTTATAATTTGGAACATTTTTAGAATTGAATTAATTATAATCAAATGTTTACCAATCTGCCATCAAACTTTTGGATGAGACAAATGTTTTCACCAATCGGCCATCAAACTTTTGGATGAGACACATGTTTCACCAATCAGCTTTCAAAGGTTTGGATGAGACAAACTTTATCACCGATCAGCCATTAAATGCTTGGAGTCGAAATAAATAAAATTTGGGAACAGTCAGTAGATTTGATTTAAGAATTTGCTGAAAAAATTTGATCAGCTATTGAACTGTTATCTAAATTGCAATTGTTTGTTATCGCTATATTTTATTGAACGATCAAAACTCATCATATACTTTTTTAACTGTAAATTGTCGCATTACTAATAGTCATCATGAATTCTCGAATTAAATACCAAGAAAAAAGCGTTTCCATCATGTGTCTTTACGTAGAAGATGTGTGCGCCCCCCCCCTCCCCCCCCCCCGACGACCAATGTCAAGTATCCCCCTGGAGAAAAATGTAAATAGACATCATGAATTCTCGAAATAAATACCAAGAAAAAAGCGTTTCCATCATGTGTCTTTACGTAGAAGATGTGTGCGCCCCCCCCTCCCCCCCCCCCGACGACCAATGTCAAGTATCCCCCTGGAGAAAAATGTGTAAAAAATTAAGGAAAATTGAAATTAAAAAAAAAAAAAGAGATTGTCATTATTATGGTTTAAATTTTGAAGAGTTGTGAATGGTTTCTTTCAATGATAATGTTTTGTGAAAAAGTAGTACCGGTAGAAATCGTTACGCTGGATATATTTGATTGATGTTGTCCACGTCAGGCCGCTGGATTTGATTAATTTTTTTAATAATTACGGAATTTAACTAATTTTACGTCACAACAAAAGTCTATATTAAAATATTATTTTATAGTTCTTGCCAAGTATCAAACATTGCCCAATATGCTATCAATTTCGGTCTCTCCGGTAATAATTAATAATAGACATTTTCACAAACCAGTAAGTTTTCAATTCTTAATTTTTTTTTTTCATCTGGTAAGAGAATATATTTGAGAAATGTTAATCAACATACTTGCTTTTCGTGGCGGCCAGATTGTGTTGCATAGATTTACTGCTTTTTTTTTTTTTTTTTTTTAAATAACAAAAGTTTAACGAAATTAAAAGTTAAAACAAAAATTAAAAAATCTTTTTTTAAATTTTTAGTAACAACTTAAAAAAATAGTATATTGAAAATAAATACAACAAAGGCCAAGTGACTTCTTAATTCGGTTTAATCTCCGATTAATTGTACAATGGTGCAAAATTAATTTAGTTAAATGTAAAAATGCATGTTTAATTTATCAAATATTCCAAATATTTTCTGGGATAATTGCTCGATTCCTGCGCCCCTCCCCTACCCCCTCACTTCCACGCCTATCAATGGGACCAAAACGAGGGGTGGGGGGGGACTAAAATGGGACCAAAAGGATACCCACTGAAGTGCCACAAATTGAATGGTTTCATGCTATGTTTTGCACTGGGTGTCATAATGCCTAATTTTCGCAATGATATATTCCCCGTTGCCCTAGACCCGTACTTTAAAAAAAACAAAAAAAATAACGAATCATTCGCTTAGAGTTAGAGTTCACCAAACCAGAGACTTCGAGAACATTTTCAAAAGCCAATGAATGCAATGTTTACAATTGTTGGTTAATACCAACTCAATATTTAGAGTGATGTACCTAATNAAAAAAAGTCCGAAAAAAAAAAAACTAAAAAAAAAGGAAAAAAAAACAAGAACGAAAAAAAACCCCCCCCCAAAAAAAAAAAAAAAAGAAAAAAAAAAAAGAAATTAAAAAAAAATTAAAAAATCAAAATAAAAACAACAAAAAATTTAGCTTGCGGACGTCCCCTGGACCACACACCCCACCCCCAGTCTTAATTTGTCCGTTCTTGAATGACCCACCTTTTTTTTCTCTTTTCGAATGTCCTTTATGGACGACTGCTTATTCTAACAAGAAAAATTCCAAATTTCAACAGTTTCTTGAGTTACTAAATATTTATTGAATTAAATGAACTGGCACCATTACTCGTGTACTATTACAACTTTTTTTACTGGCTTTTGTAAGTAGCCACAGGAATGATGACATCTCACTATAAACTAGTCGACAGGCAACGCCATTTTCAGTTGATAGCAAATCCATACACATTAATTGAACTTTTCCTGACATAACAGCTCTTAAAAAATGTTTCAATCGTTTTAATTTAGGAGAACATGTTTTTGTTTTCCCAAATGCAACGCTGAATAGAAATTTCAATAAAAATCGGAAAAAAATATTTACCGGTCACACAATTTAATATCATTAAGAATGAGTGCATCATTAATGGGAGACAAAGTTCACGGTTGTGGCTGTCGGAAGATTCAAAGTCGGACGGAGGTCAGTACGCTGCCTTTTAGAAGGGTGGCCCTCTCGTACCAAAAAAAAGCTAATCATAGGAAGAGATTTTTAATATGAGCTTTAATCTACCTCTATTCAATCACATGTTGTATCATTTATTCCACAAAAAACCTTACACTAATATGTAAACATGTATCTTCATATTGGACAATGTTAATTTGAACAAGGTTAATCATTTTACAAGAGGGTGATAATGAAACATACATAACGATATATTTTTTTTTTATAATTTAAATATCATATTGCAATCGATAATTCTACTTAAATTTTTTTTTAAAAGTTATTTTGTTAAAATAGACAATTTTCAAGAACCAATTCTTAAATTATTTTATTACAGTTGACTTGGGCCATTATATTTGACCTAAGCCATTATTGTTTTTCACCATGTTTGAGGTCGTTAAGCCTAAATTTATCAAAGTTTGACTTATCCTAGAGCAGTGGTTCTTAAACTTTTTGGAGGTACCGAATCCCACCAGTTTCATATGTGCATTCACCGAACCCTTCTTAATAGGAAAAATAAAATAGGATTTTTTCTCTGCTTTTTTTTTTTACCTCCGCCGAACCCCTGAGACTGACTCACCGAACCCCTGGGGTTCGATCGAACCCAAGTTAAGAACCACTGTCCTAGAGAATTGTTGACATTCAATAAAATATCAAAGTGCCAAAGGCGAAAGGATACTTGTGAGAACCACTGTTACTGTCCATTGTCTGTATCCCATTCGACTTCATATTACAAAACTTTAAATGGTGAAACTAAACAATGTACGGCCTTGTGTTCTAATACGTCCCTGTGGTCAAACACGGTCACTTAGTCTAATACAGTCGTGTGGTCTAATACGGCCCTGTGGTCTAATACGACCCTATGGTTCCACTGTGGTCCTGTGATCTAATACGGCCCTGTGGTCTAATATGGCTACATGTTTATTGCTATTTTAGGTAAGTGTAATATTTTATCATTGCTTTAGGTACTTAGAACAAAGCCAATGGAAAAACATGTCTGAACATAATGTAACAAAATATTGCTAAACAAAATAATAACTTCATTATCAATGTTTCGTTAAACTTATCAAAATTATAAATAGAAAGACACTTTTTTCTTTTAAATTTACTGTCAAGAGGATTAAAGTTACAATGTCTCACATAAAACTTTAAGCTGCTGTTCGTATATTGACTTGAGATTAATGTCAAATTGGGATTATAATATTATCATAACAACCAGTTTCTGTAACATAACTCTAGATTTTTTGTACTGTGATCTCAACGTCCAATTTAGTCTTGTGAAGGGGGATTTTCTGTGGACAAAATAATTTCAAGTAAATACGTCTGATCATACATTATAATCTCTGCTTTTTTCCTCTACTAAATTAATGTTAAAATATTCTTGATCTCACAGAACATTAAACTTCAATATATAGGGAATGACTGTTCGCTTTATTGGGTTTTTATCCCTCTTCTTTGGGATGTTTGATGATGACGTTCGTTGTAATGTTTTAATAGTTAGTGAGCAGAGAGGAAGAGAGATAGATAGATAGATGGATGGATGAATGGATGGATGGATGGATGGATGGATGGATGGATGGATGGATGGATTAGATAGATAGATGGATAGATAGATAGATAGATAGATAGATAGATAGATAGATAGATAGATAGATAGATAGATAGATAGATAGATAGATAGAAAGATAGATAGATAGATAGATAGATAGATAGATAG
>CAXITT010000291.1:440843-510320 GCA_964033795.1 Lymnaea stagnalis
TTTTTTTTTTAGGGCTTATAAAAATAAATTATGTAATAAAAATATATGTAACAACTGCTGCTATTACTGAAAACTCTACTCTACGAATGTTTTGAATCCTGGACCCAGTTTGAGGTACTGTAAATTTCGAAACTCCCAAGTACGGAAATTTCTCAATTGTTTTTTTTTCCCTATTATTAGCAAACGGATAACCTTTCCCATCTACTCATAAATAGATTTACGTTTTAATGAACGAAATATGACTTTTTGTGCAACTTGCTTGAATTATTAATATAGATAAAGTCACCATTTTCAACCTTCATCAGCATTAATAACAATGTAGAAAAATACTCACAAGTTCTTTGCAGAGTTTAAGGATGAATGCAAGCTGTGCAGGGGCAACACGCTATGCATGGGCAACACGCTGTGCATGGGCAACACGCTATGCAGGGACAACACGCTGTGCAGGGGCAACACGTTATGCAGGGGCAACATACTATGCAGGGGCAACACGCTGTGCATGCATGGGCAACACGCTGTGCATGGGCAACACGCTATGCAGGGGCAACACGCTATGCAGGGGAAACACGCTATGCAGGGGCAACACGCAGTGCATGTAAAAAAAAACTATACGCTAAAAACACCACAACACATTTCTATTAAATAAGTCATTCCCCCCTCCCCCCCCCCCCCCCAACCCACCACTCAATTTTTAAACATCTCAGTTATGTGATTGTATCTCGAAGTTGAAAACAGGAAGCCTTCCTTCAATGCATTTGTAAGAGACCAGATAATAACAGCAACGAAAAAAAACACCACCAACTCGTCTGACAAGCTCAGTTGGATGAAAGACCGCCAGAACTTATTGGAGTGGAAGAGAAGGTCAGGATGATTCAGGATGAGAATTATTGACTTTTTAAATAGATGGGGTTTTCTTTTTCATGCTGGTTTGTAAAATTTGACAAGACTGACGGGTTTGTTTTTCCAGAATTTATTAACATCTGGGTATGCAAATATATAAATATTTATTTTTTTAAAAAAATATTTTTTTTTACCTTCTTCTAAAGTATTTATTTTTTTCTTGACTGTCCACTTTCAACTATTAAAGCCTTTCTTTCTAATCCCATATCCCATAGCTATGGGGATTTTTAAAAATAGATGACGTTTTGGGGAGGGGGAGGAAATTTTTTTGTCATATAACTGTAATTACTCCTAAATTTGGGGGGGGGGGCATTATAAGTGGATATCTTTTAGTACATTTGTGGGAAAACATGTATTTTTTGTAAAAAGTATGTTTTGTTCTTTCATTTATTTATTTCAACCTTTATTACCGAGGTTAAATTTACTTAAATAGCAAAAATCTGAAGGAAAAAAGGGTCACATGAGTAATCTAATATACTAGAAGATATGACCCAGGGGTTACCAGGAAAAATCCCAACAAGGCTACGCCTTGGAGGCACGTATAGACTCGGGCTCCTGATTGAATGCAGTTTTATGTGTGTTTGACTGATACTAGTATTGTTATTTCTGTATTGGGATATCTGCCAAGGACGTCTGCTTTGATTCGGTTACGTTTTGTGTCCCGCCAAACTTTCGGACTTTTGTTGTTTTTTTGCTTTTCTTCGTGGCAAAGCTCAGTGAAATTAACCACCTCCACGGTCAGCCATCTTTTTTTGTCACCACGATCATCACTCAGGCAAGACGATGATACGGTCAGTGACACACCCAGGCCCCACAGAGGCAGAGGCGTAGCGAGGGTGTTTGGCGCCCGGGGACAAGATTAGCGCCCGGGGACAAGATCCATGTTAAAGCGCCCCTTTTTCTTTTTTTCAACTCTCAAACCCATTATTTTCATCAATAAAATAATATCAAAGCACATTTTGGCGCCCCTAACTAGCTGGCGCCCGGGGACATCTGTCTCTCGCCCCCTCACTACGCCTCTGCACGCCTCTTCACATTTCGATGTTTTTAAACCTGTTTCAAAACAGGAGGTAAAAAGTATTGTTCTAAAATCTAAACCTACGTCGTGGTCTTTGAACCCCATCCCTGTTGGCTTAATAATTATATCATTTGCTCCCATCGATAACCCATAAAATCAATGAAAGCTTGTTTTTGTAAGTCAGCGGCCATCAAACCATTGTTTAAGAAACCTGGTGCTTAAGAAGCCTGGTGCTTAAGAAGCCTGGTGCTTAAGAAGCCTGGTGCTTAAGAAGCCTGGTTTTTGGATGAAAATAATTTTATAAAAACTATGGACCTGTATCTAACTTATCATTTTTATCTAAAGTCATTGAAAAACTAGTTGCTTAATTTAGCGACCACTCTGTTCTCAGTCCTAATCAGTCGACCTTTTCACAACACAGAGACAGCTCGCTTGAGAGTAAGCAATGACCTCTTGAGCGAAATGGACAGTGGTAATCTCCATCCTGATACTCTTAGATCTCAGTGCGGCCTTTGACACTGTTGACCATGAAACCCTTTAAAAAAACCTTTGGAATTTCTGGTTCAGTTTTGGCATGGTTTAGGTCCTACCTCTCCAATAGAACGCAAGCGGTCTGTGTCGATGTTTTTACGCGACTGTAATATTATGTAAGATCTATGGCGACTTATTGAAAACCGGCTGCGGATAATTTTCTTCTTCTTCTTGTTATATCTGAGGGGCCCACGATCAATTTGTTGATCATTCTGGCTCCTGGTTTAAATTCAGAGTTTGTCTTCTCTTAGATGGGTTGCCGTACAAGGCTAACGAGTCCCATCCACCCGGGGGGCTTGAGATGTAGGCTTTGGTGGGCATTGAACTCCCGACCACCAGCTATTTGGTTTGAACTAGTTTAGACCGCTCGGCCACCCAGTACCCAGAGTGGATTTTTTTCTGTGGCGACTTACTAATAACTGTCTATGGCGAATCATCTATAATTTTCTGTGGCGACCAATAATTACCCCTGAGCCTGATAGCTAGCTATCGTTATCTCTATTTGTGTTATCTATCCTTTCCTAGTGACGTTGACACCAAAGCTCGATAGATTTGAAGATTGCCTCCTCCCCCCCCCTCCCCAAATTTAAAAAAAAAAAAATTATAATTCTTTGAATTTCTTACGTTATTTCAAATCGTGGTTGGACTTCTTTGAACACACATCTCTAGACTCCCGACCGGGGGGGTTGTTACACCATAAACCACATCAAGTTAAATAAAACTTTTTAAAATTAAAATATTTAGAAAAATACAAATCAAGAGAAGTTTACAGCAATTAAACGCTATAATCACGACTTTATCACGAAAGTCGACCAGACGAGTGTTGGAAAACTATATACAAAGGGGAATAGTCTGAAGGAAAAACCTCATTTTTTTTTACATCAGTTGCTCCCCTCTATATTATATAAAGTAAGAAAAACTTACCAGAAAATGGAATTATATTTGTAACAGTCAACTAATTTGGAAACTCATTTCACGTGAGTATTGAGCTAGATATTTAGACTTAAGTTAAGCATATAAAATCAGAGATATTTAAAAAAAAATGTTTACAGAATTATTATTTTGAAGTCAACAAATCAAAAACTACTGTCTGTTTATTAATAAAGAAGAAAATACAATTATATTCAGTTGTGCAAATATATTTATGAAATTTCTAATCTATTTATGTTTAATAAAAATCGTTATATTATTGATCCCACAGAAAAAAAATAACAACCCAACAACAATTATTGAATAATTGGTATCTACACACACACACAAAAAGACAATGTTAAATCGGACAATCTTAAAAATTATACAAAAAATGTTAATGAAAAATACATTACTCTAGATTTAAAAAATATTTTTATATATGTTAACTACAAAATATGTTTTTTTCAAATAGACAATTTTCAAAATCCCATTCTTAAAATCTTTGATTACATTTAGTATGATTTGTTCACCAAGTTTGATATCCTTTAGGCTATAGTTATCAAAGTTTGACTTATCCTAGAGACTGGATTAACAGTATATGAACTACCAAAGTGTCCATTGGCAACAAGATAATTGTGAGAACCACTGACACGTTCCATTTTCTGTATCCCATTGGACTTCATATTACAAAACTTCAAATGGTGAAACTGAACCATGTACGGCTTAAAGGGAATCTAACAATGAGTGACACAGATATAAGTTACCCTTTATTACTATTCAACTTTTATGTAATATGTATGTATGTATATTTAACGACCATAACATTGTGAGAGAGTTTATACAGAAGCTTTGTGGTCTAACACGACCCTGTGGTCTAATAAGGCCCTGGCTGAAATTAAGTCAACTTCGATAGCTTGCAAGCACGTCTTCATCTTATACAGTTTCTTTGGGAATCTCGTTTCAATGTTTCTAAAATATGTATATTTAGTCAACATGTCACTCTACTATTCTTAAACATATGTAGTCAACATGTCATTTCACTGTTACAAAATATGTGTAGTGAAAATGTCAATTGTTATTTTAGTTAAGTGTAATAGATTTTCATTGCTGGATTAACTCAATTCTAAAAGAGGCTGGGGAAAAAAGGTCAGAACATATTGTTCTAAAAAGCTTTTTGCTCTTAAAATAATTTCATCTTCAATGGGGTTTTTTATTTTAATTATTAAAATTATAAATAGAAAGATACAAGTTCCTTTGACTATAACTGCTGTCAATAGAAATTTAGTAACATTGTCTCACATAAAGCTGAATGTTTCTATTCGTAAATTGACTTAGGATTAATGTCAAATTGGGATTATAAAATAATCATTTCAGCAAGTGTCTATAACATAAATCTAGAATTTTTATGACAGTTTTAAGACTAACATAAAGTTTGGTTACTCTGATCACAACGGTCCAGTTAGTCGTAGGTGGGGGAAATTTTCTGTGGGGAAAAAATAATTAAAAGTAAATGAGTATGATCATAAGTATTTTAAAAACGCTATAATTTCTGCTTTTTTCTAGTATGTTCTAAATTATTTTTTAAATATTCATGATCTCAAAGAACATTGAAATATTATTAATGTAGACATGAGTGCCCGCAGAAAACTTTCTAGGGGGGAGGGGGCAAAAAAATCGATTAACTTTCCAGGGGGGGGGGATCAAAAAATGTAGTAATATTTTAATGTAGTTTTAATTAACTGTAGCGTATTTGTATGGTGAACGAACGGACAGGACATCAGCTTAGTTACGTTCTCTTTATTTTTTCTAAACAAAATTTATCCAATCAATCCGGGGGCTGGGGCAAGTGCCCCCCTTGCCCCCACTTGCGGGCGCCCATGAATGTAGAGATTTATTGTGTAGCTATTGCTATTTTTTGTATGTTTGTGTGTATGTAAAAAATGTGTGGGGGGGAGGGTGAGAAATAACTGTGTCGTAATTATTGTTTAATAGTTAATATGCATAGACTTACGCCCTAGACTAAAACGGAGCTATTCGAACTGCTTATGTCAACATGATTTCGTAACCCAGGAAAAAACATCATTTTGTTAACAATGCTTCACAACGTGTTACTTAAATCGTCTTTGTTGACGCCAAGTGCTGTTTGTAACAACCTCTAATTTTATGAGAACCTTTATTCACTTCAAAAGTTACTCTGCGATAGTCTGGGTAGTAATCGTATTTATAACGTATAAATTAAATAAATTCACAGCAAAATTATGTACTCTTGACAAATATTGTATGACATCATTTTTTATTTTTTTATTTTGGAGTCCTGTCACACTTCTTCTCATTAACTCTCATTGTTTTAGCACTCAGTGTACATCGAAATTCTAGTCTTAACTTAAGACCCCTGTTGCCATACTGTTAACTTATTTCTGTGTCTAAAGAGAGAACCTTCTGTTGCCGTACTGATAACTTATTTCTATTTCTAAAGAGAGAACCAGCTCAGTTCTGGGTATTGACTGAGAAAGGTTGGGAAGCCCTGATCTTAAGGTTATTAATTATGACGATCATTTCATCTATCGTTGTCTTTTCAAGTTTGACAGTGTCTCGTAGACGAAACGAAACGCAAGGGGAGGAAACCCAAACAAAATTACCTGAAGTATGTAAAAGTGTGGAATAAAATTTTTAAAAAAAGCTATTTAAAAAAAAAAGCTTTCTAACAATTAACTATAATGGTGCAATATCATTCTTAATAAATAACGAATGTAATGGTTTGTTTAAATAATATTTTCTTTTGACCCCCGGCCCTCGCCACCTATCTCCCTCCGTACCCTCACCCCGTTCTCAATCGTAAGTTGTTTCAAGTTCCAGCACTGTATATAACAGTCTCCTAGGAGTAACTAGATGGACTTTTGGGGCACTTCTCTAGCAAGGCAACTCACCAGCAGCTGATTGGATTGACTCAGTTGCTTGGGCAGCCTCGAGCATTTTCTAAGTTTAAAATATAAAAAAAAATCAAATCATTAAAAAAAAATCTATTTACTGTCTTTAAAGTTGGTAATGCACATCAATAGCAAATAGAAATATGACCCAAACACTCATGATACAATCATGATACTCATGATACAATGCCTTCATGGTTTTGACATTTTTGTTTGTATTCTTCTGGCGCTACTTCTTTGTCGTCCTCCCCTACCCCCCACCCCCACCCCCACCCCCTAAATATATATGAAATCTCACTTTGCCAATCACTTCCATTTTTTTTAAAAATATGGGCATTCCGTTATTCTCACACCTAGCATTCCGTTATTCTCAAACCTAGCATTCCATTATTCTCACACCTAGCATTCCATTATTCTCACAACTAGCATTCCGTTATTCTCACTCCTAGCCTTCCGTTATTCTCACACCTAGCATTCCGTTATTCTCACACCTAGCCTTCCGTAATTCTCACACATAGCATTCAGCTACTCTCACACCTAGCCTTCCGTTATTCTCACACCTAGAATTTCGCTATTCTCACACCTAGAATTTCGTTATTCTCACACCTAGAATTTCGCTATTCTCACACCTAGAATTTCGTTATTCACACATCAAGTTTTCGTTTTTTTCACACCGAGCACTTCATTATTCTCACATTTAGCGTTTCGCTGTTCACACGCCCATAATTTCGCTCTGTCCACACCCTAGCAGTTCACTATTTTCAAAACAAGCATTTTGCTAACACCATGCTCCACAACCCCATTTCGCTATCCTTAAAACCCAGAATTTCGCTATTCTCACACCCCACATGTGGCTATCCCAGTACTCATCCTTTGACTTTCCTCACACCCATCATTTTGTCATCCTCACACCCATCATTTTGTCATCCTCACACTCATCATTTTCTCATCCTCACACCCATCATTTTCTCATCCTCACACCCATCATTTTGTCATCCTCACACCCATCATTTTGTCATCCTCACACCCAGCAAGACAGTTGTCATCCATTTTGTACTATGCTGTCCTTAACTCGTTCACAAAGTACGTCACTTTATTTTAGGATGGATACATTTCAACATTAAGTGTCGTGTTGCTGACTATGGCCTATGTTTGCATATCTCTTAAACAACATCGAGTGCTTAAGGGATATAAACTCTAACCTTCAAAACTGGGGGCATACAACAACCCCGGGGTCAAACGTCCTAGAGCTGATTCAGGTGAACATTCATATGTTGGACAAGGATCTGTGAACAAGAAATTACAAATTATTTAATATTAGGACTTACTTGTTCATCTTTTGCCAAAGATGGAAAATATTTATTTCAAATTTTTTTCAAGACTACATCAGTTGATTTAAATTGACTGTAACAAATTTACTTTGAGGGTTGTAAGTCAAAGTGATCTTCGTAGAATCAACCGCAAATGCGCTCCCGGTCGTTCTGTTTGATGACGTGTACCACTTGACCCATCCTTGGGGATAGCCTGGGTGTGTCATTTTACAGGTACACGTCGCGGACCTACCGGACTTGATGATACCCTCGGGGCAGTCTGAGCCCAGGGTCAGAGAAGGAGCATCTGCAATGAAACATGATATTCAGATGGGATTTAGAAAATACCAAGTAAGAGGTTTCATTTATACCGTGATAGATGCAGGACAATGTTTCCAAATATACAAAGGGAATCATTTTACATAGATGCCATACTCGGATGTGAACAATGCAAATGGCTGCATGTTTCGGTATTGATTGCGTGAAGCTTGTGTCAAAGAATAAATTAAACTATACGATGCGGTGCTCTGGTTGGCCTACATCGGACACTTCCTTTATACTGACGTTGTTATTTTGAGTGAGCTGAAGAAGGTTCTATGCCGAATCTTTGTGTCCTGTCCTGCAATTCAAGCTTCCACAAACCTCGTTTTGCTATTTCTTTTTGAGTGAATTTGGACAATAGTTTTGTTAATGTAAGGCTGGAAGGTTCACCTTTAGTGTATGCGTAAATGTTCCGCTGAGAGGTAGAGGTTATTCTGCTTTTGTTTTAAACATAAAAATATAATAAAGATTGGGAAACGCGTTCTTACAAATATTTATAGAATTCAGGTATTCAACGTCAGTTGCAGCATTGGGGGCGAACGTCGAAAGTTGAGACGCCATGACCAAAGTGAAGGAGTGCAGCCCAGTCTGGAACCCGGCAAGATGTATGGCGTAGACACATCTGGTCATGTAGTTGCCATCCCCTAAAGACGTGTACGTGTAGCTGGGTGATCCACGCGCCACTAAGTCCCTGGACAGCGTCTGATGACGATACAATGTTATTAGACCTTATTCAATAACTGTTTAGTGATGTCACGAAAATGTAATAATCAAACTCCATCTTTTCCAAATCTCGTTATTCGTTATATATATTTTTTTTAAATGTATTTGACAATTGTGTACAAACTTACACTATTTAAAGTACATGTGGCACGCGGGTAACTGGAAGCAGTTGTACATTTAACTTCCAGAAACGAACGATACGGCGCCCCGTAGTGTCCAAGGGCGGCACCCACACCACACTGGGGCTTGGCCGGCTTCACTTTGGAAATAAACGAGAAATATGATTGTATGGTAATGTAATGATTGTATGCCTACGTAATGATTGTATGGTTACGCAATGAGTGTATGGTTTCGTAATGATTGTATAGCTACGTAATGATTGTATAGCTACGTAATGATTGTATAGCTACGTAATGATTGTATGGTTTAAGTCATGATTGTATGTATGGTTGTAACGGTGAATTCTATGTAAGAGGATACAACGATAACAGGATCGCCGTTGCTCAGAGTTGAAACAATGAAGATATTTTAAAAAATTAATCTATATTAAATGTGTTTGATTTTTGTCTCACTACTTTTTGAAGTAGAAGGTATGCTGTGTGAAGTAGAAGGTATACTTTGTGAAGCATACCATTGGTAGCCACGTCGCTAAAACGTCGTCTCACCAAATGAAATAAAGCTACCACGAGAAGAGAATACACATAAAGATAAGCTAGTTAAAGTATCTGAAGTGGACCGAAATTGCCAACGCCTACTGAACAAAATAGCTCCCCGGGCGAACCGCCCTCTCCATCTTATGTATTCTACGCCCATGGGCGGTGCCAAGTTATAAAATCACCAAATGCATATTAACATCGCCATTCCTAAGTTGATTTAAGAGATATTGGGTAAAAATGAGAAAGAGAGAGAGTGAAAAGAGAAGAGAGTGATGAGAGAATGTGATAAAGAAAGTGAGAATGTAAGAGAGACAGACAGAAAAAAATAATGAGTGAACGTGAGGGAGATGAAGTGAGGGTGATAGTGAGAGAGAGACAGAGAGTGAGCGAGAGGATAATAGAGATGGATTGAGAGAGATAATGTGTGAGAGAATGTTTGTGAGAGAGTGAGAGGGAGTGGAGGAGTGAGTGAGAGAGAAAATTAGAGAAAGATTGAGAGAGAGTGGGAGAATGAAACGGGGAACTATGTAATACATTCTTAAATCTGAAGCAATTCAATTACAAGTCATGAGTTTTATAATGATGTATTTGAATCACGGATGCAGGTATTAAACATTTGAATCGAAGCGCATCCATTTCACCTACCGTAGACTTCCAGTTGGCAAATTTCATTCAAACATCTGAACTTGGTCTGGTTCCGGCTGACCCGTGAAATGGTGAGAATGCTGTCGTATTGTATTTTCCTTGTAGCAGTCCGACCGATATTGGCGCTGAAGGCAGGAGCCATTAAGGTAGTACAATCTTGGTTCGCCTTGCACCTGGACACCTCCTGGAACTGGCCTGACACCTCCAGCTGCCAAACCAAAGCTGTTTTTGTTGAATTAATGCTGCAGGTCAAAGTCACGATGCTACCTTCTTCTACAGGACCAGGGCAGGTCAGACCTAAAGCAAGTTTTTATTCATGAAAATAACAAACAATATTTTACAATCTCACTGGAAAATTGGTCTAATCTCCTGTTCTTCTATAATAGCATTTTGATATTTTAAAACTGTTAAATTGAGGGTGCTAACAATTTAAATCCATGTAATTAACTGTATTTCGTCAAATATTTATTTCTTTAAAAATTGGCAAGATGAGCCATTAAAAATTGGCAAGATGAGCCATTAAAAATTGGCAAGATGAGCCATTAAAAATTGGCAAGATGAGCCATTAAAAATTGGCAAGATGAGCCATTAAAAATTGGCAAGATGAGCCATTAAAAATTGGCAAGATGAGCCATTAAAAATTGGCAAGATGAGCCATTAAAAATTGGCAAGATGAGCCATTAAAAATTGGCAAGATGAGCCATTAAAAATTGGCAAGATGAGCCATTAAAAATTGGCAAGATGAGCCATTAAAAATTGGCAAGATGAGCCATTAAAAATTGGCAAGATGAGCCATTAAAAATTGGCAAGATGAGCCATTAAAAAGTCAAAATTTTCTTGGTCTGGCAGAGCAGAACATTTTTGTAAAAGTTAATCAAAATTTAAAAAACAAGCTTTTCCCATAAATCATATAAAAAAAAATTAATATCGAGCAACTGAGTTGTGGAGGAGCGGGTCTGAAAATCTGACAAGATAGGCATGCCAGGTTTCAACTCGATAGGTTGACAGGAAGTGTGTCAATTGACAGTCCGAATATTTTGCCAGTCACGAACAAAAGCGAAGTTATTAAATAGGATTTTAAAACAACTTGAAATCTAAAAAATTGATTTTGCCCAAATTTTCCCAATTCCATCAAAACTACTGACTCCATCTCGTGGAGACGCACGCATACCAAAGAATGGACAACAAAATTAACTAATTTCTTAACTTCACCGGATTGATTGCGTTGACTCAATGGATCGAGACACTCGTAAGGCAAGGGTTGTTTATAGTTTAAAAAAAAATCATTTGCGAGCTGGAGAAATCATTTGTGAAAGAAAAAAGAATCGCTTTTATTGTTACTTTGATAAATTCGAATGAAGATAATGACTTGACAGCAGCTTTGCAAAAGAACGACTTAATTTTTTTTTTTTTTTAAAGTTTAGGTGTAAATGGTTTTAATGTGTCACTGTCCAGGCAACACAACATCCGTCTTCTATCCAAAGGACATCTTAACCATCTATACCATGTCTTTCCTTGCCAATGCTAAAGTGGGGACTACAGAAGACTGGTGGATTCGTTTTTATTTATGTCGTTAAATTTACTCTAAAAAATTATCATCACTCTGAAAGAAAAGAAAAAGAGACAAAACAACCAAAAACTATACCTTCTGATAAACCTACCGTATGCTAAATCTATATTAATGGTGGCTGTCAGAATCAGGACAACCAGGCACAAACTGCTGGATGATATCATTGTAACGCGTCGATGTATCAACAGCGCTTGTATGTAAAAGAAAACAGGGCGTTTGCTTACTTCAAATGGTCAGTCTCTGGCTCAACTGGTTTTGGACTAAAAAATTTCACAGCTTTTATAGTGAGAACACGACAAAACACGATGGAGTTATGGAAATATTTCTAAGAATGAGTAGGGGAATCCCCCACACGACGGTACGGCTGGGGGTGGTGATGGTAGTTTCTCATTGGGGAATGATGGTTTGAAAATGGGGGGGGGGGAGTTTGACATGGGGGGGTGGGGGAGGGGTAATCTTTTCTCTCTATTCAAAGTGGAAATTTTGTTTGAAATGTCAGAGTGCTGCCCTCCCGGATACAACTTTTCAGCTAAGTGCTTTTTCATGGATCTGAGATGTTGATTCTAGCCCTCCCCATTTTCCCTTGCATGTTTTTCAAGATTCCTTGCTCCCAAACAAGCGGGGTTGAGAAAAAATAAGATGAACTTGTATGTGTTTGCTATTCCTCTTATGTGTTTGCTATTCCTCTTATGTGTTTGCTATTCCTCTTATGTGTTTGCTATTCCTCTTATGTGTTTGCTATTCCTCTTATGTGTTTGCTATTCCTCTTATGTGTTTGCTATTCCTCTTATGTGTTTGCTATTCCTCTTATGTGTTTGCTATTCCTCTTATGTGTTTGCTATTCCTCTTATGTGTTTGCTATTCCTCTTATGTGTTTGCTATTCCTCTTATGTGTTTGCTATTCCTCTTATGTGTTTGCTATTCCTCTTACAAGGAAGTTAAATGGTTTTTGGATTCAGTGGATCATGCTGAAATACATCAAATTTTTAAAACGATGAAATTTCAATCAAAGTTTTCCAATTAACACCATTTTATTATATATGTTACTGGCAATGTGTGAAGTCCGGCATTGTATAGAATGCCTAGGAATTAAATAGAGTGCCTGAAATTTGTATGCAAAGTATAAAATGGTTTTTATTTCACACATTTCCTAGGCATTCTAAACAATGCCGAGGAGCGACCCGGCAATGTATAAAATACCCCGCCATTCATGTTTGATTCTTTGCTCGGCGATGCCCAACCCCCTGACGTTTTGCAAGACATACAGACAGGAAGAACTCGACAAAATAATAGACAGCGTTCAAACAACAAGGCAGGAAGCAGCAAATCACCAGATGCAATATACAGAGTCTACTACACAGCATACTTAAGACAAGATACAGAGTCTACTACACAGAATACTAAAGACAAGTTACAGAACCGACTACCTAGAATACTGAAGAGAACGCAACCAATATTGGAGAAAACCAAACTGATTTTGACGTCATGGTTACCGAAGATCCTTCCACTTCTGCTGCTTTTTTGTGTTTGTTTAAAAGAAAGCAACTGTGCCCATACGTGCCGAAACTGTCGCCGTAATGTTCATGTGATCTATAGGAATGCTGCTTACGACGAAGGAGACGAGGAAATAGAAGGTTCTGGTGTTGGTATTTTGTGCAACCTATATTTCAAGATTAAGAGAGCTGTAGAATTAAGCTAGAGAAGAATCTAAATCGAACCTTGAAATCCAGCCCCACCCCCACCCCCCCAACCCCCACAAAAAAGATGAAACTAAACTCTTTAGGGGATACTGTGTCCTATTCCTGACACTGACAAGTGTCGGACTCGCGCAAACTATTTGCAGTTGTTATGACAGTGACGGAAGATGGCTTTGACCGATTTGGAACTGCACAAGGAATCTTGAAACTACTGTATGCGAGATCACAGTTCGATGTGTGCCCAAAAAACTTATTGAGAGTTGAAAACGTCCCTGCAGCGCGCGCACGCACACACACGCCGACACACACACACACACACACACACATACAAACAAACGGACAGAGTAACGTAAACATTGTGTACTAAAAATGGCATCAACTCTCCATTTTCATTTTCCTTTTGACAAATGTTCAATATTAAACATTACTTACACGCTGCCCACTAAATGATTTCTAATCCTCCATTTGTGTCTATATTTGTTATGCGCCAACTAAAATGTTTCCCCCGGAAGCATCATGCTATGTGACCCACCCTTTGCGTAAACCTTACCCCGGATGTTACTTTGGTTACTTTATGGACCCGACCAACAAAACAAATAGGAGAAACTAGAACAAACGACTGCTTCGATTCCTGGGAAAATAAGATGGCCTTGGCCTTGGAGTTTTGTGTTTGCGTATGATGCATAAAAAGGTTTGTACCTAGACCACGTTTCGACGAAATTTGTTCAAGCCAGATCAAAGATTGGGGTACTGTAAACATTTAAACTTGTAACGCAAGAATTTTTAAATGAAAAAAAAAATCTGTTTTCAGCAAATAAAATGACATTTCCCTTCTCCACAAGAATATCTTTATATTTATATTTGAATGAATGAAAAAAATGTCCTTTCGTGTAACTTGCTGGACTTATTTACAATTTTTTTTTTTACAAAGGGCGAGTGACATTAAGAAAGTCACCGAAGAAGTTTTGATAGAAACCTCTCAGCCATTGTAATAGGCTGCGGCTATTCGGACCCGGGTACCAGGAGTGGGAAGTTGAGATTAAAAAAAAAAGAATATTTAAAATATTATCGTTGGGTTTGTAAGACAAAATGAGGTATCAGGTGAAAGATAATTGAATGGGCTGTATGTTTGTAAACCTACTTCTTCAGTTTAATTAAAATAAACTACCACAAATGACATCCGAATAGCATTGAGTCTAATGGTACCCGGGTGCGAATGGTGGCGCTGCGTGTCTGGGTCCATTTTGTAAAGTATATGTCAGATGCCTTCTTCGGCAGATAGGACAATTCTGTGGATGTTCTGGTTGGTGCCTTCTTCGGCGGACAGGCCAATTAAACAGATGCTTTGGCCGGATGCCAAAAATATCTTAAAATGTAGAGGGTAAAGAATATCTATAAAAAAGAGAAATGCTATTTTGATAGTGAATGACTTCGAGGGACGTTCAAGTTTAAGTTATTATTTTTTTTTTTGGTGGTGTTAGCTTTTCGAATAAACCTTTCTTCAGAACGTTGCCTTGTCAAACATCTTTGGAAGCGAGGTTTTCGGTGCGCTTTTGTTGGCCGCACGTATTTTAAACATAGATTTGTTCTATGTGCTTTCAAAAAAAAACCCAAAAAAAGACACGGTACCTTTGTACAGGTCCGTGAATAAAAGGTTCTTTGGGTGTGCCTAAATGTTTTACAGTCGTGGGGGTCTTCTTTTTCATATATTTTTATTACCAATTTTATATAGCAAATGTGTGTGTGTGTGTGGAAGGGAGAATGTTAAGTTTGGGATTTAGAGAGGGAGCCGGTCGGTGGAATCGATGCACAAAAAAAAACCTTGGCTGCCCTTTCCTTTTGTAATAGAATAAGAATACCGCCTAGGCAAATTTGGTACCGATCGAAAGCGGTGGCCTATGTATTTTCTATGGGTATGGTTCACTAAATGTCCAGACATAATCCTTGCAGGAACTCTTATTCGCTAATCCATAAAATTTTCTTTGAAAACCGGTTTCTGATTGGTCGACGCATATTATTTTGTTCTTTTTCCGCGCTCAATACTTTATCGGCTAATTTTAGGTTTGACCCAGATTAAACTAAAGTAGAACGAATGTTGAGCTACGTTAAATTTGATAATATCGTTGACCTACTGCATAGTTATTATACGAAACAGTGATACATGTACAAGTGTTTTATGCGTATGTAATTAAGGCTATTTTATTCCTAATTATATATACTAGTAATAAATAATTATATATTTTTAAAAAAAATATTACTAGCAGTGACATTATTCTCTTTCTTGACCTTTGTGTGCATACACGTGACCAAATTTCTTGGAATATTTTTATTTCGTCCAGGACAATGTTAACCAACAAGACAATGATTAACTTCAATAAAAGAATACATAAAATAAGCCTAAGATTCCCATATTAAAGAACCTAAGACCTAAGCAGTCTCACGTCCGGTTTAACGTCTAAGATCACTGCTACTAGTGACCCAGTACTATTCGGCTTTCTCTCAGGTCGATTTAGCAAGACATCGTCACAGCCTTCAAAACTCGCAGCATTTTATCTTTAGCAGTCTTTCGTTTATCGGCAGTTCTCTTAAAAGTTAGAGGCGTTCTCGGTGTAAACAACTCGTCCTGGAGAGTAAATAATAAAAACATAACAGTAGTAGGTTGAATTAAAAAATCTATATGAAAAATGGATTGTTTAAAAATAATACACAAAGTTAGATCCTGTCGAATTAACTATAATCCCAATGTTTAAATGAAATATTAACAGCGCGAAAGTTTATTGAGACATTTTTAGAAACCTAAATATCAATACATAGATACTTCTTTTTAAAGTTAAGAATTGTGATGAGTTTTTGCAATTGCAAGTAGAATGATTATGGCAAAGAACCTACCTTTATTATCCCGATAACATCGGGTCCTTTATTCTAGTATATAAAAGAGGAGAAATAAAGAGTACTTTTTTTTTTTTAAATTTAAACTAAAACACTTTCTGTCTGTGTGGGGCATGCAAGACATGCCGGGTACTCGATGGTGTATTTGTGTGTCGTACAATTCATTTTTTTCTCATTCCGAATCATCTTTTCTGACACATGTAGCTATAATTTCCTGGTAGTTGAATAACTTAGCAAGGCATCATGCAATTTTAAGCCCAGGGTGACATGAATCCTAAATCACCAATACTATGGTCATCATATGGCAATAGCTATCTACCAGTAATAATAATGTTTAACATATGCCATTGGCGTTTTCATGTCATACGTGAGGAAGACACTACAAACAATTGAAAAATGAAAGGTTTTGTATTCCCTTTTATAACTACATGAAGAGCAGCAACAAAATTATCACACGAAATATTCTCTCTAATAAACTGTTGTCATCTCATCAAAAATTGGAGATATTTCATAAATTATTACAGTATGATTATATTAAAGTCAACAAAACAAAAACTGCTATTTGTTTATTAACAACGAAGGAACTACAACTGTATGCAAGTTGTGCAAATATATTTATAAGTTGTCTAATATATTATTGTTCAATTAAAATGTTAAATGATTGATCATACACAAAAATAACAACAACTCATCTACAATTATTGAATAATTGGTATGTACACACAAAAAGGCAATGTTAACTTGGAAAATCTTTAAAATTTTACAAAATGTTAATGAAAATTACAGAACTATTAATTTAAAAAAAATTTTTTTAGATATGTTAACTCAGAAATTTTTTTATTTTTAAATTTCATACTAACGATTTTTGTCCCAAAAGACAATATTCAAAATCCAATTCTTAAAATCTTTCACTACATTTGACTTGAGCCATTTCATTTGAATTGAGCCATTTCATTTGACTTTAGCCCTTGCATTTGACTTGAGCCATTTCATTTGACTTGAGCCCTTGCATTTGACTTGAGCCATTTCATTTGACTTGAGCCATTGCATTTGACTTGAGCCATGTTTGATTTTCTTTAGCCTATATTTATCAAAGTCTGTCTTATCTTAGAGACCAGATAAAAAGTATATAAAATACCAAAGTGTCTATAGCAACATGAGAATAGTGAGAACCACTGATACGGTTCAGTGCCTGGATCCCCTGGGACATCATACTATGAAACTTAAAATGCAAGGGAATCTAATAATGAGTGACAAAATTTATGTCACTGTTTATTATTATTAAACATGTATGTCATATTACAATATTATTATATGAGCCAGTGTCCATAACAGAAATCTAGAATTGTGTGACAGTTCTAAGACTAACAGAAAGATTGATTACTGTGATCTCAACGGTCCACTTAGTCGTGGGGAGTGAAATTTTCTGTGGACAAAAATAATTAAAAGTAATAAAGTATGACAATAAGTATCAAAAAATATCTAAACACTATGATCTATGCTTTTTTTGTCAGCTAGCTCTAGATAAATATTTTAAATATATTCATGATCTCAAAGACCATTGAAATATTATGTGCAGATTTTGTGTAGCTTTTGTTGTTGGTTTGTTGTGAGTTTTTTTGTTGGTTTTTTTTTTGTTTGTTTTTTTTTGGGGGGGTGGAGGGGGATGAGAAATAACTCTGCCCGTAATAATCGTTTAATAATTTAACGCAGAGAGAGAGGGAAAGACCATTGAAATATTATGTGCAGATTTTGTGTAGCTTTTGTTGTTGGTTTGTTGTGAGTTTTTTTGTTGGTTTTTTTTTTGTTTGTTTTTTTTTGGGGGGGTGGGGGGGGATGAGAAATAACTCTGCCCGTAATAATCGTTTAATAATTTAACGCAGAGAGAGAGGGAGGGAGAGTGATAGGGGAGAGAGAAAGGGAGAGGAGAGAGAGAGAGATAAAAATTAGGACTGAAACGAGCTTCCAAAAAGGAACAGTTGAGGCATCAACACTTGACACATTCACGTCTATTGTCTCTGGCGTTCCAACCGTCAGGCAGCGCTTGCAACCAGTGATATATCCTCTTCAATAACAGGCGCACAAACTTTGCGAATCGCCTCTACATACGACATAGGAGCCAAAACGATCTCTACATTGATCGTAGGCCCTTGATATATAGAAGAAGAAGAAGAGAGAGAGCGAGAGAGAGTGAGAGAGAAAGATTAAGAGAGAGAGAGAGAGAGAGAGAGAGAGAGAGAGAGAGAGAGAGAGAGAGAGAGAGAGAGAGAGAGAGAGAGAGAGAGAGAGAGAGAAAAAGAAAGAGAGAGAGAGAGAGAGAGAGAGAGAGAGAGAGAGAGAGAGAGAGAGAGAGAGAGAGAGAGAGAGAGATTGGAAGGAAGAAATCATGCTGAGCAGTTGTAAATAAAGAACCTTAAGAAATATTAGTCTTGGTGTTGTTGCTAACTGTGTGATGAGACTTACACAATTACGACCTAGACTAAACAGGAGCTACTAGAACAGCTTATGACAACAGCAGGATTTCGTAACACAGTAAAGACATAATTTTGTTAACAATACTTCCCAACGTTGTATTTAACTCATCTTTGTTGGCACTAAGTGCTGTTTAAAACATCCCTTAATTTTTTTATAAACCTTTACTCACTAAAGGAATGAATCTGCGAGATTCAAGGGAATATGAAATTTGTTGCCTATACATTACATAAATACTCCTCGAAATTAGGTACACTTGAAAAATAATTTAATTTTTTTTTTTTTGGCGTGGTTAAGCCATGTCACACTTTTTCCCATTACCTTTTTTAGTTTTATCAGCGAGTGTACATCGAAACTCTAGTCTTACCTTAAGACATATGTTGCTGAATTTATTTATATCTCTAAACTTAAGACCTCTGGGGGTCGAACTAATACCTTATTTCTGTGTCTAAACACGCCGTAATGATAAATTATTTCTATGTCTTAATTAAGACCTCTGTTGCCGAACTCAAGAGAGAAGATTGTTTTATATCAGAACTTTACTATCTTTACTAGTGGTGAATAAAGTTGTTGTTTTTTTCCAACTCCCTTCTGGGTAGTGAATAAAAAAGTTTAGAAAGCGCTGATCTAAAGGTTATTAATTATGGCGATCATTTGCTTTATCATTGTCTTTCAAGTTTGTCATTGTCTTTCAAGTTTGTCATTGTCTTTCAAGTTTGTCATTGTCTTTCAAGTTTGTCATTGTCTTTCAAGTTTGTCATTGTCTTTCAAGTGTGTCATTGTCTTTCAAGTTTGTCATTGTCTTTCAAGTTTGTCATTGTCTTTCAAGTTTGTCATTGTCTTTCAAGTTTGTCATTGTCTTTCAAGTTTGTCATTGTCTTTCAAGTTTGTCATTGTCTTTCAAGTTTGTCATTGTCTTTCAAGTTTGTCATTGTCTTTCAAGTTTGTCATTGTCTTTCAAGTTTGTCATTGTCTTTCAAGTTTGTCATTGTCTTTCAAGCTTGTCATTGTCTTTCAAGTTTGTCATTGTCTTTCAAGTGTGTCAGTGCTTACGGGAAAAGCGGAACGCAGCGAGGAAAAAAACAACAACAAAATTACCTGAAGTATATTAAAGTAAGGATTAAATATATTCATGTATGTAAATATGATATGTATGTAAATATAGATATGTATGTAAATATAGACATGTATGTAAATATAGACATGTATGTAAATATAGACATGTATGTAAATATAGACATGTATGTAAATATAGACATGTATGTAAATATAGACATGTATGTAAATATAGACATGTATGTAAATATAGACATGTATGTAAATATAGACATGTATGTAAATATAGACATGTATGTAAATATAGACATGTATGTAAATATAGACATGTATGTAAATATAGACATGTATGTAAATATAGACATGTATGTAAATATAGACATGTATGTAAATATAGACATGTATGTAAATATAGACATATATATTTTTTTTTAATTGTTCGTCCGTCGAGGATCGACGAGGACCATCGAGTCGTCTGGTGACTGATGACTTGCGCGGGTGACTTTGTTTAAAGTGAAGAGGAGTTGCGTGGCGTCTACCTCACTCTCTCGTCCGAGCCCACCATATCCAGTGGCAGGACTCGTCAGGACGACCAGGGATGGGTTCGGTTGCAGGATTTGTCATTGTTTGCGCCTTACTGGACTCCAACTCCGGGTTTGAATTCAGAGTTTCCTTCTCTTAGATGAGTTGCCGGACCAAGGTTAACGAGTCTCAGCCACCCGGGGTGATGTTTTTGCTTGACTGGCCTTTGGCTGGACTTGAACACCAGACCACCAACTTGAGGTTTGCTCCATTTAGACAATTTGGCCACCCAGCCAGCATATATATATGAAGGGTTCAAGGGAAAAACCAGTGATGTCAGGTTTTGAGAGTTTTGAGAAAATTGATAATGAAGTTTGAAAATTACTCATAAAAGTATAAAAATGACAAAATGTCAAAATTTCTAAATATTTATTGATTGACTACGCTGCTTTTTCAGTTCGACCAATGTGTCATAATATTCTAATGAATGGAATTTAGCCACACGGGAGATAACTTGCAAATTTCGAAAAGCTGACATCACTTCATATTTATATATATATATATATATATATATATATATATATATACAGAGAGAGAGAGAGAGAGAGATATATATTAAAAAAGCGTTCAAACAATTAAAGATAAGGGTGTAATATATGATTGAATAGCGATTTTAAACGGTTGGTGTACAATAGTGTACATATTATTTTGTGTTTACCCCCCCCCCCCTGTCCCCATTTTTTTTCATCCCAATTCTCAATCGCACATTTTCAGGAGAAGCCACTGTATACAATTGTCTTTTAGGAGAAATCAAATGGACTTTTTAGGGGGCACTTCTTTAGCAAAGACACTCACCAGCTGCGCTTCTGATGCTGTTTACGACACTTCCTGGGTAAACCCCGTTTGTGGCAGTAGAAACTCGCGGTCTGGATGCTAGAGAGAGAATAAATAGCATACAACTCTTCAACCCAAATGTTCTAATTAGTTTGACCGATTTTTTAGGTACCATTGATCTAAATGGAGCAAGAAAATACAAGGAACTTTTTTTTCTAAAAAAATCAGAACAGACAATGAATAAAGTACTAGTTGCTTCTGTGTGTGTGTGTGTGTTTGTTTCTTTTTAAATTTTAATTCTGATTAGCAAGAATGGGGCTTGCTAAATGCAATATCTTTGATTTGGTGTGCATGTGCACGCTTTATAAGGCTACCAATATCATGTGTCTGTTTCCTTAGTACTGAAATAAATTACGATTTGGAAATTATACGTCCTTCTAAATTCTGCTGAGTATACAAAATTCTCTTAGAAGTCTATTCTAATGGTTAAATAATTAGTTGTAGACTTACCCTGTGTGTAGAGTGTTTGATCCCTGTTGTACGCAGAACTGCTGTCAGAAAGCTGGTCTAAAAAAGGTAATAAATAAAAGAACAGTTCCAACAGAATAAGTTACTGTAACAAATGTCACTAAAATAGAGGGGGGGGGGGGTTCAAATTTTTTTTTAACAATCATTGACAATATTCTCACCATAGATTCCCACTCTGGCAACACCAGGTTCCGAGTCGAGCTCAGCAGATTTTATGCTGAGAACACCAGATTCCATGGATCGGACGGCTGAAAATATAGTGTGGGGTAAAAAAACAACTTTAATGGGGCACATTTATTTACGCGCTCCTTACACCTCCCCCTTTTTTTTCACTCAGTCAGACAATAGTACATTTATCTATCTATCTATCTATCTATCTATCTATCTATCTATCTATCTATCTATCTATCTATCTATCTATCGATCTATCGATCTATCTATCTATCTATCTATCTATCTATCTATCTATCTATCTATCTATCTATCCATATATCTACCTAACCTGACATTAAGCAGCCTGGATCTTTCACTTAGTTGACAATGTTAGCTTATAATGTTTCGTAAAAATTAAGTTTATTTATCCCCCCTGTCCGATTTACTTACATCCATGTTTTTGAGAGTAAGTTACATCTGTAGTTGAAGATGAAGTAATTGAAGGTGCAGTAGTTGAAGGTGTGCTCCCTCTTCTTGGAATTTTTGTACTCTTCCACCCTCTTCTCTTGATCAAGATAAAGACAATACCGCCCAGGATGAGAGCAATTAAGACGCAGCCGACTGTGACTGATATTCCAATAATCAAATCTGAGGAATTGTCCTGGCTGATCGGAATGACTCTGTTGCTTGGACAGCCTCCAGCATTCTCTACATTGTAAATATTTTTAAAAAAATATATCAAAAAATATATGTAAATACTTTTTATAAAGCTGGTAATTTGCAGCATTAGCAAAAAAGAAATGCTGTTGGCATTACTTATTTCTCCAACCCAAAATATGACATCTCACTTTGCAAACCAATCACCTTATTTTTCAAACCCGAGTATTTCATTATTACCAACCTCCAATAATTCACTATTCGCACAAATAGAATTGCGCTATTCTAATAGCCCATCATTCCGCTATCACTTACTCATCATTTTATTATCCCGAACACCTATTATCTATTCGCCATCATCACATTAAGACCGACCGAATTTCAGCTTCGGTTTCGGTTTCGGCACTAAAGTTGCCGTTCGATAACTTTGGGCATAGGCCGAAGCGGAAATGTTAACGTTCGGTTTTTTATCGATTTTGACCGTAACAGAAAATTAACTTCGTTTTTTTCTCGGTTTCCTCCGAAAAAGATTGAGACTCGTCTGCCACCTGGTCAAAAGTGATTGAGGCTTTCGGGCGTCTACCAGAATTCAGACGGTCGTGCTTTAGACCAACTATCCGATATTAATTTTTGCTCGACGTCTTACTGCCGCATGTTTTATGACTACTCCTCTGCGAAAACTGCTCACAGCTGCATCAAGACCTACTTTTCAGTTGTTTCCAAAAATTAAATTTTAATTAGGTCTAGTCAAAGTTAAGTAGTTTTCTGGAGAGACAAAAATTATGGGAATAGAGTATTAAATGCACTCACGTGTGTATGCATCACTGGTTCGTATAGTAATTGTGTAGTAGACCTAATGCAGAAAGGTTTACTCTTACGGTTTAGGCTTTCGATTGAGATGTAATTAAATGTGTAAAATTGTAAAATGCAAAGGGCACTCAATTGTCTATTTTGTCTATTTTGCATGAATTTGTCCCTCCCCCCAATCAAAATTTTCTCTTATCCCACTAATTTCAAATAAAATGTTAACAATTTTAAATTAGTTTTTAATTTAAATGGTAAACGTTAAGATATTTCTGAGATGTTTATTGATTAATATTCACGATAATCTTATTTTTTTAAGAAAATAATGTAAATATGGATACTTTCGCTATCTGTTTTTCTATGTATGCAGAATGTATGCGGGAACGAAATTTAAAATATCTTAAACTTTTGGTTTCCGCTTCTGTTTCGGCCGAAAGTCATTTTTAACTTTCGGTCTGGTTTCGGACGAAATCAGAGAATCCCTTTCGGTCGGTCTCCACCCCACACCCTGCAAGACAGTTAGCACACACTATTTAAATGATGCTGTACTTAAGACTTTCAATAAAACATTTTTTTTAAAATACGTCACTTATTTTGAAAGAGGAATAAATTTAAACATTAACTCTCCCGTTCCTGGATCCTCTATGATATGATAGTCTCTTAAATAAACATGAAGGAGTAAAGGGAGATAACTCTGACCTTCAAAACTTGGGGCGTACGACAACCCCGGGGTCAAGCGTCCTAGAGCTGATTGAGGGGAGCATTCAAATGTGGGACAAGGATCTGTGAATCAGTAAGTACAAATTATTACATATAAGAATGTAATTTTGATATTTTTCTGAATATGGAAAATATGTATTTCAAAATTCTTCTAAGACTGGACCTGGTCCGACAGTACTTAAATTGACAGTAAAAAATTTACTTTGAGGGTTGTAGGTCAAAATGATGGTCTTAAAATTATCACCAGATGCGCTGCCGATCGATCTGTTTGATGACGTGTACCACTGGACCCATCCTTCTGGATAGCCTGGATCTGTCATTTTACAGGTACACGTCGCGGACATACCGGACTTGATGATACCCTCGGGGCAGTCTGAGTCCAGGGTCAGAGAAGGAGCGTCTGCAATAAAACATGGCATTTAATTAGGATTTAGAAAATGCCAGGGGGGGGGAGGGTTTGCTTTATACCGTGATAGTCAACAAAACACGTTATGTTAGATGCTGGAATATGTTTCTAAATAAACAAAAGGAATCATTTACATAGATGCCATACTTGGATGTGAACACTGGGAAATGGAAGCCTGTTTCGGTATTGATTGTGAAGCTTGTGTCAAAGAATACTTATGACTATAAACTACGGTCCTCTGGTTGACCTACATTGGACACTTTCTTGATACTAAAATGGTGATGTTGGACGATATTTTTTGTTAAAGTAAGGCTGCAAGATTATTCACCTTTAGGGCAGACGTAACGGTGTCATTGAAGGTGGAGGTTATTCTGTAGAACTTGCACAAATTATATTTAACTTTAATAAATTGTTATTCGATCTTACAAATATTTATAGACTGCAGAGTTTCAATGTCAGTTGCAGCATTGGGGACGAACGTCGAAAGTTGAGACGCCATGACCAAAGTGAAGGAGTGCACACCAGTCTGGAAGCCGGCAAGATGTATGGCGTAGACACATCTGGTCATGTAGTTACCATCCCCTAACGGCGTGTACGTGTAGCCGGGTGATCCACGTGCCACCAGGTCCCTGGACAGTGTCTGCAGACGATAACATTTTATTAGGCCTTATTCAATAGTTGTTTAGTGGTGTCACGAAAATGTAATAATCAACCTTCACCTTTTCTAAAGTTCGCTATTTCTTCTTTTTTATTTTAATTTTGTATCAATTGTGTACAAACTTACACTATTTAAAGTACATGTGGCTCGCGGGTAACTGGAAGCAGTTGTACATTTAACTTCCAGAAATGAACGATAAGGCGCGCCGTAGTTCCCGAGCGCAGCAGCTGCATCACAATAGGGCTTGGCCGGCTTCACTGGAGATAAATGTGACATAATGACTGTATGGTTAGGTAATAACTATATGCTTACGTAATGATTGTAGGGCTTACGTAATGATTGTATGGTGAATCCTAAGTAAGAGAGTACAGGAATAATTGGATCTCCGTTGATCAGAGTTGAAATGTTAGAATGTTTAAAAAATATATCCAATAATAAATCAACAGTAAATGTGTTGAATTTTTTACACTAAATAAAAAATATTGTTTTTTTAAAGTAATAAGTATTATGTATAAAACAGACAGTTGCTGGCCTTCTCACTAAAATTTCGCGTATCTGATCATACAATTGTTGGTCTTCTCGCTAAAACGTGGCATATCTGATCATACAATTGTTGGTCTTCTCGCTAAAACGTGGCATATCTGATCATACAATTGTTGGTCTTTTCGCTAAAGCGTGGCATATCTGATCATACAATTGTTGGTCTTCTCGCTAAAGCGTGGCATATCTGATCATACAATTGTTGGTCTTCTCGCTAAAGCGTGGCATATCTGATCATACAATTGTTGGTCTTCTCGCTAAAACTTCGCGTATCTGATCATACATTTGTTGGCCTTCTCGCTAAAACGTTGCGTACCTGATCATACCACACTCTATATCGCTAGCAGCTGACCACTGTTACAAACAGTCTTTATTAGGATTTTTTTCTGGTTGTTGGTTTGGGGCGCGGAGAGAAGTAGCCGCACTGTTTTTGAAAAGCGTTTTCTCCGCGAAAGATGACAAGTAGCAGATCGCAGTCTCCCATAATTTTGTCTCGCCGAATTAAATAAAAGTACAATGTAAAGGTAATACACAAACAATAAGCCACTTAAAGTTTCTGAGGTGAGCCTAAAATGCCACCACCAGTAAGTAAGAAAGAGTGGAATAGCATTTGTGAAAGCACGAGAGATTGTAAGATATGGTAGGAAGAGAGGATGAGTGAAAAGGAGAAAAAAGATAGAAAGAAAGTGAGATGACGTGGGATAGAGAGAGAAAGTGCAAATGATGGAAAATTAGAGAGAGGGAGAAAGAGGAAGGGAGTGAGAATGCAGAAATGTGAGAAAAAGCGTGAAAAATGTTTAATTTGTTAAATTATTAGAAAAGTAATGAGATTAGGAGAGAGGGAAATCAAGAGACATGGTGGGAGATAAAGAGAGAAAGTGTTAAAGTGTGTATGAGAGAGAGTGAGAATGGCAGTGAAATACCTTGAGAGAAATAAAGAAAGAACGAAAGTGAGAGAGTTGAAAAACAGTGAGTGGAGATAGGAAGAGAGAACGAAAGTGAGAGAGTTGAAAAACAGTGAGTGGAGATAGGAAGAGAGAACGAAAGTGAGAGAGTGGAGAAACAGTGAGTGGAGATAGGAAGAGAGAACGAAAGTGAGAGAGTGGAGAAACAGTGAGTGGAGATAGGAAGAGAGAACGAAAGTGAGAGAGTGGAAAAACAGTGAGTGGTGATAGGAAGAGAGAACGAAAGTGAGAGAGTTGAAAAACAGTGAGTGGTGATAGGAAGAGAGAACGAAAGTGAGAGAGTGGAGAAACAGTGAGTGGAGATAGGAAGAGAGAACGAAAGTGAGAGAGTGGAAAAACAGTGAGTGGTGATAGGAAGAGAGAACGAAAGTGAGAGAGTTGAAAAACAGTGAGTGGTGATAGGAAGAGAGAACGAAAGTGAGAGAGTGGGAAAACAGTGAGTGGAGATAGGAAGAGAGAACAAAAGTGAGAGAGTGGAAAAACAGTGAGTGGTGATAGGAAGAGAGAACGAAAGTGAGAGAGTTGAAAAACAGTGAGTGGTGATAGGAAGAGAGAACGAAAGTGAGAGAGTTGAAAAACAGTGAGTGGTGATAGGAAGAGAGAACGAAAGTGAGAGAGTGGAAAAACAGTGAGTGGTGATAGGAAGAGAGAACGAAAGTGAGAGAGTGGAAAAACAGTGAGTGGAGATAGGAAGAGAGAACGAAAGTGAGAGAGTGGAAAAACAGTGAGTGGTGATAGGAAGAGAGAACGAAAGTGAGAGAGTTGAAAAACAGTGAGTGGAGATAGGAAGAGAGAACGAAAGTGAGAGAGTTGAAAAACAGTGAGTGGAGATAGGAAGAGAGAACGAAAGTGAGAGAGTGGGAAAACAGTGAGTGGAGATAGGAAGAGAGAACGAAAGTGAGAGAGTGGGAAAACAGTGAGTGGAGATAGGAAGAGAGAAAAAGCACCAGCTAGAGAGACAAATGGTGGCGAAAGAAATAGAGAGAGGGAGAGAGGGAGAGGGAGATAAGTGTATCTATCTCACCTACCGTAGACTTCCAGTTGGCAAATTTCACTCAAACATCTGAACTTGGTCTGGTTCCTGCTGACCCGTGAAATGGTGAGTACGCTGTCGTACTGTGTGTTCTTTGTACCACTTGGATCAAGGGTGGCGCTGAAGGCAGGAGTCATTGAGTTGGTACAATCTTGGGTCACCTGACACCTGGACACGTCCTTGAACTGGCCTGACACTTCCAGCTGCCAAACAAAATCTGTTGCTGTTGACTCAGTGCTGCACGTCAAGTACACGGTGCTACCTTCTTCTACAGGACCAGGGCAGGTCAGACCTAAAGCAAATTTTGTTCATGAAAATTTCGAACGTTTCACAATCTTACTGGAGAATTGGTTAAATTACTGTTTATTTCTGTCGTTAATTTTTAAAAAAATTGACATTACTTTTCTCTGCGAGAAAAATATACGATATTCCGTCTTTTAAAAAAAAAACTATACTTTATCCTCAACCTACCGTATGATAAATCTATATTATTCGTCGCTGTCAGAATCAGGATAAGCAGGCTCAAACTGCTGGATGATATCATTGTATCGCGTCGATGGATGAACAGCGCGTGTATGTAAAAGAAAACAGGGCGTCTCCTTACTTCAAATGGTCAGTCTCTGGCTCAACTGGTTTTGGACCTAACATCGCACAGCTTTTATAGTGAGAACACAACAAAACACGATGGTGTTATGGAAATGTTTCTAAGAATGAGTAGGGGAATCCCCCCACACGAGGGTACGGGTGGTAGTTACCCATTGGGGGGGGGTTGCTGGTTTGAAATGGGGAGGGGTGACATGATGGGGTATCATTTCTCTCTATACCAGGGGGTCTCCAAACTTTTCAGCCGATGGCCGCATTAACTATCAAACAGCAGTTAGGGGCCGACTACACACTCGAGGTCCAAATAAAAAAAATCAAAACATGGATGTTGTTTTTAATCATTTATGTAATATTATTTCATTCAGTTATTATTTATAACACATTGATACACGACACATGAACACCTGTATTAGTGGGAATGTTGAAATTGTTTCCTGGATGCCAAAATAGCAGTGATTAGCAGACATTTCTGGATTTAGATTTGATGTCCCTAACATCAACAGTGACCTGAGATTATCATCGGACAAATTTGTTCTCAAATTGTTCTTCACGTATTTCGTTCTTGAAAATGTTTGTTCACACAAGTATGTCATTCCGAAGATTGAAAGGTACATTGATGCAAATGTTTTGAAATTAGGAAAGTCTTCCTTGGGCGAAAACTAGTTAAAAACCCACCAGTCCTTCTTTTAATTTGTCCCTAAGGAGGTCATTTGCTTGCAACTCAATGACCTCAAGGTGCAGTTCATCTGAGCGACTGGCCGCATCAGCTTTAAATGGGTTTAGAAAAAGTCTCACTTCTTCTGCCTTTAAATGCAAGTCAGAAAACCGCTGCTGATACTGCAGCTGGGGATCGTTGACGATCCCGCATACAAATGACGTGAGGAACTCCACAGTTGCTTCAGCCATGAAGACCGTCCACTGCTGAAACTGTGTCAAGTTGTTGGCCTGTACTTGTTCCAAAAAACAAGACGAGTTTGGATCTGAAGGCCTTTAGGTGGGTGTATAGATCAGAAACTAGAGTTTCCTCTCCTTGTAATTTTAGGTTCAGAAAATGTAAATGACTAGTGATGTCTGCATCAAAGACCAATTTCCAAACCCACTCTTCATCAGACACTTATAGCTGTGGCTTGCCTTTACTTTCCAGGAAGTCACCTATTTCCATTCTTAACTTAAATACTCTGCTCAGAACTTTCTCACTATTTAGCCATCTTATTGCTGTTTAATATGGACAATCTTGCGATTCTAACTCTGTATCTTTCAACACGGCTCTGAAATGTCTATGGTTGAGCCCATAAGACCTTTTAATTTCACCATCTTCACCAGATGATTCAGTACGCTGTTAATGTCAACATATTTAGCACACAAAGCTTTCTGCTGAATAATACAGTGCAGGAACATGGGGTGCAGAATTTTTTTCTCATTACACATCTGCTTCACTTGTCCAACCAAGCCTTTCTTTATGCCAATCATGTTATTTCCTCCGTCAACAATTAGGTAACTGAGATTAGTCCAGTCCAAATGTTTTTTTCAACTCATTGAAAATATCCTCTCTGGTAACAGTGTCGTCCATGCTATGTATGGAAGCCAGCTCTTGTGTTATGTTCATGTCTTCATCCACACACCTCTAACGAACACAAGCAGTTGAGAGATGGAACAGCTGTCCAGCGATTCATCCATTGCAATTTAAAATTGGAGTAAACTTGCTTGCATTTTTCGCAATTTGATTCACAATGTTTTCACCCATGTCCTCACCTTGTCTGCATCACGCCGGGCAAAATTCCGCCATTAGATCGCGTTATATCATCTCATTGACTGTCAACGGAATTAGAAAAACTAACCAGTGAATAAGGTTTTGCCAAGTCATGATCAGTTAGAAAACATAACGCACTACTGCGTGCCTCTATTTTAATTCGGTAAAAACATTACGTCCACGTCAGCGGCGTCTGATCTTGGCAGGATACGCCTAGATACATTTCCGTAATTTTTTCCGTAGATAAAAAGGTCTCCGCGGGCCGCATGAGAGGGCCTCGCGGGCCGCATGAGAGGGCCTCGCGGGCCGTAGTTTGGAGACCCCTGCTCTATACAAAGCGGTGGATTTTGCTTGCTTTTAATTGTAATTTTTTTATTTCAACTTTCATTAGCAGAGCTCTAAATTGTTTTCGTTTCATCTCCCTTTCTCCTGCATTCAGCGTCTTAAATATTTATTATATAATAAAGACAAAACAAAACCGGCGTGTCTTTGAAACGTGCTGATCAGTTTCTTGAATCTATAAAAAAAAAATCATTTTGTATTTAGATTCAAAGTGTTTTAATCTCTTATTCCTCACCTTTTATGCTGTTGGTTTTTATTTTCATTAGATTATGTGGGCAAACTTTTAACTCTTATCCTTTCAAAGGGATTAGACGGATGGAAACGAGATTTGAGAGCCACTGTAAACTAATAAAGATAAATCACTGGGTCCTCCCATCCACTTCTTAAAAATTCCAGATTACACATGACAAACATATTACATAACACCATGAGTGAGAAGATCCGTCCAATGGAGTTTTCCCCTTCTGACACAATTTGCACAGTACGTGGTATTTCAAAGGCCACTGGCAAGTGTAAGTATTTCAACATTGTTGTCATGGTACTGAGATGTTTACTTTACCCCCTTTCCCTTTTCTCTAGCACGGTTTTCCACATTCCAGTCTCCCAAAGAAAAGGGTTTGACGAAACTAATATGATCATTTGTTTGTTTGCAGCTAATCTTACACGGAAGTTTAATAGCAATCTGGATTCATTGGAAAGTTTTGAAGAAAGTAAATTTTTTAAAAGACGCAATTCCAATCCAAGGTTTTTTCAAATAACTTCATTTTCTTATATAAACACATCCCATTTTCTTATATCAACACATCCCATTTTCTTATAGAAACACATCCCATTTTCTTATAGAAACACATCCCATTTTCTCATAGAAACACATCCCATTTTCTTATATGAACACATCCCATTTTCTTATAGAAACACATCCCATTTTCTTATAGAAACAAATCCCATTTTCTTATAGAAACACATCCCATTTTCTTATATGAACACATCCCATTTTTTATATGAACACATCCCATTTTCTTATAGAAACACATCCCATTTTCTTATAGAAACACATCCCATTTTCTTATATGAACACATCCCATTTTCTTATATGAACACATCCCATTTTCTTATAGAAACACATCCCATTTTCTTATAGAAACACATCCCATTTTCTTATATGAACACATCCCATTTTCTTATAGAAACACATCCCATTTTCTTATATGAACACATCCCATTTTCTTATATGAACACATCCCATTTTCTTATATAAACACATCCCATTTTCTTATATAAACACATCCCATTTTCGTATATAAACACATCCCATTTTCATATATGAACACATCCCATTTCCTTATATAAACACATCCCATTTTCTTATATGAACACATCCCATTTTCTTATATAAACACATCCCATTTTCTTTTATAAACACATCCCATTTTCGTATATGAACACATCCCATTTTCTTATAGAAACACATCCCATTTTCTTATATGAACACATCCCATTTTCTTATATGAACACATCCCATTTTCTTATATAAACACATCCCATTTTCTTGTATAAACACATCCCATTTTCGTATATAAACACATCCCATTTTCATATATGAACACATCCCATTTCCTTATATAAACACATCCCATTTTCTTATATGAACACATCCCATTTTCTTATAGAAACACATCCCATTTTCTTATATGAACACATCCCATTTTCTTATATGAACACATCCCATTTTCTTATATAAACACATCCCATTTTCTTATATAAACACATAAAAGGAATTTCTTGACATTCATTACGCTAAAGAACTATGTGTAGAAAATATTTTCATAAATTCAGATGTAAGATTGAACCCGCAGAGGCTCGTCAAAGGTCAGCGGAGTTTACCAATGACCTACAGATCATAATGGGTTGTATTTGTCATGGTTTGGGCAAGTCTTCAGTTTCAGCTCAGTTGGAGACCAGGAGGTGGGTCAAAATTGAGATACAAGACTCCAACAGAAACACAACCACACACACACACAAACACACACAAAGGGACAGAGTAATGTAAAGTAACCAGAGTATTTTTTTTTAATCCCTTATTCTAGATTTTAATATTCCTTTAACAAATTTCAAATATATTAAACTTAAATTGCATGTCAGACTCTACATATTTTTTAAAACTCAAATCAAATGTTGCCCTGGAAGCCTACTACGTCCGTCACCCACCTCTTGCTTCGCCTTACTCCGGGTATTACTTTGGCTTTCTTTACGGTCCAGCCAAAAATAAATAGAATGAAATTTAATAAACGACTACTTCTTTTCCTAAGGACAACAAGCCTTGGGAGTTTTGTGTTTGCACTTGATATTCAAAAAGTTTGCACTTAAACCGCGGGAAATCTTTTCAAGCCAGACCAAAGTTTGGGGTGCTGTACATTTCTAAAGTTGTAAGACTGGAATTTTCATCAACACAACTTGTTACGGAATTCCCATCAACCCAAAAATATCTTGACATTTGAATGAATGAAAAACGCCTTTTTTTGTTTTGCTTGTGCATCTTGCTTGAATTATTCAAATGTTTGAAAGACTGAGTGTGACAACAAAACAACACAAGCTGATGAATAAGTTTTAATAGAAAAAAACTCTCGGCAGTATTAATATGTATTCCCACGTTTCACCCTGCGCTAGCATTCATCATTCTATTAAAAAATAATATCGCTTTATGTTGTAGAGTTGAAAGATGAATAAAAGCTCTGCAGAGGCAACACGATGTATATTTATGTTCTCTAAAATATCCTTAAAACAACGCACATCATTTCAAATACTATACCCCTAACCCCCCCCCCCCCCCCCCCCCCCCCCCCCCCCCGACAGGCCCGCCCCACAAACCGTACAAAATTCGGATTACTAAATAAATAGTTATTTCTTAACCTTCTGTGCGCTGTTCAATATGTCTCCGAGTCAACAGATCACGTGAGACCCAAATCCTTGAATTTGGTGAAGTGCCAGGCCACTGTTTGTTCCTACCATATATCAATGACCAAGAAGCTGACCTTCTAAGCTAGATTGTTCGCAAACGACACGGCAGTGTCTAGGACAATAGTCTGGGACACATTTACCTAGAAGAGCATCGGCAGGCTGGAGGCGTTCCAGCGACGGGCAGCACGCTTTGTTCTGAACCGCTACGGAAACACCTCAAGTGTTGGCAGCAAGCTGGAAACACTGGGCTGGTCACCATTGGAGGAACGACGTCGACTATCCAGGCTCTCCATGTTGTACAAGATAAAAAAAATGGGCTGGTCCACTGCCCCGGCATTAAACAGAAACTCGTCCATCTCCCCCCTAGACAGCGACGAGGCCACGACAGGTAGTTCCGGCTTAATAAAATAAGAACTCAGTACAGGAGCTCCTCATTCGTGCCTAAGACAATAAAGGACTGGAACAAGCTGCAACAGTTGAGGCGACTACACTTGACACATGTGCGTCAATTGCCTCCTGTCTTCCAACCCCCAGTTCATAACACCACTGCTGAGTAGCCCTTGCAACCAGTGAAAACCATGCACAGTAAAATCGCGAACCCTTCAGAAACATAGGTGCCAGAATGATCAATCCATTGATCGTGGGCCCTCAAAATATAGAAGAAGAAGATGTCAAGGAAAATATATGAGGGACCAAGTTCAAGCCGTGCGAATAAATATGAAGTGGAATTAAATATGTTACGGCTTGAAAATATAAGACTGACGTTTAGACCAGATGCTTTCTTCGGCAGACAATACCAAACAAAAATAATAAATACTTAAAATAAAAAATATACACATTTTTTTTAAAATCTCAATAATATCAATTTCAATGTCACTAAATGTTTAGAGGAGGAATCCCAAACACGAGTGAGAAGGTCTCGAATTTTCCCCATACTGACCCCTGCAAATCCATTACGTGGTATTTCAATTGACACCGGGAAGTGTGTATGACGCTTCCTATTATTTTAAATTCCATAAGGTCTCACCGTTCTATTAGGTGCCATTACCTTTTTTTGTAATGGTTTTATTATGTTTATATTAATGAACTTAATTCGGCATAAGGGCACATGGTGACAAAAGCTATGACTATGTAAGAAATGGGATCATTAAAGCCAACACCAGCAAAAAAAAAGTTAGTTTTACACGCTTGGTTACATGAGAGACCCGAGACCTTGTAAGAGACCTTGTCAGGGTGGGTCGGTATGAGAATTATTCGACTTTTTAGATAGATTTTTGTGTGTGTGTGTGGGGGGGGGGGAGAGAGCAACGGTCTTATTCGATCACTTGATTGGGCGAAGGTCAATACAATTTAGTATTCAAAAAGAGCTTTAACATTAGTTAAGAATAAAATATGTATATGAGAATTATTCGACTTTTTAGATAGATTTGTGTGTGTGTGTGTGGGGGGGGGGAAAGGTTGGGGGGGGGGATATTTTTCATGCGGGTTATAGTAAAATTTGACCAGACTGGTGGTTTTGTTTATCAGAAGTTATGAGCATCTGGATATGCAAAAATATAACTATTTTAAATTTCTTGGTAACATGTATAATTCTTTTGACCGTCCAATTTTAATTATTCAAGATTTTTTTTCTTTCTACTCGCAAATCCATGGAGATATTTTTAAAAATAGAGGTCTTCTTTTCATGCTGGTCAGTAAAAAAACAATTAATTTAGTCTTACGACTGTAAGTCTGTAATTAACTCTGTAGATTTTAGGGACATTTTTTTTTCATAATCTTGTATACTTGTTTGGAAAGAATTTGTTGGTTTTAAAGAAAAAAATTGTTTGAACGTTTTATTTATCTACTTCAACCTTGATGACCGTGGCTAAAAATAAACTTAAATAGCAAAGCTATGTTCGCACGGGTGTTCTAATATGTAAAGCTCAGCGTGACTATATGTTACGGTTTGCAGATGGGTCGAGCGATCACAAGAAAACCAAACAGTGGATCGCAACCAAATTTGACCTGGTCATTTCTCCTGACCTACATAATTTGGTTTCTGAAAAGTTGGGTTATAATCCCCTTATCGCATAAGCTGCATTTTTTATATTTTTTTTAAACTCTTAAAATGTGTAAGGTCAGGATTAAAAATATAATTTTTTTTTCTATATTGAATGGCTTCGAGGAAGGGTCAAGTTTAATTATTTTTTGTGTGCATTGTGAATAGGCTTTTGTTCAGAACGGTGCGCATTCCAGCAGCTATTACATGAAGGTTTTTGTTGTGCTTTTGTTGGGTGCACGCATTGTAAACATAGATTTGATTCTATGTACTTTGAAAAAAAAACAGTACATTAGTACAGGGGCGTGAATAAAGGGTTCTTTTGGAGACTCATCAATGTATTTTTCTTATAACAGACAAAGATGTACGCGAAGGCTTACAATGAAAGCTGCCACGTTAGTTGCTGCGTCTGCACTGAGCTCGGTGATAATACATTTAAGTTTTCCTTTTAAAATATCGGCAGATTTCGAAAATAAATAATAATATCCACTTTTCCTCTAATCCTCAATGCTGCAAAATATTAAGGATTAAAGTGTACCGGGGCAAAGGGGGGGGGGGCTGTTAGTAAAAGTTTAAAAGCAAACATCTTTGCAAATTCCTGTCAGTTTTAATGGGATTCCTTTGGAAAGTTGACTTGAATATTTTTATTAATATTTTTTTATAATTTCCTTATCTTAGGGGTGCATAAAATGGCCACTTTTAAACACGTATTCTATTTCATTTTAATTGATAAACGAGCTTAGGCATTGTTGAATAACATTTTTTTTAAATGAGACATTTTTTAAAAGTTAAATTTTGGTATTTAAAACCAGCTTGAATATTAATTGGGAAAAAAGTGGTTGGGGGCTGCGCTGTGCATAGCAATGAAAATGTATATGTGATGTCATGGGCGCCCGCAGAAAACTTTCTAGGGGGGGGGGGCGCAAAAAAAAATTGATTAACTTTCCAGGGGGGGGCAAAAATTTTTTAGTAATGTTTTAATATAGTTTTAATTTACTGTAGCGTATTTGTATGGTGAACGAACGGACAGGACATCAGCTTAGTTACTTTCTCTTTATTTTCTCTTTACTTTAATAATTTTTTTGTCTATTTTTGTCTACAATTTTTTTTTCCAATCAATCCAGGAGGGGGGGGGAAGTGCCCCACCTTGCCCCTACCTGCGGGCGCCCATGTGTGATGTCACATTTCGAAATGCTCTTTTTTGTGTGTGTATTATTCATTCATTTTAAAGAATTATATATTCATCGACTGGAAGAAAAGGCCAGGGACGTAACTCCTATCTATCGGCTGCCCTTGAAGAGCTGCCTACAGGGTTAGTTTTCTGGGTCAACCGATATGCTTCATTTATTTAAGTCTTATAGGGTGTCTGTTTCCCTGGTGTGCCCATCTCATGACAGTCCAGGGTGTGAAATTGTTGAAATTCTACAGACATGACCTTGACGTCCTCAGGTCACGGGACATTCACGGCTTCTGCTGTGGTCGTCTCTTCCCACCTCACCACATTTTTAAAAGAGATCCCATGGGATTGATATCTCTAAAGGGGGATTACATGGTATGATATCAGAAAGGAAATGTGTCTACACTTTGTACGGCATGTTAAGAAAAAAAATCATCATGACTTACTAAAACAAATATTCAATGCTTTGATTCATTTTTTTTAAAACTCTGAGATGGTAAGAGCAGGCTAAGAATCTATTCTAATAATACAAAAACTCAGGAATAATGTCAGGCTTACTGGTTTGCAAACTGAAAATTATGTATTTAAAGAGGAAAAAGGGGGGGGGGCGCAAAAAAATGATCGGATAACGGGGCTGGGGAATTATGGCGTGGAAAATATAAATCTTTTGAAATATTTAATTTATAAAAAATGTGAAACGTGAAACACAAGTAATGCTTTCACTTAGAAGCAGCGGAATCTTGGATATACCCTTCCTGGACTTCACCTGCAATCTTGGATATACCCTTCCTGGACTTCACCTGCAATCTTGGATATACCCTTCCTGGACTTCACCTGCAATCTTGGATATACCCTTCCTGGACTTCACCTGCAATCTTGGATATACCCTTCCTGGACTTCATCTGCAATCTTAATTATACCCTTCCTGTACTTCATCTAGAATCTTAATTATACCCTTCCTGGACTTCATCTGCAATCTTGGATATACCCTTCCTGGACTTCATCTAGAATCTTAATTATACCCTTCCTGGACTTCATCTGCAATCTTAATTATACCCTTCCTGTACTTCATCTAGAATCTTAATTATACCCTTCCTGGACTTCATCTGCAATCTTGGATATACCCTTCCTGGACTTCATCTAGAATCTTAATTATACCCTTCCTGGACTTCATCTGCAATCTTGGATATACCCTTCCTGTACTTCCTCTGCAATCTTGGATATACCCTTCATGGACTTCACATGCAATCTTGGATATACTCTTCCTGGACTTCATCTAGAATCTTAATTATACCCTTCCTGGACTTCATCTGCAATCTTGGATATACCCTCCCTGGTCTTCACCTGCAATCGTGGATATTCTCTTCATGATCCTCACCTGTCATCGAGTGGATCTACTTTCTCACCCAATCCCACGCCTCTCATTACGTCTACACATTGACCTCACGCACTAAACGGTCTCCTGAACATCTACCACCTCGGCCCTACCATTTGCTGAACATCTACCACCTCGGCCTACCATTTGCTGAACATCTACCACCTCGGCCCTACCATTTTCTGAACATCTACCACCTCGGCCCTACCATATGCTGAACATCTACCACCTCGGCCCTACCATTTGCTGAACAACTACCACCTCGGCCCTACAATTTGCTGAACATCTACCACCTCGGCCCTACCATTTGCTGAACATCTACCACCTCGGCCCTACCATTTGCTTTATTTTTTCTTACCCCCCCCCTAATCCCACTTCATCCCCACCCCCACAAATGAATGCCAATCTCTTCCCCCCCCCTCAACGTGGTCCCTGACCAACCCCCCCCCCCAAGTTACACCCACCTCTGAGCCCTTGCATCACCCCCACACCACCACACGACCAGCGTTCCACCCTCCAAGAACACACAATAAAATACAAATTAAATCATATCAACATACATTTTTTATTTAATTGTTATGGTATCTCCACCGTAAAGATCATACATAAGATCTCTTAATCCATGTGCATCGAATAAATATTCTCGTTTAAGGGCTTCAGCAGGTTTGGGAGGTAAAATTACGTTTGAAATAGTCATGTCGAAGACTTTGCAAAAATAATTTCAATATTTTAAAAAAATAATAATAATACTAAATAAAAATGCAATGGAGTTACGTCAGATTTAAATTAATCCGTTAGACAAAGTAAGAAGTATCCATTGGCCATTGTAAAAATAGAAAACATCTCGTATATCTTTTAAAATCACATACACATTCATGTTTAATGATCCTAACTACTTACTGTAGCTTTTAAATCTTTGGTTCGATATTTGACCTTTGACCTGCTTATTTAGACCCTCCGTCTAGTATTTCGAAAGTGGAGTGGCTATAGGCACCCGGGTATCTATAGTAGCAATTGGCTATTCGGACCCGGCTGGTCACGTGAGAGCTTTATAGATTTGGTTGGTCAAGTGATGGTTAAAGCGCATACTTCCTGTTTGTATGCCATCTTAGAGTAGAGCCATTTTTATCAATCGAGAATTGATGTGCCATATTTTGAATATTTTCGTTAAAGAAACACGAACAATATGACGTACAGCTAAAAGCAAGTAAGAATACGTTTATGTTTATAATTGTATTTGTTAATTCTATTTTAAATATAGTTCTATAATCATTAACATGACATCATTCAAGATCAAAGTCAAAGTTGCTTTTTTTTTTTTTTGGCGGCAAATCGGCTTCTGTCTTATCTGTAATTGTAATGAAAGTTTGGCTGCGGCTATTCGGACCCGGTATCAGAAGTGGATACTTCAATTTTAATTCACCGCAAAATTTGTTATTATTCACACTTCTCATAAAACAAAAGTTCTTTTGAATAAAAAACAATTCGGAGAGATCAGCCCGCGGCCGCCATCTTGGTTATCGTGACCCACGAACTTGTGTCCTAAATGTATCCCTAAACTAACCTGAACCCTAAATGTATCCCTAAACCTAACATGAACTCTAAAATGTATCCCTAAACCTGATCAATCTGAATTAGCCTAAAAAACTTTTAATTCAAAAATTATTATACATTATTTCACATTTCCATTAAAACACTTCACACTTCCAATTCCAATAAATAGACACAAAAATTAAATATTGTCTGTCTGATTGCCATGAACGATACATCATTTTAAAGGGCTAGTTGTAAGCTTTACAACAACACCAATTTCATCTTTATATCTTTTATAGAAGTGGAGTTATGATTTTTTTAGTCAAATTTTTTTTGCCCCTTATATAATCTATATATTTTACCCCCAAAACGTGTGACCCAAATTTCACATTTCTGCATAATTTTGCCCACAACATTTTTATTTTTAAAGATAATTGCACCAAATTTTCAGATGACATTCCTAATCTAATAACCAACACAACGAACAATATAAATTTTACATTACATCAAGACTTTTTATTTTGGATAATTTTATTCAGGTATGTTGAGAAAATCATGTGTCAAAAAATTTGGAAAAATTATTAATTGTAAAGGCAAAAACAAAAGAAATTACATGTTGATTGTATTTAAACTAAATTTATGATTCAGTTATATTGTAAATAAATTCTTATCTTTATAAAAGGTAAGTAGAAGTCTTTTTTACTACAAAATTAAATGCATGAAATTATAAAAACTATTCAAATCAACCACCACGACACTAATATATGAGCATACAGGTATGTGATTAAATTTTAAAAGGGAATGGGGCTGTTCTGCCTATTATTTTCTATGTAGACTCCTTTAATGTAAAGTTTACAGACTTCTTGGTCTTGTTGATGAATCACAAAATTTCTCCTTCATAAACTTTGTCTTGAGACTTCTTCTTCTTATATTTGAGGGGCCCACGATCAATTTGTTGATCATTATGGCTCCTGGTTTTAATTCAGAGTTTGCCTTCTCTTAGATGGGTTGCCGTCCAAGGCTAACGAGTCCCATCCACCCGGGGTGCTGGGGATGTTGGCTTTAATGGGGATTGAACTCCGGACCACTGGCGCCACTGCTATTTGGTTTGAGACAGTTTAGACCGCTCGGCCACCCAGCACCCATCTTAGCCATCCTCGTCCATATATGCCTTACTGTTGATGGAAGTGGAATAAATTCCACAAAAATCTTCTCTTCAACTTCAATCGAAAATTAAAAATTTTCCCTTGTACCTGAAAGACGACTAAAAATAACATCTAATCATAATCCTTAATATTCACAATTTCTTGTTTCTTTTTAATAATATTCATTTTATGTGGTGATTAAAACTCATTTCTTTTTTTTTAATATTAAATTTATTGTAATTTGATATATTAAATAATTGTTTATGTAAACTGCTTTTCTATGTCCTAATTCTAATTAAAAAAAATTATTTCTATGATGATGATGTAGTATCAGAATGCTATATTAACTTAACAATAATTTAAAATTCATAATTAAATTTAAAAATTACTAACTTTAATTAAATTAGGCTTGCAACTGCAAATGTGTTTTAAATATTAGTATTTATTAGCCTAAATTTAGATACTAGGCCTAAATAGACTTAATAGGATTACCGATAAAATAGCAGTTATTGTATGCCTAATTTTTGCAATATTCTCCCATATGAATAGTAATTTATAAGAGAATAACAATTATTATTATTATTACTATTATTTAACAATTAATTATTCATTTAATAATGAAGAACGGTGGTAGAACTAGAACGGATAAATTTGGTACCCGGTGAACAAAACTATTTAAATTTAACTGTAATTATGTAATTTATAAACTAAAAAGCAATCCATAGACCCAAAACTTTTCAAGTTTGGTTAAAATCTTTCCTTATTTATATTTTTTTAAAAAGTATTCATTTAAAACGTATTAGAATTATTCAGATGATTAGGGATTAAACAAAAAAGGATCACTGCATAATTGACAGTAATAATAGCAATATCCGGTAACTCGATCGCATAAAATTAACTTTCGATTCAGCGACATTTTCATACCCCCACCTACACTTTAGGGGGAGGCATAACTTTTCAAGGAGAACGCCGATTTTAATCATTTAAATATGTTAATACTCACGAATGAATGTAGTTTCTAAAGCGCTAAACATCTTTCTAAATCCATAAATAACAAAAAAGTATTATGTGATAAACTTACCGAATGGTTACGATGTTCCTGTCCGTGTCACAAAAAAAAAAAACTCGTATTATAAATCAATATATCACCGGAACGCAAAAACTGATACGTCACTGATGAGGAAAGCATTATTTAATAAATAAAGGTGACGTAGTATGCAATTTTCCAAAGATACAGTGTGGCCGTACGCCATATTGTAGAACATGTTTTTTCGACATTTTAGGACATGCGCAGAACGGTGCGTGAACAAGTATTGTTATCCCTACAATAAAACAAATGTAATTTTGAATAAAAACATACTTCATTAAAGGTCCTCCGCTACTGTAGTGGCCAAAATCGAACAATATTGTCTATAATGGCGTTGAAGACATAAAAACCATTTACTTTAACACGTTGATGCCACATGTCTACATGAATACACATGTGACATATACAAATCGAGCATATGTCTGTGTGCCATTGTGGCGCTCGTTTCTCTCTTTTGCAGATTTCCACAAACGTTCGATGCTTTGGGTATTGGCTATTGGCACCTGAGTTTGGATCCTAAAACTTAACAGAATGAGTGACCATTAAATTTGATGAGTCAATCCCGGAGTGGTGCCAATTGCATTATATGCTCTCCATTGATCTGACATGACTGTTGTGCCCAGTAGGATGTGTGCTGTGATTATCGGCATAAGTGTAATGTGTAGCTGCTGATCTATCTTGTACACCAAACATGAAACAATCACTAATCTCCTGACAAATGCCTCCAAAGACCCATTGTTGTGGCAAAACTGACCCGACATGATTTTTTCTGCATGTAAACACTCGTCGATTTCGACTGAGAATAAACATGACTTACCTGTGTAAATTTTGGGAATTTTTTGATGGATGAAGCATGAATGGATCCTAACACATGTGTTTTGGAAAATAAGGCCCATGGAGGCCCTTTAGACACCCCTGGCACAGAGTTCTACTCCTTTTCCTGCCCTCTGGGTACTTTTCGGTTGCTTCAGACAGAGCGGTCCTTTTCACCACTGTGCATCCAATTATGGTTTATTTGAGCTGGGTGTTGCTGAGAAAGTTGTCTGCATACTTGTTAGTTATTATTATTATTCTCTCTCACAAACATTTTAATGATATATTGTGTAAAAATTAGCATAAGTACTCAAATGGGGTGCTTATCCCATGAGGCATATTTAAAGGCTCTATTTTTTTCTAAAAATTCATAGGGGTCATCTCTAACCAATTCAGAACCCCTAATCCAAGGATTCACAACATTATCATAAACATAATCATTTTGATTGTCTTCATTACTTTCCTGATTGTTTTAGTCAGTGTCAGTTTCACTGCTAGACAGCGAGAGATCAAGAGGGTTACGTCCCAAGAGGGTTAACGAAAAAGCTTTCGGGTGACCAGCTCTCCTACCAGCAATGGTGCTAGTACATGAATTTCAAATATCCCAGTCCAGGGTTTCCCAATTGTTTTGGAGTCACTGCACCGTTGCTGCACCCACGTCTTTTCAATTTTACTCTAAGCCACATACTTTGTGCACTGTAAAAAGCACTTTTTATACAATCTAATCCATTTTTGAAACATTATTCTTATACAAGAAGACATACCTCTTTAACTTCACTTGACTCTAACAAAACAATATTTAATCGATACAGCATAGACGCTGCACAAAACCAACTGCTACTTTAATAAGTACAGAGTACCAAGTAGGTTGGAGAACTAGTGAAAAATACCAACTTAATTATAAATGGCTTGCATTAAGTCCATTAATTTTTTAACACTTCAGGTTGCAGCAGGACACAGTCTGGGAGCCTCTGTCCTAGTCAACTACATGCCATAATAAACACATATCTTTACATTTTCTCTTAACACCTAGCATCATCCTAATCCCCCTTCCAATAATAAATATTATTAGTATCTTGATCCTTTGAATGCACTTTATATAAAGATAAATCCCGCAAGTGCATGTAAAAAATATCAAAAGACTGTATTGGGATGCACATTCCTAATTTAGTTAAAATTAGATAAAATCCCTAAAAAATCTAAATTTCCTACTGACATATTGAGTGCATTTTTTGCTGTAAAAGAAATAATTGAAAAATGCAAAAGAGCTATTTAGATTGATTGCTTCTTATATTTAGATTCATCTGTCACTATAGCATACATTTTTTTGGTTAAAATCATAGTAGTAATAATCAAGAGTTACATCTTGCAGGTTAGAATTATGTTACCATTGATCTGTGACAAAAAAATCTTATTTAAATTTTTAAAGATTCACTACTGTAATGCAGTTGTAGTTAAAATCTTGCACTGAGCTTGACATGACCATTTTGAAGGTTTTCTTTTGTTCATTTAACACCACCTCCCTAATTCCAATAGTGGTTGGACTTTAACTATTTAATAGATTAAATAAACAAAGCTATTCAACTTTCCCTTAGAGAACCAGGAATTTTTTGTCGAAACACCCATGCAAACATGGCTGGTGTAAAAGCAATGATTACACCAAGTGTGTGATTAATTTTTTTGGTACTTTTTATGATGGTAACTTTCAGGTAAAAATTGTTCATAAGATATTGTCTTCATATTAATGCAAGTTTGCGCTCTAATATAATAACGTTTCTGTCTTCTACTAATTAATGTACTATTTTACTTCCAGGTTAAAGTTGTTGTTTTCACAGAGATCACTTGAAGACCCCCCATCACTGCCAGAATTCACAGCTGCTCTTATGATGAATGTGCAGGAGGAATCATGACATGCCAGGACAATGACTGGTCAACATTTTACTTCAGGTAAATTCAGTCCTTTTTATTCTATTTATTTTTCATTATGTATGCCACTAATTTAAAAAAAAAAATTTTTTTGGTTTTATTTTTTTTTACATTTTAACTTGATGCTTGATTTATCACACTGGGTAATAATCTTGAGGTAACCTTAAAACTATTAAACATTCAGTATTATGTATAACAGCGACTCACTTCCCTTTTCTGCATATATATGCCGTAACCACACTGAACAGAATCAGTCATATGCTCACACACAGATACAATCTTATCGTTTTTCTATAATAGAATCAATGTACCTGGTGAAAACCTCCTGTGACCGACTCAAAGGCCCACTTATACCATTGAAATATTTTTTGTGTTAATAGGACTTTGAATAGGGATCTACAGTACATGCTGAGTTTTGATTTATAGCTATGTCTAGACTTAATTATGTGTTGATCATTCTTAAACATCATCCAAAAATTCAAATTAATTTTAATAAGTATGCCGCTAAATGGGAGAAATAGAGATAAACAGATTAATTTGTTAATGCTCATCATTAGTAGGGCCCTGGCCTGTTTCACCACATCCTTCCATTCAGACATCATAGGTGCTACAGCCCATCATAGGGGCCTCGTCTGCTCTACAACATCATCCCTTTTAAGCTGATCAATGACTTTACACCTTCCAGGTGATTTTAGTCCTTTACAACTCAATCCATGTCAGTCTTGGTCGACGGATGAGCCGTTAACCCCTAGGCTTCTGTCTGTAGATCACTTTTGCTGCTCTACAATCTAATATCCTCTCAAGGTTTCTTGCCCAAAGCAGCCTGCACCTTTAAATTGCAGCAACTACGGATGGTTCCGGTACTGAAAATGTTCATTAGGAAATTGCATCAGCGGGCTGTCAAGCTAGTACATTAGCTCTTTATGCCCTCCCCAAAGCACACACACCCTCACTCCCCAAGCCTGAGTTATCGGGCTGGGAAGCAGAAAGTTGGAGATTTTCCTTTGCCAGGACAGCCCCAGCCTGCACTCACTCCATTGAGTACCAGTGGAGGTCACCCCAGCCTACATCCGGTAGGCTGGTGACGCTTCTCTCACAGCATCAGGAGTCGGGATGGTGTATTTACATCCTAAAATCTTACCCTGCCCATCCCTGGGAACGCCCGATGCCGTTGGATACAGATTTCTACAGTGGGTTTCTTTCTACCTTGAAACTAATTTACGAAGCAGCTGGGACGAAACGGTTGCCTAGGTACAACTACTTTAACTGCTATGTAAATAGAACCATTGGCATGAGTTGACACTACCCACCTCTTGCCTCGTGTTCTTAAAGGGCAACATGTAATCATGGTCCCTACCCTGTTTCTGCCGTTTTATTTCCAGCTGCAGATTTTCCACCGCTGGTAGCCCTTTAAGTGCTTCCATTTTCGGCAGATTACTATGCACAATCTTTGTCTGCCAGCACAGGCTCACGCAATAATGGTGGTTTTGGTCCCAGTCTAGCGCTAAGGGGCAGCACCTCTTTAGCCAGCAAGCCACTACAAACTTGTCAACCAGAGCCCCAGGGGATATATATATACCCATCCATCATTATCTAACACTGGACTATATTTTTCTGAGGATTTTCCAGGTATTGAACAGGTTCTCTTCTTTTGTCAGGCTGTTTTGCATTACCATTGGTCTTATGATAATAAAAGTTGTGTATAGGGCCATCGTAGTTTTCCTTGAGAGATTTCTGCTTCCTAGTTGAGGTAGTGTAGGTCAAAATAAGAATGGCCTGCTTTTATCCTTTCTTTCATCTCTGTCATTATTTCATCTGTCTCTCTCGCTCACTCACTCTCTCTCTGGTGTGCTTGTTTGCTTTGATTTTGTCATCTGTGTGTCTGATACGTGACATTAACATACACTTTGTATTCGCTTCATTTACCTTTAGAGGTAACTCTTCTAATTCATGGAATGCTTAAATTATATTAATGATGCTTCTCCCCAGTAAAGCTATGTCTACATGTGCCAGGTACTGCACTGGTTGTGCTTTTTAAAGTTGGTTGGTGTCCTGATGGTTGAGATTCTGATACGTTGTTTGTGATAGTTCATCATGTGCTCACATGTATGTTTCTCTGGAAGTTGTTTGTGATAGTTCATTAGGTGCGCAAACGCTTTCTAAAGGGATGTTAAATAGGATACATGCCAGTGAGTGTCCTTGACTCAGTGGCCCTGATTAATATGAAAGTTCCTCAAGTACTCTTCCTGTTAGAAACTCCAAGTTTCTATAGTACTCCAAGTTTCTATAGTTAGAAACTCCAAGTTTCTGTAGTTAGAAACTCCAAGTTTCTATAGTGCACTTTGCAGATATTTCCTGCCTAAGCTGTTGTGTAGTCCACATATGGTTGTTGTATGGGGATGTTGTATTCTTAGCATTTCTTCTGGTGACACCTGGTGGTCAAAATATGATCTGTGGTGGGTCTATTCTGTCTGAATTCAAATTGAAAGTCACCTAGAAGTAAACCTTTTCAGTTTTCTTGCTATTAATTTGTTGATGATTTTGTAGGTTACATTAATTAGGAAGATTCCTCTGTAATTTGAGCATTCCAGCTTAGATCCTCTCATGTGAATTGAGCGCAATAGACCTTTTTATTTGGCATTTCTCTTCTTCCTGCCAAATTCTTGATATGAAGCTCTATATTTGTCTATGCAGTTCGTTTTCACTTAGCTTTATAAGTTCCACAGTGATAAGGTCGGTTCCTGGGGCTTTATTATTTTTCATGTTAAAGATCACGCTTTTTGTTTCATAGTTGTTTGGCTGCCCAACGGTACAGTTCTTGTGGTAGTTTGTAATCTTCATTAGCTCCACCATAAAAGCCATATAGCATCCCTTCAAATTGTTGTGCCCTTCTAGTACCTTTTCTGTGATCAGTTCCTTATCTATAATGCTGATCACTGATAGGATTCCTAATAAATGCTGCTAGTTGTGCTGTATGCATGAATAAACAAATCCATGTCTTAATTGAAAGCTATTTTATTTTATAAAAAAAATGTGATAATTAAAACATTTTTATCTTCCCTTATTATAGTATAGGCTATATTTTAGAATGAAAAGCTAAAAACATGTTAAAGCTTAGACTGTAGTGATTTGAAGAAGTTGTTTACCGTTTGTGCTGGTCGTCACTGTCCATCATATACATTTGCTTTTGTAAAACATATAACACGGTATAGCTTAAATTTCTTTTAAAACTTTTTCACAGCACTCCCATGTATTTCCAAAAATCTTGTTTAATAGGGGGGGGGGGGGTTAGCCAACCTTAGTAAACAAGACTATATTTTTTTAATTTTATGAAAAGGGGATGCAGCGTAACAATGCATCTTTTTTCAGGTTTGCTCAGTTCCTTTTACCTAACCTGATTGCTACCATTTTCAATATTTTTTTGCTTGTCTCGCTCTCTCTAATCTTCAAACTGCACCAAGTGTCACCTTGTGATGTGTATGCATAATGTGGGATGTACGCCCCACATTGGAAAACAATTCCATTAACCAAAGAGATGTTGTAGAATAGATTAATTATGTAAGCCTACAATATTATAATTCATCATAAAATCACCTTTCTCTTCTAACTTGTAAAATTAGTGTAAATCATTTGTTCCAATGCAAGTGAATAAAAAGCAAAAAATTATAAAGTATGTCATTCAACACGGCTCCTCAGGAATAATCATTCATTTTGAGCATCTTAATTTACTGTAGTTACTGCAGTTATTAACTCTAAAAAAACAGCAGATTTTTCAATTTGTTGATATTACAACTAACTATCAAAGTGTCTCATAGGTGTAATTTTGTAGCTAAAAGTAATTGCATGCTCTTTAATTGATATTAGGTGATGCTCTTTAATTGATATTAAGTGTTTGTTCAAAATATACTTTCCAAAATTTATTTATTATTATTTCTAGGCAAAACAAAACATTTTTGAGTCGACAAAAAACATAGCATCACAGCTTTACAAAGAAGGAAGAAAAAAATTGTTTCCAATTATATTAGTTAAATTTATATTTTATTACCATATACTCAATACTACTAATACTACAACAAATATTCATTTTTCAAAAGAATAGACTCACTTTGTGGACAACGTATCAATCAAGGAAATAATGTCACAAAAAGTCACAATTATAATTTAAAATAAAATAATTTTCAAACATATGCATGTAATTATCACTTAAAAAATTATTATTAAGAATTAAATAAAAATAAAAGCTAAGAAAAAAGGTACATTTTTATTTTTTATTTTATATCAGAGATATTGATCAGATTATCTAATCGGCCATCCAGATGATGCATATACATTCTTGAAAACAATTTCTTTCTTTATTAAAACATAAAAATGTTTCACAAACAAAGGATCTGATATATATACTCTGACCCTTTTACCCTTGTTTTGGAAATGTAATTTAAATTTTGTTTGTTATTGTCATGTTGCAGCGCACATGTAAAAATGTCAGACTTTAAAGTAACCGGTACATCGTCAAAGATAAGATTCTGTTATTGATCCAAACAAATGGAAATGTTTTATGATTGCATTGTACAATTTCAGCACATATAAAAAACAATTTGAACACAAGACATTTGTAATAAATTTTTCACTAGCAGCCATTCAGTGAGTTCTCTTAGCCATATCAGGGATTTATTAGTTCTTATTAAGATTTGTGACTTAAGGGGGAGCACGCTGGTAAATTCGTACAGATTAGGGAACAAAAGAATTTTTGTATTTTTCAGTCCTTGCCGTGATGGAAAGAATTCGTACCGAACGGGCCAATCCTAAGTATCTGTGATGAAGAGGGTGGGTTGTATCATCCAAAATGTGTTTGATTTTACAATAACATCTTTCTTCAAATAGTTCTTCCAGTGAAAGATGTTTAGTTTGTGTTATGTTCCTAGCTTTCTTGATAAGTTGGTTTATGTGGTGTTTAATATCAGACGTTGAATTCCCACACCAGCAGGTAATACTGAAATTGAGCAGGCTTCCAATTGTTGAACTGTAGAATAAGTTTACGCCGAAATTGTACAGTTTTTTGAGGAAGGTGAGTCTTTCTGAATTTACAGCATTTGGCCGTGCTCCTGCCATGTTAGCTTATTATTAATGGTGACACCTAAGTACTTATATGCATCTACTTTCTCTCCACTTTGATTTTTTATGTCGAGATCTGTAATCTGGTGTTCCTCCCTCTTGAAATCAACAACCTTTCCTTTGTTTTTGAGACATTCAGCGGGAGAAAATTTTCATCGCACCAATTGATAAAGCTTGTTACTAAGTTGCGGTATAAGCCTTCTCCTTCAGATAGTAAGCCAATGATGGTGGCATCATCAGCAAATTTTAAGATTGGAACGGTGTCACTTGAGCTTTGAATAACATTGGTATATATTGTATACAGTACAGGGGAGAGAACGCAGCCTAAATGTCATAATGTCCTATGTTTCCAAAAGTGTTCATTAATTGCTACATTTTCATGATGCTGATACAGTTCTTTTTATTTTGCATTAAGGAACTTAAGAGTCTCCCAATTTTGCACAGCTTGTCTCCTTTATTTTCAGTATCAGAAACTTTTTGGAAACTCAGTATGGCCATGAATCTGTCCTTAGTCATATTTCATCAAATAAGGATTCCCTGGACCACAGTCTTGTAAAATAAGTACTTAAATAAGTACTGTATTCTTAATAAATCCTCTTAGTTGATAAAACTCTTCAATGAAGTTATACCAATTTTATAAAACAGAAAGTTTCTTTGGTTCATTGTCCTGCATATTGCGTACTAACAAATATATGCAACCCAATTTGCAGTAAATTAGAGTTTGAAAAAGTCTATTTGCTTTTGAAATCTCCTTATATCTCTCTTGTTTAAACATTCATTAGTAAGCAGTATGCTTTTTATGTCTGGTCTAAATGCACAAATCCACTTTGAGTCCCACAGTCATTGTCATCATAATCATACTCATCGACATCTGCCCATCATAGATGCTGTCAAAATATATTTAAATTTAATTAATTTAGCTCAAACACAAAATAGAAAACAATCTGCCTCAATTACTTTTAATTCAACTTTTCATTGAAAAGGGAACTCGGCGGATTGTCTACAAAATAATAGCCATGGATACGGCATTGTTTACATTTGACATTGGGCTAACTGAAAAATAATAATATAACAATCATTTTATAAATACACATTAGTTTAAGTTAAAACAAATAAATAATGCATTCTATTTTTTATAACCATTTACGAATTTTATACTACCATGAAGAAAGCTAATAATAGGGCTAAGAAGTAGATATCACGGTATTAGTTGAGTAGAAATGAAAAATTTTAACAAAACTTATATACTGTTATTATGAAAAGGGTTTGGAAATGTTTGGGGTTGGGGGGGGGATTTAATTAATGTTAGATGGGGGGGGGGGATTTAATTAATGTTAGATGGGGACACTTTTTCAAGGTCAATACACTTTACTGAGACCTTAGCATGCCTCAAATTTGAAATATCGGATACTTTTTTAATGCTTTTTCTATAAGGGAATATGGGAGGTGGTGATATGAAACCTTTTTGGGTGTTCAGATGGGGAGTGGGGCAAAAATGGTTGTGAAGAACTGCTGTAAGTGGTGGGGGTTGTACAATATCTTAACAATAATTATAATCATTGGTCAAAACTAACAGCCCTCCTTAGCTTAAAGTTTAACTTTATTTGAATAAGTTTGAGAACCACTGTGCTAGTGTGTTAAATGCGAAGTAAATTTTGATGGGTAAAAAAAGTTCGAAATGATACTAATCAGAGCTGTAGCGAGGGTGTTTGGCGCCCGGGGACAAGATTTGGGCCCAGGGATAAGGTTCATTTTAAAGCGCCCCCTTTTCTTTTATTCAACTCTCAAACCCGTTATTTTTATCAATAAAATAATATCAAAGCATATTTTGGCGCCCCGGGACATCTGTCCCTACTGCCCCCCTTTCGCTACCTCTCTGATACTAATACACATGCTAAATTTATTAAGCATTCCTTCATCATGAGCTGTAATCATTCTTTAACAGGAATGAATGTTCAAGAGCAATCACAAGATGAATTGTCGAATGAAAGCACACCTCAACAAGACATGTTCTTATGATCTTCCATCTCATAGAAATCAATCCATTAAATGACAACTTTGGACAATAAGGTATGTGAAATTTTACTATGAAATGAATGAGCGTGATAAGTTGGGCCACCTGGGTATAGCAAATAGTAAATGTATAGGAAATGTTCAACATTAATACAGCAAAATATCTGGGGGGAAAAAGTAAATCAATTCAAATACCTAGGATGTTTATGAAATGAAAGAAATGAATTACTAACAGAAATAAAAGAAAGAATATCGGCAGGAAATAGGGCATACTTCAGTAGTCAGAAAATTTTCAAAAGTAAAAAGATATAAGCAAGTGAAACTTGGAACCTAACAAAACTGAAAGTAAACCTATTTAACTCATGAGAGAGAAAAGTTCCCAAGAAAGCCAAAGTTGACCTGATATTACAACTGCTCATGTTAATGAAGTAATTCAAATGTATATATATTGTCTTTGGTTATTTTACTAGAGTTAAAAACTTGTGCATGACTGATAAAATTATCTGATTGAATTACCATCTTTTTTTATGCAAAGGGGTCATTGGTGTAGATATGTATCAGACTTTGAAAGTAGTACCTATTAGAAATGAGTTTAGCATATTACAAGCTGGTGACCAAGGAAGTGAAGTTCAGTTGAAGCCATAAACTGTCATGGGTGAGGGATATTATCAGTAAAATCACTGAAGGAAATTTAAAAGCTTGTGATTTGCCAATTTAAATGAAGTTTTCATTTAATTATTCTAAATTATTTAGAGCTCAATCAAAATATTTATTTTAAATTTGCTGTAATTAAAATTTAACAACAAATGTGATTAAACATATGCTTGAATTTATTTATATCATATTATAATTGACTTGATTTACGTAAAGTAATTGAAAATGCCTGTCATAGATTTAAACCAATTTGTTCTTTTACCGATAACAAATCTTAACTGATAAATATTTCTTTTATTTTTAGATGGCGTTCAAGAAATGAAGACAAAAAGTATGAGCGAAGGAAAGACTGAAATGTTCTTTAGTTGGTGCCAAATAATTTAAGGCAAAGAGTATGAAGAAAAGTCAATATGTCACATTGCTTTAATAAATAGATTGTGCTTATTATTGTATGTGAATGTGAGGCAAAGAGAAGATATTTACATTGAATTAATAAATAGATGGTGCTTAAATAATTGTATGTGAGAGAAAAAGAAGATATATAAATAAATGTATAAAATAAAAGAAAGAAAAATATTTGAAGTTCTTTAAAATTTATTTAATTGAAAAAAAGAAAACGAAAACATGAATGCTCTTTATTTTAGGGGGAGAAAAACAAAAATTATCCCCGCGAGACTATCTCCAAAGAGATGAAAACATGAATACTCCTGGTGATATACAGTGAGTCATCTTTACAAATCTTTACAAAAGAAACATGTTAAAATTGACTTGTTTGGTAATTTAAGGACTTGGTGAAATCCAAGCTACCTAAAAAATGTAGGCACCTTATTCCACCAAGCCCTCCATTTACACATGTTACAGGCCAAGTGTGAAATCCAGGCATTCTATAAGATCTACTTCAATTTAAATGTGTGTTTATAAAAAGTCCAGGCACTAAAGCTATAGACAATACTGCTGGATATCTCAACAGTCAATCTATAGAATGCCTGGATTTCATACTTTCCTGTAAATACAAATCAATCCATTATTTATTAACATTTGCTATTTTTTTTAAAACCACCACCATCTTAAGATCTCGCAAAAAAAATATTTACAATGAATTCACATGGTTGGTGTTTAGTTTTTGTACAAAAGACATTTGTATGTTATCACATGGGGGACTTTGACATCATAATTCTGCATTGCCCCTGTTATTATTTGATTGCTTGTCGTCAAATAATTAAACCGTATTTGTGCACAATTGGAGTCTCATCATTTGATGACCAGCAATATACAATATCACACATCCTTAACTGATTCTAAACAACATATTTACAATGATATATATTCAAAGTCTTTAAGTACGTTCACACTACCGAATAGTTACAAGGATTCTTGCCTATGATGGGACTGTTTATGTAACTTGCCAGCAGAAACTGTACTGGACCAGTGAAATGAAATATGCCAGTCAACATCTGATATAGTATATAGAGAGCAGCTTGAAAGTGAGCAGCTTGTAGTCACAGAAAGTTGAGAATCCATGTAAAAAATCTGCAGTGTAAATGTACCTTTAAAACTACACCATCTAACACCGGGTACATTTGATGACCAACACTGTATACATCCTTTACTAATACTAGACAACATAGATCTACAAAGTCTTATGCCTACAACAGACCTGTTTACCCTCAAACTCTTAAAATCGCACACTTATCATCACAAAATTGTTAAATACCTTATATTTATAGTAAAAAAAATAAACATACAGTCTATATAATGTTTACACCTCAAAATCGTACATAGTAAACAGGTCTGCTATAAAATCAAATTTCAAATACATGAAAAGTGAGATTCAAATTATAACATTTAAGGAAACAATTATAATTTTCAATAAAATCTTTAAAAAAATTTAGATATTGGTACACAAGTTCATACACACATTTATTTAACATCTTGAAGGGGTTTTGGCACTTTATTCAGTTAGGTAAAACCATACATACAATAACTATCAACAATAAAAATAATAGTTCAAGTTGTTGGCACCACTGGTGGTCAAATGTTCAGGAAGGAAACACAATCTGTTGTCCAATGTTGAAATTTTGGAAGTCAAGGAGTCTTAACTTAATAAAAGAAAAAGAGTTACCTATTCAGGAGTGTCTCTGTTAGTGTTACAGAGAAAATAAATCTTTGTGGTACCCAATCATGGATATATCTCAGTGGTATCCAATCATGGATGTATCTCAGTTGTACCCAACAGGATGTATTATCTCAGTGTTACCCAATCATGGATGTATCTCAGTTGTATCCAATCATGGATGTATCTCAGTTGTATCCAATCATGGATGTATCTCTGTTATTAACCAAATCATGGATGTATCTCAGTTGTATCCAATCATGGATGTATCTCTGTTATTAACCAAATCATGGATGTATCTCTGTTGTACCCAACAGGATGTATCTCTGTTATACCCAATCATGGATGTATCTCTGTTGTACCCAGCAGGATGCAGTATCTCTCACAATCAGATGAATCTCAACTGTACCATATCATGGATGTAGTATCTCAGTGGTACCCAGTCATGGATGTATATCAATTGTACCCCAATCATGGATGTATCAATTGTACCCTAATCACGGATGTATCAATTGTACCCCAATCATGGATGTATATCATTTTTACTCCAATGATGGATTTAGTATCTCAGGGGTAGCCAGTCATGGATGTAGTATCTCAGTGGTAGCCAATTATGGATGTATCATCTTAGTCACACTAAGTGGTACACCATCATGAATGCATCTCAGTCTCAGTTGTATGGTACCAAATCATGGTTGTAGTACCTCAGTTGTACCCAATCATGGATGAAGTATCTCAGTGTTACACAATCATAGATGAATCTTAGGTGTACCCAATTATGGATGTAGTATCTCAGTGTTACACAATCATAGATGAATCTTAGGTGTACCCAATTATGGATGTAGTATCTCAGTTGCACCCAATTGTGGATGCATCTCATTTCTGATGACCAAAATTAAAATTGAGAATAATATCAAAAATATTTTACTTTAAGTTTCCAATATATTATGGCATATTTTTGTCTTTATTTCTTACTTTTTCAAACTGAGTATCATTTGGGAGCAATAAAAAAAACTTACTAAATCTGGAAATACATTTACTTAATAGATATTCAGTACCTGGGTCAATGAACCATGAAATCAAGAGAAATTGTTTCCTATCAGCTCACATCTTGAACTTGAAGGAAATCATCCAATGTTTTTATAGAAACAAGGAAATCATCCAATGTGTTGACAGAAACAATCTGTAAATAGAGAAATTATAAACTTGCTTGTCTAGTTTTATATTGTGTGTTATGTATTTTTAAAAGGGTCAGATTATAGGCTAACTAGACATAGGCCCATGGCCTCAATAATCTCTTGGGCAACCAAATTTTGAAGCTTTGTTTTATAGATTCCAGGGCTTACTAAACAAAACAAAAAACTTCAAAAATTAATGATAAAGGATTTATTTTACAGTCCGCTTGCTGTCCTCTACGTTGAAGCTAAATGTTTATTTTTATTATATATTTTATTTATTGTACTTTCTTACTGAAGGAGTATTCTTGTCAACACATTTCGTTTTTTGTTGCATCCTTTTATTCAGATTTTCGCATACTTGGTTTAGCTCATTTCTTTATATTAAATATTTACATTTTGATGTTAATGAAGAACGCATTTTGACCTATATTTCCATATATTTTTATATACTAAGTCCTAAGTTTTGTTTATCTTATGTAAATCAAGTCAGATATATTTGAGATGAAAAGGTATAAAGCTAGTCCTATGAAATCATTTCTCCATCACAAAAATGGTCAATGTTTCTAAAACTAATAATTCAGTGTCTTGCATTTTCCCATGACCACTGTACCTCTCCACTTACCCAAAAAAATATTTCTCATCATTACCGGAGCTCTCAATGTACGGTACCGGTACCCAAAAGAATATTTCTCATGATTACTGTACCTCTCAATGTACCTTAAACTTAAACAATATTTCCCTCTTAAATTATTCCCCTATTTTTATATGGCCTGAATATTTATGTTTGATTTAAAAACTTTAGCAACTTTTGATATATTTTTAATGATTTATGTTATTATTATTTATAATTGTCTATAACTTTTTAATTCTTCGGTGACATTAGTATTAGTAATGCTATTACAAATTTTATATGTTAGTAAGACTGTCAAAAGAAATCCTTTCAACTGCCCTTGAAATTTTTTAAGAAAAGTACTGAACAACAAATTTAATTTAATATTCTCATAAAATTAAGTTTGTGATCTCTAGGCCTACTATTTTTCGACAGTAATTGTTGTTATCACTTTAGTATTAAGTCAAGAATCTATTCAACCCAGTCATGCAGACCAGCTTTTTTGAGTGGCAATGAAATTTTTCACGATTTGCATATAAAAAAGTACCGACTAATGCTATCGTAAACAATATTTTAATTATCATTTCCCAACTTAAAAATTAATAATAAAACAATAAAGTAAAGTGATATTTTTATAATTTTAATTGGCTGAAGTATATATTATCCATTTATACTTATATTGATATATTCTATTTCAATTTTATTGAGTTTCAATAATTATATAATAAATAAATAGCGTCGCTATGCAAAATAAATATTTTTTAAAAAATAGCGGAAATTTCTGCTGATTGGAATTTGCGTAATTAAAATAGATTTAAAGTTAAGGACTTCTGAGTTATTAACTAAATATATTTCTTTAAAATATGTTACAGCCAAGAATAATCTTCTAAATTTTCTAATATTGCATAGTAGAAATGTGTCTAAATTTAATTATCATTATCGCTAGTCACTAGTATTAGTAGAGACTACTGTCCGCAGAATAAGAAAAAAAACATTTATGGTTTTATTAAAAGCTCTTTAACTTTAATGGGAAGGAGGAGAGAAACAAAAGTGCAGATATTGGATCAAGAAGCCCTTATTCCTTATTGATCCTAAATATTAAGCCTGGACTCTACCCTTTTATTGAGTTAGAGTTACTGGATGAATATCTTTGAAGATTTTACCCTACAACAAGAGGTGGTAAGTTTTTATCTAATCACTTGGTAGCAAAATGCATAAAGAATAAACTCACAATATTGTTATAACATATGTTATAATGTATTTTCTATGTACAATGGTTTACTTTTATACTAATTTAGGCATTTGGACTAGGATTAATGGTATTTTCCCTTACTAATAGCATACCATTACTGATACCATTTGTGTTAATTTATTTATGAATCAATCAAATTTTTTTTCTTCACAGGTTCTTTATTGAGTGAATATTTTGTGGTGAAAAATCTTACCTAATCTTATGTAGAAATCAAGTCCAGGACAAGCTCTTATTTATCATATATAATTACTATAATAAAACTGCAGACTGTTTTAAGAAATAATATTTGTTCAGAGTCCATAAATATAATTAAGGAATACCAGTACTGTAGTTTATCGGCCTGTGTTATGTGAGGATTATAACAAATATATATATATAAATACTGGTACATGGGAAAAAAATTGATCACATTAGTGAGGAATGGATCGTATTTGACATTCATATAAAAAAATTAGCATTATTTTACTGAAACATTTCAATTTTTTTAAATTTTAATATCAGGGAATAACGCTATTTTAAAATAAAAAAAAAAAAACAGAACATTGACTCTTGTTTTGAGCTATTTATATCATCATCAAATTTTACTTAGTTATCTTTTACTCAAGAATTATTAAGAAATATATTAAATATACAAATCTGTAAGTTATTAGGCCCATTTTTTAAAATATATTACACACAAAACATAATTTTAATTAAAAGAAAAATTATAGTACATGTTTTAGAAAAAAAAGACAAAATATAGGTTTTGCTAAAATGTTGACAACTTTTTGATTGTTAATAGAATGTTTGTCATGTTTGACTATGACTTGTATTAGATGTTGAAGTATTTTATTTAAATAAATTTTAAATCTTTTATAACAAGGATTTTTTTTTCCCTTCATACTGTGTGAAAATTTTGTCAAAACTTTGCATAAAATGAAAAAAAATAATTCTCCAATAATGTTTTAATTATTTTTATAACTAAGAAAATAAAACATACAAAAAATATATAATAATAGCTGAGTCAAAGATGAACAAGTTAATATATACTTAATAATTAATATATACTGATCAGATCAGAGCTATTTCAGATAAGTTAATTAATTAAGAAATATTTTTAAAAAAAACGTCAGACTGCAGAGAGTTAAGGAATAGAAATAATTTTACATAAAATTTTGTAGCAAACTAAATTAAATAGCTTGATTTTAATTTAATTAATCCCAGGCCCTATAATACATAATTTGACTTCAAACAATCAGTGTCCCCCTCCTCACACATATAACATAGTACAGAACAAAACTAATGTTTGTTTTGTATCTTGAAAATTACTGACAAAGTTAACCTTATTATTCGTTATCTATAATTTAGGAAAAGTAATTCAAACCACAGCATCAGCTAGTTACCGCTGTTAGAATAGCAACATCATACCCCCAACCGTTGCCAAGATGCCAGTACATGGATGAAGCAGCGAAACACTGCCAGAATAAAAGTATTCTTTATCCTAAGCTAATAAATTATGTTGATTTTAATATACTTTTGGTTTAAAAGAGTACTCAATTAGAGGTAACTCAAAAAACTATTTTGTCCATCAAGATGACAGCAGTTAGTTCCCATACTTTCAATAAAAGAATTAGAAACAGTAACCAAGAAAATACAATCTTTCTCCAAGGTTACAAGAGTTAACTTTCTTGAATCGTAAAAATAAAATTAAAATTAATGGGAAGCTATCGCTGTCGTCTTTAAAAATCTGTTTATTTTAATGGTTGCTTCCCTTTGACCGTAATTTTGCAAAATCAAAGGAGAAAAAATATCTCTATTTCAGACATTTTTTTATTGGTATTTAGTAAATTAAAATTTAGTTCTTATAAACTAAAATATGCTAATTTTATTTGTGCTCGTGTTACTTTTCTGTCAATAATTTTACATTTTTCAATTATTTAAAATACTTTTTAATATACATTTTAATAGAAGTATATGACTTTTATACTCATAAATAGAATTCTCCTGGGATATCCTGTACATTATTATTATAACTTCAATTTTTAAAATTTTTGTCGTAAATTTGATTTTAAAGCATGTTTTATTTTTGTGTAAATAATTTATCAAGAAAATATTAAAAATAGCTTTTATTTTTTACAATTATAAACTGATATGTACCGGTAACAGATATTTATACCTTATGATTTTAAATTATTTTTAAAATTTCAAGTTAGTTTATACCTAACTAGTAAGGTCAGTTACTTTATGCATTAATAACAATTACTAGCCTTTTATTTGGGAACATATTGCGCTCTCAACCTTGCCCTGCAGGCGATCATTCAATAGAGCCCTCATAGAAAGTTCAAATTTATCATGTTTCATTTAAACATTTCGATAATGATAAAATTGATAATTGTAGAGTTTTATTATTATGTCATGCTCCACTTGGTTCTTTATCCCCCAACACTTGGATTTCTTTTTCCCTTATGGATCATCTTGGTGAATCGAAAGCAAATTGTGAACATAAACTTTAAATTGCTACAAACTTTTTTATTTGCTCTTTGAAAATTGTTTTAAATAGTCGTAAATAACAAACTTTTTGAAGATAGAATATTTTTATAAGTATTTAAAGGCTTTAATGGGACATCCCTCCCCCACCCTACTTTAATTTTTTAAATTCGCCACACCTAATCACTTGCTATAGGTGAAAATCTTCATGATGCTTATCATAATCAACAAAAAATTCAAATTTACGACTGATGCGCTTTTGTTAAATCATTCATTCAGTCAAAGCCACCTCTTGTCCATTCACTAAAAACTATTGCTATAGTTCTTAGAACATTCTTTATTAGAGTTGTAATAAATATTAATTTATTGTTAAGCTTTCCAGTCTTAGTCATTTGTCTAGTATTTGTTTGTTAGTAACTTTTACAGTGGTGTCACTAGTCATTTGATACATAGTCAGTTGACTATCCATCCCATCCCTGTGGCGCTACAGCCCATGTAGGGCTTTGGCCTGCCTCACTACTTCCTTCCACTCAGACCTAACTAATGCCTTTCTTTTCCATGCTTGGACTTTCAGCTGCTGTAGATCTTTTTCTACATCATCTATCCACCTAAGCCTAGGTCTGCCTTTGAGCCTTTTTCCTCTGGGGTATTGGTGATGTACCCTCTTCGTTTCTGTCATTTGGCATTCTCTCTAGGTGTCCTGCCCAGCGAAGCCTGCCTCTTTTTATTTCTGCCACTATCGTAGGATCCTGAAATAGACTGTATAATTCCTGGTTGGTTCGTATTCTCCATCCATATTCATCCTTTGTTGGCCCATATATTTTCCTGAGAACTTTCCTCTCCCATGTGTTTAATAGGTTTTCTGCTGTTTTTTTTAGGGTCCAAGTTTCACTTGCATATGTTACAACTGGTCTGATTACAGTTTTATAAATAGTTTTGTTTCTCTTGTAATGTTTTTACTTTTGAGTATTTTCTGACTACTGAAGTATGCCCTGTTTCCGGCTGATATTCTTTCTTTTATTTCTGTTAGTAATTCGTTTCTTTCATTTTAACTAGGATCCTAGGTATTTGAATTGATTTACTTTTTCAAAAGTTTTGTTCCTCTCTTATCATGGTCATGTATTTTGTTTTTTGGTTGTTAACTTCCAGCCCTGCTTGTAAAGATGCATCTTCTAATTCAATAAAGGATTTTGATATGTCTTTTATACTTTTCCCTAGAAGTGCTATGTCATCAGCATATGCAAGATACTGAAGTGGTTGGTTGTAGAGTGTGCCCGTTGGTTGTGGGTCTTGAGTTTCCCTCAGAAAGTATCCTGTTATCGTTCCTCGAGTGTCAATGTGTATGTTTCTAATAACTCTCTCCAGTGTTAGGTTAAAGAGCATACAAGACAGTGAGTCTCCCTGTCTTAGGCCTCGTCTAATATGAAATTCCCTTGAATATTCTCCTTGAATCTTGATTTTGCTTTTTGAGTTGTTTAGTGTTACATGTATTAGCCTTGTCAGTTTGTTGGGTATCCCAAACTCCTGCAGGGTCTCATATGAATAGTTTCTTTTGATGCTGTCATTAGCCATTTTAAAGTCGACATAGAGTTGATGTACTGGTATATTAAATTCATAGCATTTCTCTAATAGGCATCTGATGGTGAAAATCTGATCAGTCGTTGATCTGTTAGGCCTGAATCTGCATTGGTAATCACCTAGTATTTCTTCAATGTAAGGTTGTAGTCTTTTGGCAATAAGTTTCGTCAGTATTTTGTATGTAACATTTAATAGGGAGATTCCTCTGTAGTTTGTGCACTGAAGTGTGGAGCCTTTCTTGTGTATTGGGGTTATTAATGCTGTTTCCCATTCTGTCGGGATTTTCTCCTCTTGCCAAATTTTAGTTATAAGTTTATGTATCTGATTGTGTAGTTCTTTTCCTCCATATTTAATCAGTTCTGCTGTGATAAGGTCTTGTCCGGGGGCTTTGTCATTTTTAATGTAATTAATTACCTCTTTGGTTACTTCTAGGGTTGGGCATTGTATAAACGGGTCTGGTCCTCCCTGTGGGAGTTGATAATCTTCTTCTTGTCTATTGTCTGCATTCAGTAGGTCCTCAAAATATTCAGCCCACCTCTCCAATACTTTACTATTTTCCGTGATTAATTCTCCAGTCGGTTGACTAGTCTTGTGTAATTAGTGATGAGTTTGTTAGTCACTTGTCTAGTTATGTGTCATTAGTGATTTGTTTGTTAGTCCTTTGCCCTAGTGAAGTTTTGCTAATGATTAGTTTTCTAGTCCTTTGTCTAGTGATGTGTCTCTAGTGATTTGTGTTATAAACGTAACATATAATAAATGGGAAAAATAAATGTTTATACTTAAAAATGAGTGTGATCATAACTTTATAATGTATGTATTTTATATATTTTTATGAGTAATAACTAAAATGTATTTTTTTTTCCAGAAATTATTAAACACTAGAGACACATGAGAGACAATGAAACAACAAGATTTTCATTGTCAAAGACTTGCATTTGTGATTGGACTTGTATTTGTATATTTTAAATCAGGTGTTTTTTTCTTGAAATTATTTTAAAAGGAGATTACCACTCCCTAAAATATTATCTTTTATAGTTTAAATTAGAGTACCAGTACCAGTATATTAAAGTATACATACTTGTACTCAATATAATTTTTAAAACCTAATGCAGTGTACTATAAAAAATGAGCGTTCTGTTCATTTTAATACATAAATCAGGAATGATTTCCCTAAACTTGATAAAGGGATGTCAACAAAAATATACCCGGTTATAAAAATTGTCAAGAGCTGGAGAAAATATCTAGAGAATGGAAGAAATGGAAATAAATAGTTAATGGCCTATTTTCCACTGGCAGTTGATCAGACTGAGAAGAGGAGTACTGCTTATTCTCTTTTTAACTACCGGTATCTCATAACTTGTCAAATAGCATCTAAAATTTCCATTAAATCAATTTAAAAATTATATTGATTATTTTTTTTATTAATGAAATTTTATTTATGAATTTTCAGGAGAGCTTTACTATACTTGTACAATGTAACAGTATTTTTGAGAAATGTAAGCTTTTTACTATGATTCTATCTCATTTGAAGGTCCTTATTTAAATATTTATTATGTCTAAAGTCAAGTTTTTCTACATTCTACCAAAAAAAAAAAAAATGTCTATAGCATGACTCAAACAATAATATAATAAGATTTTACGTTTTCTGTGGAAATTATTAAAAAGTGGACCTAAGGGGTCGCCACAGAACAACAATATAATAACTAACCTATACTGTGCCTATAGTAAGTTAAATAATTTAAAAAGTTGAACTTTTTAATTTAATCAAGGGGGCACCCATTTGCTATAATAGCACTAAAAACAAAAAAGGGGGGGTGGGGGTAGGATAATTAAATTTCTAATTGTTATTTGTAATCAGGGGTACAGAGCAATACTTTCTTTGCCTGGAGCTTGAGCTGGTAAGATCTCTCATTGATCCAATTGGAAGGACTAAGTAGTCATTAGTGTTACAGTTACAGGGTTATAGTATATATGCTGTACAAGTAATAAGTCTATTTATAAATACCTTTCAATTACATCATGCCCTTCGCCAATTTATTGTCTAATTTTTCTATTACATCTTTTTCTAAATTAAGTACATTATTATTACTTGGAGGCTGCTGTTTTTTTGATAACTTAGCTTAGTCAATGTAAACACGACCTAGTGACCTAGCTTGATGAAATTCTTCTTAGTGTTTGTTCATGTGATATGGAGGTTGCATAATCATACAGATTTTAAGAAATTTGCATGCCATCACAATTTGATCAAATATTAATTTGTAAGTTATGACAAGGCTTCATACAAAAATTGCATGAAATGTATGAACGAAAATTTGATGAGAATTGGATCGTGTGAACTGAGCATTAGGGTAATTCATTCAGCTCATCAGTCTATTTGAACCAACTGGTCAAAGTAATACATTTTATCATTCAGTCCTCATGCCAAGACAGGTTAGGGTAATTAAAAAGTCTATATTATTAGTTTTTGTGGAGCAGCGCATTCATACAGCAACAAGGTGACATTTATTTGAGTTACAAATGAAAAATACCATAGGTTTAAAACCGTTAATGTTAAAGTTTGAGTTATTGAAACAATGAACGGGTTGATAGAAAAGTCTAAAAATTTTAGTTGTGTGTTAGTAAAAATTTATTTTATTAATAATTTGGTAAATTTGTTTACTTGGGTTGAGACATTAAGTTGTCAGCCAAGATGGTGTGTTGTACACTCAGATGAGAGTCAAGATGGTGTGGTGTACATTCAGATGTCAGCCAAAATGATGTGGTATATGTTACGGTGTCAGCCAAGATGGCATGGTGTACATTCAGTTGTCAGCCAAGATGATATGGTGCAAAATCAGCTGTCAGCCAAGATGGCATGGTGTACATTCAGTTGTCAGCCAAGATGATATGGTGCACAATCAGCTGTCAGCCAAGATGGTGTGGTGTACATTACGGTGTCAGCCAAGATGGTGTGGTGTACATTCAGCTGTCAACCAATATGATATGGTGCACAATCAGCTGTCAGCCAAGAATCTGTCATATAGATTTACTGAAACGTCTTGGATTTCACCGCCAAGTCACTTGTGTAGAATGCATTAACCTGGAAGTGAAAAAACAAAATATTAAAATAATATTATTTACTGTCCCTTTACAATAATATTTTTATTCATTTACTTCAACTGCTTCATGTACTTCATCTACTTCACATTAGCTGCAAGACTCATAGAAGATGAAAATATGTGTTGGTTATTGTTACATGTAACAAAGACTGCAATGTCTACATCAAAGTTATGCATCTGAAATAAAACCATTATAACAAAAGAAGCATTAGTAACATTAAAGAAAAAAAGTGCTCCTATATCATACGTGTCAAACTTAAGGCCCGTGGGCCACATTAGGCCCAGCGTACAATTATATCAGGCCTGAGAGGTCTTGACCGGCATACAATTATATCAGGCATGAGAGAGAATTTTAGGCTCAAATATATTTAATGGCCCTGCGATATAAAGTGCAAATCATATTCCCTAATAATCTGCATTGTCCAAAATAAGCGACAGTAAAAGTTGTGTAGTGAGTGGATGTTTGTCGTTACAGTAACCTAGCAACATTCAGTTGCTCATTTTGGATAGGCGCATAAGAAATTAAAGTGGTGTAGAGCCTGGATATTACATCACACTTTCCTGCTATGGCTAAGGGGTTATCAATCTGTACCTACTTTGTGGAGATAATGTGGCTGTGATCAAGGAATATAATCTGAGACTTAACATCAAGACAAGTTAAAATTCCTGAATGCAGAGTAGAAGCAACAGAAGGTAGAAGAATGGAAGATGAATTTTTTCACCAAAGCAAAATCACATACTGAAGCTGCTGTGAAAGCAAGTTTTATTGTGGTGAAGGAGCTTGCAAAATCAGGCTAACCATTTACAGGAGGAGCTTGTGAAGTGCTGCATGATGAAAGTGTGTGACATCTTGTGTTCAGACAAAAATCAGATGTTTGCAAATGTAAGCCTTAGCAGAAATACCGTTGCTGATCAGGCTTGTAAGATGGCCACTGATGTGAAAACACTAGCTGATAGAAAAAGACAATCACTTTGTTGCATTCTCACTTGTTGTCGATGAAAGTAATGACACGACTGACACTGCACAGCTGACTGACACTGCACCGCTGACTGACACTGCACAGCTCGCTATCTTCATCTGTGGAGTGGTCTCCAGTTTCAATGTTAAAGAAGAAATATTGCACATGGAATCCATGCACGAGAAATGACAGGAAAATAAATGTTTGACAATGTATGTCAAAGTTTAACCAACATGAACTTGCCTTGGGACAAACTAGCTGGACTTACAACAGATGGAGCAGTGGCGATGAACAGCGAAAAAAGGGGACTAGTTAGTTGGAAGGATGTGGTTAAAAATGCAGGATAAATTTACTGGTGGATTGATAGCATATCACTGCATCATACACCAAGGCTCTCTGTGTGGTTAAGTCCTCAACATGGAAGGTGTAATGAGCACTGTTACACAAACCGTCAACTTTATCAGAGCCAAAAGTTTAAATCACAGGTAATTTCAATATTTTTTTTTGCTGGAAATAGACTCAAGAGTTTGGCGACATGCCTTATCATACAGAGGTGCGGTGGCTAAGTCTGATAAAAGTTCTTAGTAGATTTTTCCAGCTGATTGATGAAATCTCTCAATTCATGGACAGCATTGAGAAAGACTCCACAGTTTTTCGGGTTAAAAATAAAAAGCGACCTGAACCTGCAGCTCCAGGCACGGAACCACTTGATCACTGATAGCCTGATGCAGTGAAGGTATTTCAAGTGAAGCTGTGCTTAAGGGAGACCACACATGCAACTTGTCTCCCTTTTCTTGTTGCCAAGCAATGTTGAACCAAGTCAACCTATGTCATAGATGTGGAAACTGCACCCGCAAATTTGTAGATGGAGCTGATAGAGCTGCAGTGTAATGGGAAGTTTAGAATGCTTCCAAATTGTTGCATTGTATAATAAGTTAATAACTTGCTTGTTTACACCGAAATAGTACATTTTTTAAAGATAGAAAAGTATTTGGTTGATTTTTTAATAAAAAATTTGGCTGTGTTCATGCCATGTCATCCATCCATCCTTGTGGCGCTATGGCCCATGTAGGGCTTTGGCCTGCCTCACTACTTCCTTCCACTCAGACCTAACTAATGCTTTTCTTTTCCATGCTTGGATTAACAGCAGCTTTCGATCTTTTCCCACATCATCCATCTAAGCCTAGGTCTGCCTTTGAGCCGTTTTCCTCTGGGGTTTGGTGATGTACCCGCTTCCTTCTTCTGTCATTTGGCATTCTCTTTAAGTGTCCTGCCCATTTTTTATTTCTGCTACTAGCGTGGGATCCTGATATAGACTGTGCGTATTGGTACATATTCTCCATCCATATTCATCCTTTGTCATATATTTCCTGGAGAAATTTTCTCTCCCATGTGTTTAATAGGTTTTCTGCTGTTTTTGTTTGGGTCCTAGTCATGCCCTGTCAGCTTATTATTTATGGTGATACTTAGATACTTTTGTGTCTACTTCCTCAACACTGTGATTATTTATTGTGAGATCTGTAATTGGGTGATTCCCCCTTTGGAAATCGACGACCATTTCTTTCAGTTTTGAGATATTTAACTAAAGAAAATTTTCATTGCACCAACTGATAAAGCTAGTAAGTTGTGGTATATGCTTTCCCCTTCAGATATTAAGCAATGGTAGCATCATCAGTAACGGTGTTGCTTGGGCTCTGGCTTCTTGAAAAACTAACATATAAAGCTTTTTAATCATAAGGTGTGGTTGGATAGTGTTAAATGCTGATCAGAAGTCAAAGATTGATTGATTGAATACTTATATAGGGCTAAGTATCCATGTTATTTTAGCATGCTCACTGCGCTCTCAGTGAAGGCATCAGGGTGTTGCAGGGGTTGTCAGAATGATTCATTGTTTGCCGCCTGTAGGGGACGCCATCTCCGGGTTTGAATTTAAAGTTTCCTTCTTAGATGAGTTGCCGACCAAGGTTAACGTGTCCCCATCTACGATGGGTGCTGGATGGGTTTATGCTTGACTGGGCTTTGGCTGGAATTGAACTCCCGAGATTTGCTCAGTTTAGACCAGTCGGCCACCCAGCACTTCCAAGAAAGCACCCTAGCATATTTTTTAGAGCTGTCTAGGTGATTGTAAAGTCTTTCCAATACAGTAAAACCTCCGTTTTGCAACCCTCTCTTAAACGACTTCCTCCAACTTATGACCAAAAAAAAATTCACCAATGCTTTGTAATATATAAAGACCTCTCTTAAACGACTCCCTCAAAAACGCGACTTGCAACCTTCAAATAATTTAATTTTATGACCTAGCACCTGAAAAAGTCAGATTCAAAAGCAATGCTATATTTGTGCGCTTGGAGATAACAGTTTCGCTTACGACTTAAAACAGCAGGCGGTGCACTAAAGCAGCTAGGAAGTAGTGAAGGGGAAATAACGCTTGCACCGTAAATTTGTCTTTTGAAATACTCCAAGGAGATAGCCAGTTATGGCCTGAGCAGGGGCCTTTCAGATCTTGCTGACACCATGTCTGGTGTTCAAAGAGACATACTAAAAGAACATGCACGGGTGGGGGATCATGAAAACAAACAGAAATAACAGATTTCTTTCAATAAAAAAATATATTCAATGACAGAATAAAAATAATTACAACAATTAATGCGCTTATCTTATACATAAATAGTTATAACTCTAAGCATGTACTCAGCACTTGGACACGTTTTCAAACAACTACCAAACCAGCATTGGAATTAACGAGGAATGGGAAGATAATGACTGTATTGGTTGTGAGACAATATGAGTTTATATTGGTTGTGAGACAGAGTTTAAGAGTTTAGAGACAATATGAGTTTATATTGGTCGTGAGACAGAGTTTAATCTTTAATTCTGAATGTAAGATGGTGCCTATACTTAATGGTATGTGTATTTTTTTTACTTGTTTACTTAATTATCTAAGTGTTGTTTTTTGAAAATGTCCTACTTCTTTTTTAAGACCCCCCACCAAATAACGCACTCGTTTCAATGGCAATTTAAAGGTAGCAAAATGGAAGTTTTACTGTAATAGTAAGATGGTATCCTCTGTATTTCTGTAGGTAATGTCTTCACGTATGTAATAATACCAATAATCATAATGTTCATATGAATTAATCTTTAGAATGCTGTTAAACTTAGTATTATAGTTGTAGTTTTATTGTTGTTTTTTTTTTTTTTGTTTGATTGTAGGCACAATTTTTAAAAAACCTACTTCAATTGGTCATCTTTGTCATGGTAAAGTTTTAAGTCCAGTTTTGACATCTTCATATGAAGTTTTCAATTTCTAGCTTGGTCATCTGCATGTGATATTTTCAAAGTCCAGTTCTCACATCTTCATGTGAAGTTTACAATGTCCATCTTGGTCATCTGCATGTGAAGTTTTCAAATGTTTAGTTCTGACATCTTCATGTGAAATTTTTAATGTCCAGCTTGGTCATCTCCATGGCTTTCATTAATACATTCAACCAACCAAATTTGAGGAGACTCATCTGGAGGAATACAATTTTAAACATAATTTACACTTCTATTCTAAACTTAATATTTCAACCATATTTCTTGTTTAAATTTAATATTCTAACTATACTTCCAATCTATATTTAATATTCTAATCACACCTCTAGTATAAACTTATTATTCAAGTTCATTAAGTAAACATTCTGTTTTAAACATGACACGACAGATACTTAAGATGAGCTCAATAAGGGTGAATTCTTTCCCTCAAAGTTAACACTGAAAGTTATGCACTTATTTGTTCCCCAGTCTGTTAGAATTTAACAGAGTGCTCCTCTGGCTTTAACAAAATCAAACAATCGCTCTTAATTAAAGTTAATATTGTCACTAAGGGAGTGAAATTCTGTGGTATATGATGCCTGATTATTGCACTTGAGACACACATTAGATGTGTTTAAATTGCTCTGGTTTAAAAATTTTGTCTTAGAAAGAATATTTGCTGGATATGTGCTAAAAATGAATAGATACAATGTAATCAAAACACATTATTTGGATAAAGAAAAGAATCTTATCTTACCTTATCTTATCGTGTTGAAATGTAGCCAAAAAAAGCTTTCAATGGTAAAACATCATGGGTAACTTTTATGGCCCTGAGCAGAGCTATCCAAATGGGACCCTGATGGTAAACTCCTTCACGTTGAGTGTCACTCATTGAAGAATGTGTTCTCTAATCTGTATCACAAATTAATTCTGACATTGTCATACAAACACACTCA